>OY744525.1:12064734-12104734 GCA_963556195.1 Sepiola atlantica | reverse complement strand
TTGGCCTTAATTATAGTAACACTAGAGCTATCCCCCACCTCCACCGCCCGATCTAATCTAGACTCTAGTGCCACTTTAGCTGCCCTAGTTGATAGATTGAGTCGTCTGCTAAAATCGGCAGTAAAGGACCTAATAACCTTCTTAAAATGAATCCACTTCCTATTCCCAATTACAGCCCCCGTCAATTCCCGCTGTAAGGTTATAGCTGTTCCTGGTAGCTCTTCACATCGAACAACGAAGTGTTGAGCTTCCAGTACCCAGCTAAACTAGGCTTAGGTCTATCTAAGTTTACCCGGACCCGAACAAGTCTATGGTCTGAGTAAACTATATTATGAAAACTTGGACATTCAACTAATCCTACATCGACTCTCCTAATTAAGAACCGATCGATATAACTCGAAAGTTGTACCGAATCGGAGCCGCGCCTATTTGTCCAAGTCCATACCCTATCACGGGGCCATTCATTCCGGTACTTATCGATAAGATCGAACTTATCGAGGAAGTCCCGAAATAACATAGCATCCCGATCGGTGTTAGTACCCCTAGGTCAATTACGATCTAAATCGGGATCCAGGACCGCGTTCCAGTCTCCCGCTAGAATGACCGTCCGAGAAGTAGAATTCAAGAACTGCTCGATTCACCGAAAGAAAGAAAGAACCGAGCTCAGAATGGCTATTGGACGCATAAACCCTGATGAGCCGAAATGCCTTCTCCTTTATGGTAATATCCAGAACGTAAAGTCTCCCTTCCGGATCCATGAAGCTAGGGTCACACGACGCATCTAAAGACTTGCTTACCAGCCAGGAAACCCCCCTAGCAGAAGAATTAAAGTACGCTGAATAAGAGTGAAACCCCTTAGTCAGCGCACCCAAATAGTCCCCAGAAATGAAGTGGGTTTCCTGAACACAACATATATCCACTCCGAGGCGCTGAAGGTCTGTAACGACTCGAAATTTACGAGCGTCGGCCCTCAGGCCCCGGACATTCAAACTCGCTAGAAAGAGAGCCATGAGGGTGCCTTAGAGTTGGGTTCCAGAAACGAACATAGCAGTGGTCAGGATGCCGACGGCTCTCCCAAAAGATTGATTGCCCATCTGATCATTAATTTGACCATCATGGGAGATGCCGCCAACATCCAAAGGATAGGTTAGTTTCGCTATCCTATACAGGGCGGGGTGTAACCTTATGGGAACCCTCCCAAAACAATCTTTCCTTAAAACGACTAGACCTTCATCTTTGAAGATGGCCATTGGAACGGTGAAATTGAAAGTGTTGTTCGCCTCTTCCAGCATCTGCCATAGAGCCTTCGCTTCTAGTTTCTTCCTTACCACTGTAAGGACTCTAGGGGCGTTGGGGAAATTAGCAGGGTCTTCAATGGTTATACCACCGACTTCATTGAATTTAAGGAGCTCATTTATATTGGAGAGGTGGTAATGCTTTACTGTTTCTATTTTGGTGCATGTCACTTTGCAGATATCCTCCCTAGAAAGGAATGCGTTTTTTTTTAGTTTTCCTTTCCACAGAAGGGCTCCTCTGCATCTTCTGTGTAATAGATGGAGGGGGAGGCATGTCATCTATTGGGGAGGGGGAAGGGGAGCTATGCCCCATAGAAGATGCTGGAAAAGGCGAAAGGAGGGTTTTTTTTGTGGGTGAAGCAGGTGGGGTATTTTTGGGGGTATTAAATGGGGAGACAAAGGGAGAAGGTTTAGGAGAAGTGATTTTTATAGACGATTTAATCGGACTTAGAGGGATAAGCTCGTACTGTTTGTCTAAAATTGGGCCAGTGATTGGGGGGGGGGGCATTAATTTGGGAGAATTAGAATTTTTAGAAACTATTGGTTTTGTGATCGGCTGGGGACTTGGATTGGGGGTAGAGATTTTATCTGAAGTGGCTGTATTTTTGCCTTCTTTTTTCTCTTTTTTTCCTACTTTCTTATCTAATTTAGATTTAAGCTCTTTTGCCTTAATGTAACTGTCTTTTCCCGGGTCGTTTTTAAGCATTTCTTTTTCTCTCATTTCTTCGAGAGATACCCGACCCGGGTTTTTTTTCCCCGGAACAATAATCCATCCCTCGTCTTTTTCTGCAGAAGGTAGAGCAGGGAATTCGTCTTCGGAATCATCAGATGTAGATGTAATAGGTAAACCAATTGTAGCTGGAGGATCGAGGTGGGGGCCAGCCTTGGATGGTCTGTTAATCGGGGCGTCGTTTTCTGAGTGGATTTTTTCTGTGGGCAATCAAAAGTTAAATGACCTAGTTGCTCACAAAACCAACAAACAGGTCTTCGTCCGGCCAATATAATAGGTAGTTTTTCCTCCCCGACTTGTAAATAGTAGGGGATGCTGTCATAAGCTTTCTTGTCGATAAGTATTTCGAAGTTCCATGTACCTGGAAATTCGTCAAAATTGACGGCTGTGATTTCGCCAAATCTTAGAAAAAAGGCACCAATTTGTTCGCCTTTTACATAAAAAGGCACATTGAAGATAGAAATTGAAGAACGTCTTCTACCCATGTACTCGGTTCGTAAAACATAGTCCTGCGTGATAATTTGATTAAGTGAGAGATTAGCACAAATTTCTTCGTTAGGAAACAAAGCATTCCAAGTGTTAAATCCCTTACACTTGATTAACCTTTGTGGTTTGAATCCTGCAGTTGCCAATAACTTGCATATTAATCCAGGAGAGGCCCTGATGGATTTTTTAATTTTATTTTTGACAACAAACATGGTTACTGTTCTTTTTTTAATTACTGCAAGCATTGGTAAATCCACGGTAATTCCTTGTTCAGTAACCATGTGTTCATATTTTTTTGCTTCTTCCACGAAATCATTGACATTTATAGACATTTTTGGTGGTTTGCACCATTCCGAATTTTCAGTTGTTTTGGACGCCATCTAGTTAATAACTAGAGACACACAAAAAAAAAAAAGTTGGCAGAAAAAACAAAAAAAAAAACAAAAAAAAAACGTCGTAAAAGGGAAAACAGTTCAACAATAACAGTCAACGTGAAAACAATAAAAACGATAACAACAATCAAAAACAGCAAGCAAAAACAGATTTAAGAAAAATACTAACTTGACGCAATAAACTCACTCAACACGTAGAGCCTAAATGTGCCTCCCAATGTTCTCCCGGCAAAAGCCGGTATTTATGGTAGCCGGTTGCTACAATTTAGTTATTATTAAAGGGTAGGTAGGTTCACCCACAACAATATTCAGCATAATATATTGCAATATAAACATATGTGTGCTTCTTTTGTTATTATTCTAACGGTTTTTGGAGTAACTCGTTCTAAACATGTGTGCAGACTTACACTCATGTATATGCATCATAAAAGAATGTACCTCCATCCATACCTACTCACATATATACATACATGTGTAAATGCATGTACTACTAATATTTTACTTATACTCTAACATACTGGTATACCATATACATATGTCTATATAAAAATACTTACCCACATATATGGACATGTTCACACAATACATACATAACTACACACAGTGATATATAAATAACCAATGCATATGCACAAAAGAAATAAATATTTAAAAAATATATACAACTTTTACACCTGTATAAACATACCCATACATATAAGATATTAGTTCAAATATCCATATACATACGTATGCATACATCTGGACTCATTTGAGCCTTATTTGCCTGCATTTATTCACCATAATACACATACACGCATGTATACACACACACATATATATATATATATATATATATATACACACACACACATATATATATATATGTATAAATATATATATATATATATATATATATATATATATATATATATATATATATATATATACCAGTAGATACACACACACATACACATACATGCATACGCACATATACATACATATACACCACTACATATGTATATATATACATACCGTTATATATACATATATACACATACAACCACACACACACATGTATATACATATACACCAATACAGATACATGCACATATACATACACAGATAACATAAATATACACAAAACTATTATATATGCACGCAGACACATACACACACGTACACACACATACACATGTGTATACAGACATTTGTATGCATGCACACCCACGTTCATATGTACACAAATATCGATATTTTTATAATTAAAACTAAAGTGCTTATATTATTCATTATTGCTCCTATCTATCTCAGTTCAATTTGTTTACATTTATACCTGCTCTAGTATTGATACAAGGAACTTACAAGATAAGTACCATAAAGACAAGCAGACTAATTAAATACAACGTATGTAATTGCAATAGTTAATTCTATATAACAAGTGATAACTATGAGGAAGTATCAAAATATTTCATTTAGGGTGAGGTGTAGTGATTTGGGATAATATAGATTACTCAAGTGCAAAAATATAAAAAACGTCAGAATTTAATATATATATATATATATATATATATATATATATATATATATATATATATATATATTTAGATTTTTCACTTATAAAATAGATCATTCAGTGAAGACCGTGGTTGTTCCAATAAAAACAAGCTCGATGATACTCGATTACAGAGTACAGAGCATTTATATGTGATTTTATGAAGGCTTACCAAAGCATTCCTTTCAGGACACCAATGATCACCATTAAAGATATTTTTCTTACAAATATTATTTATTCAAATTAAATGTTTTTCCTACACGTGTTTCACTACCAAGCAGGTACTTGCTTAGCAGATCATCAGGGAAATTAAATGTCTGGAATAAGGGTTTCAACTGCCGACAATACACAATGTGGCGTTGCAATAGTTGAGGTCACTTAAGAAGAGAAGAGGAAAAAAATAAAAATAAAAGTTAAAATTAAAAAACAGGAAAGAACAACGATAAAAAAAGAAAGTCCTAGAAAATGTCTTAGAAAAGTAGCTCGTGCATTATTTCTGCCACCAAGCCAACAAGCAAATAATCGGTCCCAAATGCATTAAAAAAAACCCCGAAAAACGGAACAATGTCCGATAATACACTTTCACGTCGGGCGGCACAATGATGAAGAAATCCCCCCCCACCAAAAAAAACAAAACAAAAACTAAACCATTCAAGATACCGCTCACAAGTTATCATTCCAATCCAATGATAGTATGGGAATTCTAAATCTAATTCATCACAAGGAAAAGCAACATAAATTTTCGTCCGGAATGCCAGCGGTCAGACGAGCCTTATTTCTTGTTCCCCTTCGAAATAAACACACGACGAGTTGAACGTCATTTTCGCAGAAACTCTCCTTTATTTTAAGAAAAAATCTTAATTAGTAGATAGAAACTATTTATTCAAAATACTGTTTCTAAAAAATTCTATTATTAAAATTATTCTTTATAGAAATTTATTATCTAGTGTCTGGGACGTCATTTTACATTTTGGGAAAATATCTTTCATTTAATTAACTGCCGATTATTATCGTGTTGTTGTTTAACGAAGCGAAAAAACCTATCCCGCAGAAATTATTTTTTTAAAATTATTCATATATCAAAAATAAAATGTTATTATAAAAAAAGTTTTCTACAAAAATCTAGTCATTATTTTAAATAATTTAAAATATTTCCTTAACGGCTGTGTCTGTTTGCAACTCTCTGGGGAGAATATTATTCTATATTCCATAAATAAATATTACTACGGAATATCGTTATCAGAAATCTATTTTCTATTTAAAAAAAAACTTTTTTTAATGGACCGGGTTATTTTTTGCCACTGTACGGGAAAATATTACTCTAACTCGTTAAATGACGGGAGACTTTGTTATTACTAATATAAACACCCTGTACAAAATACTTTTTATAAAAATCCAATTGTTTCTATTTTTAGAAATTAAGTCCGTGTCGGCATGCATGTTTTTTATTATTTTTTCCTTAATTATTTTTCCTCCATTCCTGCCACCCATGGTTTTATTTAATTTAATCTAATTAAAAACTAATTTAATTTAATTTAACCTAATTAAATTAAATAGTGATAGCATCCAGGTTGTTATTTCTTATTTTTCACTTAAAATTGCTTGAAATTCCCAATGCATTTCGTATAATATATCTATTTCTGAGAATAATTGTGATTTATTATTTATTATTCCATTATCTTTTTATATGTTACAAAATTCCCCACCTCTATTCTGCTGAAGAAGTATTTAATATAGTTGACTATCAATGGGCCTTATTCCGATAGAATATTCCTACCTTATAACCCCAACCTAAGTCCCGAGCCTCCGCTAATAATCGAATCAAGTCATATTTTAGCATAAGTACGTGTTACTAACTCTTAGCCTCTATATTATACACTAATTATTGCCCCAGATTGCCTCAGGAAGGACCCATCCTGCCTATCTCTGCTGTAAGTTTATACTTCCCCCAATTCCCCTCCTATCCAGGTGTTAGGCTTGATAACAGGTATCGGTTTCTATGCAGACAGCATTGTAGTATTTCCTGCCTAGCGTTCAGTAAATTATCTCTAGATGTCATGATGTGATACGACTCTAATGCACATAGGTTGCATCTCTTCCTTTTGTTTGGTTTATATTTGCTAGCCCTCCCCAAAACGGACCATTTCAGTTCGAAAGGGTCTTGCCTAGCAATGAGGTTTCTCACAAAACGGCCAATAGAAGTGTTAGGCCTATGTCTTCCCTTTGGCCTCCCCTGAATAGACTCATGTGATTTCTGAATCTATCTTTGAACTCACCCCCGATGGATCCGATATATGATGGGGTGAGTTCAAAGATAGACAGGGTGACTCAAACTGTTACATATGCATACATGTGCATATATGTTTGGATATGTGTGTGTATGCCGATGTACGCATGTATATTTGTGTGAATGCATGTGTATAGGTGTATATTTGCATACAGATATATATTTGTATAGTTAAAGGGGGCTTCTAGTAGTGCAACAAATACTAAGCTACATTTGCTGATCGCGATAAGTGAATTCAAACCTCACTGGGTGTCCTAAAATGCTTGCCTTGTGCCACACTTAAGTTAAAGTTTAGGAAACATTTCCCTTTGATAAAAAATTCCCTTGGAAAGGGAATAGATATATGTATGCCTTCACAGCCTTTGTCATTTGTGACATTTGCTTTTCTAGTTAAAAACTGACCCGGTGGCAGGATGTCATCTGTTGAAGAAATAGTGTTCAAAAGTGTGAGAAGCAGGGTCAATTCCTGTCATCTGAAGTGCCCCCACTTGTGTGGAGATCAAATTTACTTTCTTTTTTTTAACTTTGTTCTGATTGTTGCAAGATGCAACCCATAATAAACCAACACTGTGGCAAACGTGGCCTCATCAGAAGGTAAGCAAACACCTTAAAATATGCTTAAAATATGCTTAAAATATATAAATCATATTAACGATATGTAAGTCTTTAGAACTATTTCTATCTTTAGATACATAAGTTATAAAGAGAATCAGAAGTAACCGGTCACGACAATTAAAAAAAATGAAAATTTATTATTTTTCAAGAGTAATAAACAGGCATATAAAATCAGTTCGATCACTTCTTACACCCTGTATACTTTATAAATATATGTTCATTTGTGTGTGTGCATCAGTAACATAGCTAAGTCAGGGTGAGTACGATGGCCGGTCATGGGAGGGTCTTTCTGGGAATCTGGCACATTGGTCCGCTATATATTATAATCATAAACAAAGAGACACAATTTGTGTAATTTTTATTCTTTATGGTGTGTGCATGTATAGATAGGTAGGGTACTGGGTTGTTAAGAAAAACCATGGTGGTATAAACTCTAACTATAAACATGGTGTCTGTCTGTGTGTTTGTGTATTCATTTGTTTATGTGTTCATGTGTGTACATATATACAAATATATCTTGTTATACTGAAAATGTTCAGCAGGTATAAAAACACAAGACATAATAATGGCATAGAAATATTTACATGTTCAGGAGCAGATCTACATGTCTGGTTGCCCGGGGAGGGGGAGCAGAAACAAGAATATTGTGTGCGGGGGTGGGGATCGCTTTCTACCAAATCTTTCTTTTATGGTAGAATGCAAGGGTATTCTTAAGATATAATATGTACAAACATAAAATGCTAAAGTTCAGGAAATAGGAAATACACACGCCTTATCTATTCATTTGGTTGTATTAAGATCATGTAATTTGGTTCATGTTTTTAGAATAATCACTTACAATGGTTTTCATTTCATTAAAATCAGAGTTTAATATTTTCGGTAGAGGGGCGTCATGTTATCTCATTTATGGGCTTTGAAGGGGTTTTAATTATTTGAAGTTAAGTTTTCAGGCTGTTTGTTCAGTAAAGTGTTTTAAAATGACCCAAACTTGATCAGAGGTTTGTTTAGAGAAAGTGCGTCTCAGGTATAAAGAAATATCAACAACTCTCAGTTTTGTTCTATTGACATATACGAAAGGTAGACAATAAGCTTTTCTGAACCATTTTTGAGATTGAATGTAAACCTGAACTTCCGGTGTAAAATAGTCCACCGGAAGTTGAAATTCTTCCTTTGAGTGAGTGCCAAGATTGCAGTCATCAATGACAGGTAAAATTTTAGATCGAAAATCAAAAGTTAAAGAGTTTCCTGATAAACCTGAAACAAATATATACACAGCTCTGTGTTCCCCCGCCTGGGAAAATCCAGAAATGGCTGTATGACAACTTCTACAACTCCACATCTACCCACTCCCCCTAATTCATCTGATTTCAACCCCATGAACTATTATGTGTGAGGCGCAGTTGAGAAAGAAACCGATGGTACCACCTCTAACACAAAGGACGTGCTGATTGCAAAGATAAAACTGGTGATCAGGTATCTCTTGAAGGACACGATAACTGCTCCATGTTTAGATCCTGCCTGGATGCCGGGGCGGCTTCTTCGAGTTATCTGTATCCGACAAAAGAGATGCAGTTTGAACTTTGAAAATACATCAATTATTGGCCAAGATATGACGTTTGCCTTTCCTTTTCAAAACGTATCAATTTTTGATCGAACACCCTACAATAGTGGAATAACAAAATAAAGAGCTATTCCCAGATATTCCCTTTGACACAGATTACCGGTGATGCGTGACGTCACCTGACCGGGAAGTGAATTTTCAATCTCAAAAGATTTACTATTTTTTTGCACAGTTGTTTCTATTATTAACAGAATATCGCGTTCGCTTATTTACGAGTTGTTCTTTATTTAGTTTTCCCAGTTTTTATATCTTTCCTTTCGTTCATAAAACTGTTTTAATTTTAGTTGTATCGAAAGAAACAAGAAAACATCTCACCTTAATTCTACAAATGTAAGAAGTGAATCACTCCAAATCTTGTGAATACTACGAGTGTAGATTTAGCTCAATAATTTTGACTTCATGGACTAGCATATTAAGAGTTTGGTATTATTTGCTATAATTGCTAAAGGTAGAGGGGAAAACGCCTTTATTATATATATATATATATATATATATATATATATATATATATATATATATATATGATAAATTTATGAAAACATTGTTGAAAATAACAGAATACGTCTGTTTAATTATACCTTTTTGTTTTTTTTTCAATTTTTCTGATGGTCTTAAACATTAATAAATGTCCCATAGGTTTCACGAATGTTTTCGATTCTTCGTTGAATCATCCGCAGGTGTCAAAAACAAATGAACAAAACTGCTGGAGAAAGAAGAGCATTTTAAAAATGACGGCGGAGAAACGCGCAAATAAAGTTATTCTGATTGTTCCAGGAAAGTCGTTGACGATTTAAATTCATTGACGCTGGAGTGACATCACAGAATAAAATCGCATTACTTTAAGCATATATATATATATATATATATATATATATATATATATATATATATATATATATATATATATATATATATTGAGCTTAAATCATTTCACTATAGGTTCAATTCTCTAAAAGTATACTTTTAGTCTCCTATTTTTTATTTAACATATTTATATATTATATATAATATATATATATATAATATATATATAATATATATATAATATATATAATATATATAATATATATATAATATATATAATATATATATATAATATATATATATATAATATATATAATATATATAATATATAATATATATAATATATAATATATATATAATATATATAACATATATAATATATATATATAGTATATATAACAGATATATGTATAATATATATAACATATATATAATATATATATAATATATATAATATATATATAATATATAATATATATATATAATATATATATAATATATATAATATATATATAATATATATATTATATATAATATATATAATATACATATATATAATATACATTTATAATATATATATATATATATATATATATATATATATATATATATATATATATATATATATAATGCATAAGGGTGAAATGCACGATATATCATAAAAATGAAATGCCGTGAAAGACAAGATGTGTGATAAAAGACAAACAGAAAAACAAGTTTTAAATACAGGATAAAATCATCAAAGAAACTAGAGTTTTTACCGGTTTCATCTGGATCAACGAATGTCTTAAGAAAAAATGAAATATATATATTTTTAAATATATTATATACAATAATAATAATATATATAATATGTATAATATATATAATGGATATAATATATAAATATATAATGGACATGTGTATTATTATTATACAAGATACACATAGAGTAGTATTCTTAAACTCATATACATGTGTGTGATCACACGTAAGTGTACATAATATACACCTATAGACCCACATCCACATACATGTATTTATATATATCTTCATACAATGTGTGTGTATGTGTTTTGTGTCTTATGAAAGGATGTTTTAGTTGATCTGATATTTTTATGTGTTCATATTTTTATTACAATCTCGGTGATCGATCACCTGCCTGCAGCGATAATTTCTTTGATGCCCTGAGACAGTTCTTTTCTCTTTCACCTAGAAGTGAGTTTGAAACTTTGACTTTTCATGTGTCGGTGGGTGGATGGGACAGTAGAACCCCTGGGGTGACGTTTCGAGATACAAAGGCATATGACCAATTTCAAAATGGACATTTCACCTCGTGCCATATTCTCCATTTATCTCCACTTTGCGATTAGTAGATAATACTCTGAGATAGATGGGAACACATGCGAGGGAGATAGATGTATTTTTCTCATATCTCAGTAGCGCCATTGCTTAGAATCGTATCGTTTGACAGCTTTACCAACAGATAGGTTTTCAATCCAGCCAATCTATGTATTTATCAGCTATGGTAAAACACTGCTAGTGGCTGTTCTTCTTTACGAGAAGTTATTATTTAAAAATGGAGATCATTCTTTTCTAATAGACGTGATAAACTTTTATTTGAGGTGATTAGCGATTATTTCTTCTACTAGAAGTGGTTCTTTTTAACTGGAAATGATTCTTTTACACACGAAGTGATTGTTTTCTACTAGAGATACTTGTTCTCTATCGGAGGTTATTATTTTCTTCCAAGTTGATCCTTTTCTACTAGAAATTCTTAGTTTCTGTTATTGCGGCCATTTTTATACTAGTGCTTGAGGTGATTTCTTTTTTATGAGAAATTGTCTGTTTGTTGTATAATTATAGAGGCCGCCATTGATGATTCGGAAATATAGAAACTAAAAAGTAAAATAATATTCCGGTACTACTCCAGGGTTTGCGCCTAATTTGCGTGACTGCTCGGCCGCATCGATCCGACAGGTCGCGGAAGCGTCCGAGACCTGCCGAGTCGAAAACGAGGCTGTCGAGACGAAAACGACGCTGTATAAACAAAACCGCAAAAATCGTGCAAAAAAAAAATGGAAGGTTGGCAGACGACAATATAAGACGATGAATATACGGAAAGAAAAAAATGCATATATTTTTATAAAAAAAAATGAAAGAAATGAACAAGCCCATAGCTGAAGAACTATAAATAAACTCTTTTTTTAATTGTTTTCGTGGGCAAAATGAAACATTTTTATGTTTTTTTTTTCATGTGTTTCGTGTTACGTAAAGCAAAGAAGTCAATTTTACAATTAGGCAAGTTCTTTATATATATATTTTTTTTGGGGGGGGGGGGGAATTACGTATATTTTTTCGTAGATGTTCATGGTTTACTGCTACTTTTGCTGCCGCTTGTTTTGTTAGGCTGAGCAAAAGACTGGAATACGCCCTCCAGCAATCGGATACTACCGTCGTCTCAGGTACTGGCTTGATTATTGGAAGGAGGGTTTCGGCATTCCTGTTAGGCACTGTCACCAGGAAACCTCTCCTTCTCTGCGGGGTCGTATCCCCCCCCCCCCCGAAGACCCAGAGCGGCTGGAGAAAACACGGCCAGCATTGTTTTTTTTTCTCCGGCGGTTGAATAGAGACTCGTCTATTTCCACCGTATGTCCTGGGCCTCCGAGTCGCCGGTTAGGGTTGCGCGACAGACATTTTTTTGTCCAGTTTTGTTTACAGCCTCGTTTTCGATTCGGCAGGTCTCGGACGCTTCCGTGAGCTGTCGGATCGCTGCTGCCGAGCAGTCACGGAAATTAGGCGCAAACCCTGGAGTAGTACCAATATTCCTGCTGTAATAAAAATAACATTATTTGGATTATTCGGACTACTGTTCTCATCTTGGGTGTTATTCTCAAAACCTTTCGGTCGATATAACCTCCGACCTTCTTCAGGTGCGTCTTGAGGAACTTGGAAATCTGTATAGAATTGCGAACTGAACTCTTTATATTCTCGAGTTCGACATGAAAGTTCCTGAGTATTATCTCTTTTTACAAGTCATTTTGTGTACGTGTACATCTGCGTGTAAATCTGCAAACATACTTTCTCCCTCTCTCTCTCTCTCTCTCTCTCTCATATATATATATATAGTAAGCAATGAAAATATATATGGCAATCAACCTAAAATAGAAATACAAGAAACCACGTGTTAAAATAAATTCGCCTACTGTATTGACAAAACAAAGGAAACAGGATATAGGAAACTCCATTGTTAACAAACAATAGGATTGACATAGGAGCGTCACCAACAAATCCTTTGTTCGCGGGAAGCCCAACGATTGGCTGAGGGAACAACAAAAAATCTGATTGGTTAACTAGCAAGCCATGTATATAAAAACACCTGACAAAAATAACTCCATACATTTAGCCTGATGATTCCCCCCGGGGATGAAACACGGGAGCCTCTGTGTAGCTTGATTGCCATATATATTTTCATTGCTTACTACCTAGCTCTACTTACGTATCGAGCACTGTTGAAGTAAATACTGAAAACTGATACATAAAAAATTATATCCCCTTATAATATTTTATGTGGATACATGAAGTACTAATATATATATATATATATATATATATATATATATATATATATATATATATATATAGTAAGTTATGAAGATATATTTATGGCAACAATTA
The DNA here is from genome assembly GCA_963556195.1 of Sepiola atlantica. NCBI lineage: Eukaryota > Metazoa > Mollusca > Cephalopoda > Sepiida > Sepiolidae > Sepiola > Sepiola atlantica. Next base: position 12,091,313 of record OY744525.1, on the reverse strand, counting down.
AGCTACACAGAGGCTTCCGCGTTTCATCTCTGTAGGGAATCGTCAGGCTAAAATGCCTTTTAGTCTGATGATTCCACATGGGGATGAAACGCGGAAGCCTCTGTGTAGCTTAATTGTTGGCATAAATATATTTTAATAACTTACTACCTAGCTCTACTCACGTATTGAGCACTGTTGAAGTAAATACTGAAAATTGATTCTTAAAATATTATATCTCCTTATAACATTTCATGTAGATACATGAAATAATCATAATAATAATAATAATATATATATATATATATATTTTTCCCCACTCATTTTCTTCATTCATTTTCATTCTCTAACAAGTACGGACGTCCACCAAGACGTGACCATTATTTTCATTTTATTTTATTTTTCCTCCCAACATGTCTACCCTACATGTATTTGTACTTGCATGACATCTTTTCTCTATATCATCATCCTGATGAAGTCTTATGAATAAAGACGAAACGTTGATGTACACATAAAAAAACATCCAGTTTTTGGTTTTCCTTTTTCATTTTACCATCACGTCGGATTACCTTCATCCTTCTCTTCCCATATATATATATATATATATATATATATATATATATATATATATATATATATATATATATATATATATATATATATATAAAACACTAAAATACCGAAATCTATGACTTACTGTTTTGTTGATTACTCCAACCTTACAGCATGTTCTATTTTATTGCTGATTAAAAAGTTTCCGTCCAGAATAAAATGTAAGCTCTTTTTGTTCAGTTTTTTTTTACAACTTGCAATTTTGTAATTATTGATTACGGTAGAAAAGTTCTTCGATGAGAATTATCTCTCAGTTGCATCAACATCAGATTCATGCACGCACATAACAAAACATTATTACACAAATTTCCCCTTAAAACCATCTGCTACTGCAGATTTATTGACGACAATTCTTTATATGGACTCATCGTCAACAAGCCTTATTAAATTTCAACACATGCATAAATAGTTGCCAAGATACTATTAAACCCGCACTCGAGTACTCTCATACATACGCCCGTATAATCGATGATCTAATGCGAGTCAGCAACGGTTGCATCACATCTTTAGACATCAAACCTACAGATAGTCATAGGTATCTCGATTTCAATAGCAATCATAGCAATAAGCTCAAGTAGCCATTTATAGCTCTTGCATCCACATCAAACGCAGTTGTTCTAGCCCTTCCAAATACAATACTAATATAGGCCGATTTATCAGACAGTTTCTTTATAGTAACTACCTCCTCAAATTCATCAAAGTAGCCGTGCAGAAAAAGCTCAATATTAAACAGACAGAAGTTCTTAATATAAAAAACGACGACGACGACGACAAAAACAACAGAACTCTAATCAAAACTCGATACTCGTATAGGGAACGCACCATGTTTCCGTGACTTCGCGTCGTCAACATTCGGGCAAGTCTCGGAGAGTTGACGAGACGAAAACGAGGCGAAAACTGTCAAACGCTAAATTGAAGACTGGCAGACGATAATAACAAACTATAGCTAAACAACAGATGTTTAGTTATTTATTTATTTTTTTTTGTCAAAGGAAACATTGTTAATGAAATGTTTTTAAATATTTAAGATGATTTTGTTTGATATTTTAAGCAAACGTTTCTGTTTTTTTATTTGTTTCAATGTTTTGTTTTTTTAAACATTTTTTGTCATTGTGTTTTTTCTTGTTAACATAAACATCGAAACAACTGTTTCTAAGCAAATTTTTTTCTCAACGAACGAACTGTTTTAAAGCAACTGATTTATTTCCAATCTTTTTTCTATGTTTTTTTCTCTCCTTTTATGACAGTTTCTGGGTTAGGGTTTAGAGTTAGGATTGCAGCTGGTCCAACAGTTTTCTTGCGTACTGGTTCTGTTGCTGGTAGAACTCAATTAGTCCTTTCGGGGGATTCAATGATCTGACAGCGATGATGGAAATTCATTTTTGTTATTTAACGCGATTAATTTGTTCCAGAAGTTATCGGCTGCTTGCTGTAGCCTGATTGTCTAATGCCTGCTGCAACCTGATTGGTTAATAGTTTCGCCAACCTTCGGGTTAGGGTTCCGAGACCTGTCCGAAAGTCGACGACGCGAAATCACGAAAGCATGGCGCGTTCCCATATAAGATCACCCACAACTTTCTAACTCACTAGTGAAAGCTCTCAACTACCCCGACATTAACAACAAACATCGTGTCGCGAATTCCTCAATCACTGTAGCCAACTCTCAATTAAACATCGAATCCCTTAATCTCACTTGTTATAGCAGCCCCAGCATTATTAACTACATTTTTGCATCAATTGCAATAAGGGAGACATATTACGGAAACGGACACCCAGTTCCGCTAAAGATTTAAAACCATTAAAAAATATCATGGACAACTCGGCCCATTCACAATTCATTTCTGACCATGAACTGGATCTTAATAAGACATTCTTTGTAACCATAATGTGACAATTAATTAATTTTTCTCACCAGGTAAGCATGTACATACATTTCTTTAATGGTTTTGTTTCTGAAAAGAGGTTATTTTGATTCATAAACTTTTGTCGATTGTTACAAGAAATGAAAAAAATATAGTTTTGAATCTTGTACTTTAAATTTAAAAACAAATGATTTCAAAATGATTGTAAACTGGTTTGCTCTGACCTTTTTATTTTGGAATTAGCTTAGAAGCAATTTTAAAACGTATATATATATATATATATATATATATATATATATATATATATATATATATATGCAAACATTGTTAAAAATAACACAATTCGTCTGTTTATACCTTTTTTTATTTTTTCAATTTTTCTAATAGTTTTTTTTTGTATTAAAATAATAATAAATAATAAAAAAAATAATAAATGTCCCATAGGTTTCACGAACGTTTTCGATTTTTCGTCGAATCATCTCTGCGCGTTTCTCCGCCGTCTTTAAATAAAAGTCTCCTCTTTCTCCATCTCTTTTTCTTCATTTGATTTTGACATTTGAATGTCAAAATCAAATGAAGAAAAAGAGCTGGAGAAAGAGGAGACTTTTTTTTTTTAAAGACGGCGGAGAAACGCGCAGAGAACGTTTTTCGCACAGTTCCAGGAAAGACGTTGACGATTTAAAGTCAGCGACGCCAGAGTGGCATCACAGAATAAAATCGCATGACGTTAAGAATTTTAAAATGTTGCCACTAGTTTCATATGTGATATGCATCATTCCTTCTTTAATAGAAGTAGAATGCATGGGTATCGTGCCACTTTTAAATGTGTTAAATTATCATTGATTATCGGCTATCAAAAATATTGGCCGCGCGGTTAACAACGTTGGGTTTAAGTTGAAAAATACTTGTAATCCAAGGTTTCGAATCGTACGACAGGTAGTGAATAGTCATATCTCTATGCTGATGAGTCCTGATTGAAAAGGGACGAAACGTATGCGTACATAGATAATAAACAATAACAAATATTTTATTTATTTATATATATATATATATATATCTTCAACGGTGATTTTTTGCCTACATTCTCTTATATACTTTTATATTTTTATACTTTTCAAATGTTTACATTATGTTAAATTTTTATTCTACTAACTTATTTGTCGAATCTCCTCTGACGATAAGACTACATCTTAGAAAACCATGGTTTAACGAAGGAATAATACAATAATTATCTTATATACATCCTTTGTTTTAAACAATTGATGATTTAAGAGATATTGTTCTACACAATTTTTATTCTCATCACTTATATATATATATATATATATATATATATATATATATATATATATGATAAAGTTTACAAAAAATAAATAATGTGCCCACATTACTCACTCTGTTGTCTAAAATACATATTCCATAATCCATAATGATAAGTTTTATAGTTTAGTATTTTACCAAGCACTTACATATTATTGACACTCACGCGCGCATCGATCCTTTTAAAAATGTATTACTTAATATAACTCAAAATTTGACAGAGCAATTCTTTTTTCTATGAAATTTTTTGTATCTAACTTACTTCAAAAGTTTTTGGGGAGTCGAGTACGAGTTTCCGTTGGCGCATCCCTCAAATAGTAAAGTTTACAAAAAAAATAAAGTGCCCATATTACTCATCGGGTTGCCGAGAATATATATTCTGAAATTTATAATAATCTGTTCATAAAAATAAAATAAAAACTATATATATATATGCCCATACTAAATGTTAACATTTACAACAAAAATAATGTGTCCATGTTAACATGTTGCCTAGAATATATATTCGTTTATTAATTTAAGAGATTACACTAGACACACAGACACATTCACACACACACACACGCGCACATATATATATACATATATATATATATATATATATATATATATATATATATATATATAAAGTATGTGTATATTTATACATATATATATATATATAAATATACACATACTTAACTATATATATATATATATATATATATGAATATACACATACTTAACTATATATATATATATATATATATATATATATATATATATATATATATATATAAAGAGGTGTACTAAAAGCGAACTTTTAGGAAAGGTAAAACCCTATTGTGAAGAGTATACAGCTCAATATCCAACTTATCTATCCCAGCGACTTCCTCTGATGATAAGATTTTGATCTTTGAAAAGCCTGGCTTAAGGAAAATTTAACTTGAATAAATTGCCTTTTTGCGGAATATACCTTGCTTTGAACTTTTGAATTGAATTTTGATTTGGCTTTTGCTTTCTCTAATTCCTTTCCACTCTCCTTCATTTATATATATATATATATATATATATATATATATATATATATATATATATATGAATATACACATACTTAACTATATATATATATATATATATATATATATATATATATATATATATATATATATATATATATATATACGCTGCTGTCAGAGATTTAATTAAGCTATCTGTCTCTAGCTTTCAATACGAATAGCATTACATACAAGCACCAGGTGCATTAAAATACTCTCTCTCTCTCTCTCTCTCTCTCTCTCTCTATATATATATATATATATATATATATATATATATATGATGCGTGTACGTAATGCTATTCGTATTGCAAGCTAGAGTCAGAGAGTTTAATTAAACCTCTGACATCGTCGTCTTCTTTCTATACTGTGAACGAAGACAAGTGATTCTTATTATTCGACCGAATGTACTCACATACAATCTACTAAAACCTATTGAATGATTTCTTTCTGTTTTCTCACCTAATTTCGTTTGTCTTTTGTTTCGTTTTAGTTTATTTTCGCACCAACAAATCTTGTCTACTTGTTTTGATTAAATTTAGGCTAGCGTTCGTTAAAAACAAAACGCTTTACCAAATCGCGAACCAGTTTGATTCTATAAGACGACCGAATGACCCAGTGACATATTTCATGTACAAACACACACCAAGCACATTAATATTGTCAGGATTTGATTCTTTTTCATATCGATATAAACATATAAATATTAAATACAAACATAATATATTGATAATATTACTTATTGCTGTAGTATATTGCTGTGATGCTTTAAACGAACCCTTGTATATAAAATATAATGTGATATCTTTAATTTAAAAATGTCTATACGCTTAAGCCAGATATCGAACCTAAAACTCCAGAACAAGTCAGCATCAATTATCAATTATCTTAGTTCGCAAATTTGAAGTTTAGTTGAAGAAACATGGATTTTCAGATGTCCTCATGAAAATAGATCTAAAGTAGTCGAATCTGGTAATATTGGATGCAAAAATAATGACCATCTTCATCAAATCTACATGTTGTACACAGACGTTTATAAACTTACTCTATTTACTCTCCGATCTTTACATTTGCTCATGGAAAAATATCACAATTGTTTACATTCAGTTCGTTTTCGATTGTCCCAACTTTTTATACTGTCTAAAATCATTACACTATTTCCTTAGAGTCTCGTCCCTTTTTTTGTTGAAAACAAACAGACGACAAATAACAAATGAAAATTGGCTAACCGGAAGGAAAGTTTTATTTGTCAGCTTAAATGCTATTTGGGTCTAACTTTATATGGTAGAAATGTTAGATTTAAATGAGGAGACTGAACAATATTTATCTTAACTGAACAAATCTGACTTAATTTACTACATGGTGGATAGAATTTACCTCAGGAAATTAAAACAAATAATTAAATAAGATTAAAATGGAAATTCCACGGTTTAATTAGAAATGTCCGATTAACTGAAAGAAGGAGGGAGAAAAAGAGACAAGCACTTACTATACTTATAACAGTTGCTGTTACCACTTTTAATTTGTAGAAGAGATAGAATAGAGAAAAGAGGAGAGTAGAAAGTGACTAACTTTCGGTTTACTTTCGGCAGCCTCGTAAATCTCGCTTCCCTTATTTCGTCCTTTAGTCCTCACCTTCTATGAGTGATGTTTCTGACAAAGGGGGAATAATTGCTGTTTTATGGGTCGGAATCTATCCATCTAACACTTATCGTTCGCTAGTAATCAAACTCTTTCCTGTTCCAACCATCGTTACCAATCCTCCGGAAAAAAACTCATTAACCCTTAGTTTCTTTGGGTCTTGATAATCAGTGACTCGTTCGTACATAAAAAATATAATGATTAGTGTTATGTTTCCATTTGAAAAATAATTGCTAGTGTTATGTTTCCTTTTGAAAAATAATGATTAGTGTTACGTTTCCTTTTGAAAAATAATGATTAGTGTTACGTTTCCTTTTGAAAAATAATGATTAGTGTTATGTTTCCATTTGAAAAATAATTGCTAGTATTATGTTTCCTTTTGAAAAATAATGAGTCGTGTTACGTTTCCTTTTAAATCATAGTGGTTAGTGTTACGTTTCCCTTTGAAAAATAATGATTAGTGTTACGTTCTCTTTTGAAATCAAATGATTAATATTACGTTTCCTTTTGAAAATAATTGTTAGTGTTATGTTTCTTTTTGAAATATAATGTTTTGTGTTAGATTTCCTTTTTGCAATCTAATTATTGTTACGTTTCCTTTCGAAATATAAATATTAGCGTTACGTTTTCTTTCGCAAAATAAAAGTTATTGTTAGATTTCCATTTGAACAATAATGGTTAGTGTTACCTTTCCTTTTTAAAAATAAATAAGTTAATCACTGAAATAATTAAATTTACTTACGTGGACCATATTTAAGTAGGTTAATTAAAAATTAAACTGAAGACCCCTTTTTACCCAAGTTCTTTTTTTTAATGAATTCGTAAGTATATTTGATCTCATACTTTACAACAAAGAATATCAAAATGTTTGAAGTTTCGACATAGAAGGAAAATAGCAACAAAAAAATTAAATTGACGGTCGAGAACCAATAAGATTAAAGGCCTTCTTAGTAAAAAAAATCGGACCAAAGTCTTTTTCTTTTCAAATATTGATAAAAAGTTATGATGTCACTTTCATTTTTTCAAACACGTATTCATGTTTTTCTATGAAATAATATATTTCATTTTTTATCATTTGCAGGTGCGAGTTTAGATTTTGCACGACAGGTGATTGATCATAGTTTGAATTCAAAATTTTGCAAGTAAAAAATAAACGTGTGTGTGAAAAAGAAGAAGAACAGCAATAGCAACACACGTCCAACCCTTTCTCACCGTAGTGGGGGCGGTGTCAACGTGGTAGTCTCAGGGCTATACTGTCTTGAATTGCGGCCTGGTCTGAAACCCATCAGTACTAGGTCTGCAACTCGGCTAACAGGGCTCTAGTGAAAATCTAGTAGGAGTCAACATGAGGATCTATCGCCATCTGGTCATCTCTGTCACTGCGTCTGTGGCAAACAAGAGTGTGTCGTGTTCAAAACCGCAACTCCATGGAGTGAGGATAACAATGTTGCTGTAACGCATGTGCAACTGCCATTCTTTCGTGTGTTCTGCCCCAAACCTCCCCTGACTTCGTATGCAACCGTTTGGCTTTGCTGCTCTCGCTGTCGGGGATATACTTGGAATCTTGAATGTCTAATGAATACATATGGTCAAGAAAAAGGACTTCATGCAGACCAGACAATCCTGTGGCACGATCATTGTACAGTAGTCCGAGTCGCTCAACAACAACAACAACAACAACAACAGCAGCAACAACAGCAGCAGCAACAACAACAGCAGCAGCAACAACAGCAACAACAGCAGCAGCAACAACAACAACAACAACATAACTAGCGGTCAATAAAACGATTCTATAAAAGAATTGCTACGTTATTTATGTATTTATTTATATATTTATACCTTCATGGTAAAAAAAAAAACTCTGTACGAAGAAAATAAGCATAAAAGCTTATTTCAACATTTAATAAAAATAAATAAAAGTAAAAATTAAAATAATTCATCATTTTTAGTTTTTTTGTTTCTTTTTATCACAACTTCAAGTTCAGATATTTTAATTATCTTATCTTAAAGCTTTGTTAAGAGTTCATGAAATCAAAGAGATTTTAATTATCTTATCTTAAAGCTTTGTTAAGAGTTCACGAAATCAAAGAGATTTTAATTATCTTATCTTAAAGCTTTGTTAAGAGTTCACGAAATCAAAGAGATTTTAATTATCTTATCTTAAAGCTTTGTTAAGAGTTCACGAAATCAAAGAGATTTTAATTATCTTATCTTAAAGCTTTGTTAAGAGTTCACGAAATCAAAGAGATTTTAATTATCTTATCTTAAAGCTTTGTTAAGAGTTCACGAAATCAAAGAGATTTTAATTATCTTATCTTAAAGCTTTGTTAAGAGTTCACGAAATCAAAGAGATTTTAATTATCTTATCTTAAAGCTTTGTTAAGAGTTCACGAAATCAAAGAGATTTTAATTATCTTATCTTAAAGCTTTGTTAAGAGTTCACGAAATCAAAGAGATTTTAATTATCTTATCTTAAAGCTTTGTTAAGAGTTCACGAAATCAAAGAGATTTTAATTATCTTATCTTAAAGCTTTGTTAAGAGTTCACGAAATCAAAGAGATTTTAATTATCTTATCTTAAAGCTTTGTTAAGAGTTCACGAAATCAAAGAGATTTTCTAGTTAACACTTGGATAACATTTCATATCCACATGACGAACTTAAATCGGACAATTTAATGATATTATTCTGTACTATTCAAGGTTGATAGAAAATAGAATAACGTTGCAAAATCATCCAAGAAAATGGCATTAGCCATAATATTTGCGTTATTAACCTTTAAATGGGTGTGGTTCAGTGATGAGGCCCACTTCACTCTATCAGATCAATAACAAGAACTCTGTATTCTGCGGATCTCAAGCGCCAGATTAAGTCCTTTGCGAAATGCACCGTGTGGGTCGCCATCTCGAAACATGACATAATCGTGTTAGGGTTGGAGTTTGATTTGAGAATAATGTTCAGGAGACATTGACGATCAATAAAGTACGCCATGTGAGCTGATGCGCACATTTAGGACCTTTATTTATAACAAGATATACTGAATAAACACCCATTTTCATTATGGCCGCAGTGTTGCATCTCTGTGCTTGTTTTACAAGTACTTCAATGCAATGTACCCTGATCAACTTACTGCACTTGTACCCCCTCAAACAACTAGCAGCAAACTCACACCCCTTCACTGTAGAAAATCCATATATGATAGAAGATGTTCTACTCTTATAGCTTTCTTCCTCGAACCGCTTGCCTTTGGTCTATAGTCAACGAGACGCCTTATATAAAAAATAAAACGCGTTCGACTAATTAACTATTTTCCCTGGAAGAAATGTGCCCATCGTTGTTTTGTCGATTGAATATTTAAAACGGTTCAATTAGACCACCTCGCATTCAATGTTCGATATGTTTTTTTTCTAATTCATAACACAAATTGCCATTACCTTCAATAATCCTTGTGAACTTTATCGATATCTATCAGAATAATCTTCCAGTTGCCATGTCGAGCTTTTGATGCCCATAATTGGTAACATTATTCAAGATTGCATCTAATTTGCGCATACGCCATTATCACGATAGACCAAATGCAAGCACCTGCTCTGATGTCATCTCTTTTAAAAATATCACGAAAAATAGATTAATCATCGAATTTTAATTAAATTTTTGTTATTGGAGATAAACTTTCTTTTAAAATATAACTAACTCGAAATTTTTTAGGCAATTTTTTAGGGGGGAGGTGGTATATATTTTTGGGGGAGGTGGTATATATTTTGGGGGGAGGTGGTATATATTTTCTCATGATATCCCCAAATTTATTCTCCCGAAATTCTTAAAAGTGAGTGTTTATGTTTAAATTAATATTTGAAAGATAATTCCCGTTCGTTACCATTTTTTGACTAAAAAAATGTATTTCTTGTCAAACGAACTCCTTTAATTTTAGAAATTTGAAACGATAATGAAATATTTTTTTAAGACTATTTTTAAAAATTTAAACGTAAGCGTAATTTATTATACATACGGTACTAAAAGAAACAAGTTTTTTTATATATATATATATACATATACACACACATATATATATATATATATATATATATATATATATATATATATATATATATACATATATACACACACACACATATATATATATATATATATATATATATATATATATATATATACACACACAGGGCCGGCGGGACAGTTATGAAAGTGGGGGGCTTCTCCTAAAATGTGGGGGGGGGGCGGTTAAACACATGCATATCAACTTAATTATTGATGACCGTAAAGTGGGGGGCCCCAAGTCAAAAAGTGAGGGGGCTTCAGCCCCCCCCCCCCCGGTGCCGCCGTCCATGACACACATATATAGATACATACATATATATATAGAGAGAGAGATTTAGATTTTTCACTTATAAAATAGATCATTCAGTGAAGACCGGGGTTGTTCCAATAAAAACAAGCTCGATGATACTCGATTACAGAGTACAGAGCATTTATATGTGATTTTATGAAGGCTTACCAAAGCATTCCTTTCAGGACACCAATGATCACCATTAAAGATATTTTTTCTTACAAATATTATTTATTCAAATTAAATGTTTTTTCCTACACGTGTTTCACTACCAAGCAGTTACTTGCTTGGCAGACCATCAGGGAAATTAAATGTCTGGAATACTGGTTTCAACTGCCGACAATACACAATGTGGCGTTGCAATAGTTGAGGTCACTTAAGAAGAGAAGAGGAAAAAAAAATTGCAACGCCACATTGTGTATTGTCGGCAGTTGAAACCAGTATTCCAGACATTTAATTTCCCTGATGGTCTGCCAATCAAGTAACTGCTTGGTAGTGAAACACGTGTAGGAAAAAACATTTAATTGGAATAAATAATATTTGTAAGAAAAAATATCTTTAATGGTGATCATTGGTGTCCTGAAAAGAATGCTTTGGTAAGCCTTCATAAAATCACACACACACACACATATATATATATATATATATATATATATATATATATATATATATATATATATATATATATATATATATAAATGACACAATATTGGTCAACTCTGATGATAGAATATCATTTCGAAATTAACAAGATTAAAGTAAAAAAAATAATAAATTAATCTTGCATTGATAAAGGCTTCTATTTTCAATTTTATAATATATATATATATATATATATATATAAAGAGGTGTACTAAAAGCGAACTTTTAGGAAAGGTAAAACCCTATTGTGAAGAGTATATACATATACACACACATATATATATATATATACACATATATATATATATACACATATACACATATACACACAGGGCCGGCGGGACTGTTATGAAAGTGGGGGGCTTCTCCTAAAATGTGGGGGGGCGGTTAAACACATGCATATCAACTTAATTATTGATGACCGTAAAGTGGGGGGCCCCAAGTAAAAAAGTGAGGGGGCTTCAGCCCCCCCCCCCCGGTGCCGCCGTCCATGACACACATATATAGATACATACATATATATATAGAGAGAGAGATTTAGATTTTTCACTTATAAAATAGATCATTCAGTGAAGACCGGGGTTGTTCCAATAAAAACAAGCTCGATGATACTCGATTACAGAGTACAGAGCATTTATATGTGATTTTATGAAGGCTTACCAAAGCATTCCTTTCAGGACACCAATGATCACCATTAAAGATATTTTTTCTTACAAATATTATTTATTCAAATTAAATGTTTTTTCCTACACGTGTTTCACTACCAAGCAGTTACTTGCTTGGCAGACCATCAGGGAAATTAAATGTCTGGAATACTGGTTTCAACTGCCGACAATACACAATGTGGCGTTGCAATAGTTGAGGTCACTTAAGAAGAGAAGAGGAAAAAAAAATTGCAACGCCACATTGTGTATTGTCGGCAGTTGAAACCAGTATTCCAGACATTTAATTTCCCTGATGGTCTGCCAAGCAAGTAACTGCTTGGTAGTGAAACACGTGTAGGAAAAAACATTTAATTGGAATAAATAATATTTGTAAGAAAAAATATCTTTAATGGTGATCATTGGTGTCCTGAAAAGAATGCTTTGGTAAGCCTTCATAAAATCACACACACACACACACACATATATATATATATATATATATATATATATATATATATATATATATATATATATATATATATATATATATAAAATGACACAATATTGGTCAACTCTGATGATAGAATATCATTTCGAAATTAACAAGATTAAAGTAAAAAAAATAATAAATTAATCTTGCATTGATAAAGGCTTCTATTTTCAATTTTATAATATATATATATATATATATATATATATATATATATATATATATATATATATATATATATATATAAAGAGGTGTACTAAAAGCGAACTTTTAGGAAAGGTAAAACCCTATTGTGAAGAGTATACAGCTCAATATCCAGGATAGAGCAGGTAGAAATGAAGGAGAATGGAAAGGAATTAGAGAAAGCAAAAGCCAAATCAAAATTCAATTCAAAAGTTCAAAGCAAGGTATATTCCGCAAAAAGGCAATTCATTCAAGTTAAATTTTCCTTAAGCCAGGCTTTTCAAAGATCAAAATCTTATCATCAGAGGAAGTCGCTGGGATAGATAAGTTGGCAATGGCCAAGATTTAAAATTTGAAAAAATGAAATAAAAGTTGTAGGGAAAGAAACGCAGGGCAAAACTGTGCCAGGGTGCAAGCAAATGTCCGATTGGCACAGTTTTGCCCTGCGTTTCTTTCCCTACAACTTTTATTTCATTTTTTCAAATTTTGAATCTTGGCCATTGCCAACTTATCTATCCCAGCGACTTCCTCTGATGATAAGATTTTGATCTTTGAAAAGCCTGGCTTAAGGAAAATTTAACTTGAATAAATTGCCTTTTTGCGGAATATACCTTGCTTTGAACTTTTGAATTGAATTTTGATTTGGCTTTTGCTTTCTCTAATTCCTTTCCATTCTCCTTCATTTATATATATATATATATATATATATATATATATATATATATATATATATATATATATATATATATAAGGTAAGCTGTTTCTCCCCCCCCCCCACCCCCCAAAAATATCTTCTGTTGTCAGCTCGCTTCAAAGCGAGTTTCTGCTACTGTTCCGGTAGCTAGTTTCATTCTCTTTCTCTCTCTCTCTCTCTCTCTCGTTCTCTCTCTCTCTCTCTCTCTCTCTCTCTCTCTCTCTCTCTCTCTCTCTCTCTCTCTCTATATATATATATATATATATATATATATATATATATATATATGGTGGCTGTCTATTCGATCTCGAATATGACCACTTTTGGCGTATAGATGTGATATTTGTGTGAAGGTTCCCAGTGAGAGGCGCGGATGTGGCTCTTCAAACCTGGCAGACTATTGCAGATCTTACCACAGATGGGGCAGGTGTTGTGATGATCTGATGGGATGCCATGAATAAAGCCATCTCTTGTCCGTGCTTGATTTTGTAAAACATGCACTCGTTGGCAATTCAACAAAACTGCACGTGACATAGTTACAAAGTTGCAGCTTGGCATCTGGGGTGTTCCGTGTTTCCTCCATGTGATGGAAGTGTCACGTCCCGTCACTTCTTTTTTATGCTGCTGGTGTTTCAGCCTATTTTTTTCAAAAAGCTTACTACGATCAAAAAGCGGTTTTCTCCACTTTGACCTATCTACAGCCACCCCCTCCCATCCTCCAACATCAATTCCAAAGCACTTTAAATCGTCTTTGAGATAATCTTTGAATCGCTTACGAGGTTAATGCCGTGGGCGAGTTTTCCCAGTTAGTTCCCCATAGATCACCTGCTTGGGCAGTCTGTCATCATTAATACTAATAAGATGACAAGCCCAACGAAGCCTGTGTTTACTTATACGAGACTCGATGCTTGGAACAGCAGCTCGCTCCAACACTACTGTCTCATGGGTAAAGCTATCCCAACGGATGTTAGGAAAGTGCCTAAGGCAATTCTGCTGGAAACGCTCCAGCAGGCGAATATGAGCTCTGTAAGTTGTCCATGTCTCACAAGCATATAACAAAGTTGATACCACACAGGCCTCATACACAGAGAGATCTTAGTTTCCAGCCTGATCTCACGTGGTGCCAACACCAGCTTCTCCAAATGACCAAAAGACACGTCAGTCTGTTCAATACGTCCATCTATCTCAGCATCCAACGACCTGTTTCTCGAAATAACACTACCCAGATACATAAAACGATGCACTACAGACAGTGGCCTTCAACCATATATATATATATATATATATATATATATATATATATATATATATATATATATATATGCATATATATATATAAATATATATATATATATGCATATATATATATAAATATATATATATATGCATATATATATATATAAATAAATATATATATATATGAATATATATGGGGAAAACATAGTCGTTGTCTTGCTAAGGCTTATTGCTTCTACACGCCCATGCAAAGCGATCCATGATATCCTGCATATCATTCTGCGAGTGAGCCACGAGATCCACATCATCTGTATAGAGCCAATCTCGAACAACATTGGAGAATGTCCTTGACAAAGTCTTAAAACGCTGTCAGCTAATCCGATGTGCGAGATCGAAGATCCACATCATCTACATAGAGCAAATCTCGAATGCGAAATCGAAGATACACACCTTTGTCACAGTTAGTGAAAGCCAACGACAGACTTACAGCAAAATAGATAGAAAACAAAGTAGGTGCAGATATCTTCAACTTTCTGTTCCCTCCCTAGTATGCAATTGAATCTAAAAACACTTTCGCCTCCGCCCTTGAGGCTCGCATTCACAAATATCCGGGAACTTAGAACCAATATCAACGACGTAGAATCCTTTCTCCTGACAAACTCCCCGGATATCCTAGCTCTAAGTGAAACCAACCTCCAATCCTCAATCTCCTCTCACCACTTTGACATGACTGACTACCTCCCACTCTACCGTAAAGACTCTGACAAACATATGCACGGGCTAGGAGTTTATGTTCGGAACACCCCCCCTGACTAGAGAACATAGGTTAGAATCAGATGACCACGACTACATGTGCTTTAGATTGACTTTACATCACAGCGTCAGTTACTTATATTTCTTATACCGCTCCCCATCGACCCAGGACTGTTCTCTGCTAAACTCTGGACCCTTGTTGTTCCTGATCTATATAAACGATCTCCCTGATGGCATAGAGTCTGAGATTGGTTTATTTGCTGATGACACCACCCTTTACTCTCGCCATGTTGGCAAAACAGACGCGATTATATCTGAGGCAATGGCTGAATCTTTAGAAAATGACCTCCAGGCTGTAGTGGATTGGGGTCATAAATGGTTGGTAAGTTTTAATGCCGCAAAGACAAAACTCCGTTCCTTCAATAACTACAAGGAACCTTTTCAACCACCGATTTAGAGAGTTTATCCTTCAAACTCCTCGGCCTAACCTTCACAGGTAACATGAATTGGAACAAATACATTGAAGATATTGCCAAGGCTGCCGCAAAGAAGGTTGGCTCCCTCTACCGTGCTAGTAAACTCCTCACACCTGACATCATCCTGTATCTCTACAAAGCAACCATCCGTACATGCATGGAGTATTGTTGTCACATCTGAGCTGGTGCATCATCTACTAGTCTCTCCCTCCTTGACAAGGTCAAAAAAAGAGTCGCCAACCTAATAGGTCCCTCACTGTCAACCAAGCTCCAGCCTCTGTCCCATCGCCGCAATATAGCATCCTTATGCTTGTTTTACAAATACTTCAATGGATTATGCTCCGATGAATTGGCTACTCTGGTGCCCCCTCGACGTAAATTCACTAGACTAACTCGACAATCAACTAAATCTCATTCATTCACTGTGGAGGTCCCCAGATGTCGGAGAGCCTTCTACTCAAATAGCTTCTTTCCTCATACTGCTGGCCTCTGGAACTCCCTCCTTGTTCCCTGTTTCCCCAACAGTACAAACATGCAGAAATTTAAAACTAATGTAAACAGACACCTCGCTGCGCAGATCCCAATCTAGGTTGACCGCCCCTACCTTCTCCCCTTTTCTTTTTCTCAGTAGCCCCTTACGTCTACAGTGGCGGCCTGCCTTGTTTGGGGTGAATTATGTTAAAAAAAAGATATATCACCCTGCTTTTTATTCTTTTGTAACATAGTTCACCCCAAACAAGGCAGGTCGTCACTGTAGACGTTAGGGGCTACTGAGAAAAAAAGGGAGAAGGTTGGTGGTGGGAGGGGGGGTCAACCTAAATTGGGATCTGCGCAGCGAGATGTCTGTTTACATTAGTTTTAAATTTCTGCATGTCAGTACTGTCGGGGAAACGGAGCAGGGAGGGAGTTCCAGAGGCCAGTAGCACGAGGAAAGAAGCTTTTGAGTAGAAGGCTCTCCGGCATCTGGGGACCTCCACAGTGAATGGATGGGATCTAGTTGATTGTCGAGTTGGTCTAGTGAATTTACGTCGAGGGGGCACCAGAGTAGCCAATTCATCGGAGCATAAGCCATTGAAGTTTAACACCATTGTCAACTGCAACGAATTCAGAGAGACAACAATTACATATTGTCGTGCAACTCACGAAGGAGTCTAACAAAGTTAGGAGGACATCCCAACTTACCCAATACCTTCCACAGCGCATCCGGATTAATTGTATCGAACGACTTCTTTAGATCAACAAAGACCTGATATAGGTCTAGACGATGTTCAATACACTTTTCCTGCATTTGGCGTACCGTAAAGATCATATTAGTGATACCCCTATTTCTTCTAAAGCCACACTGACTCTCAGGAAGCATAAACGGACAAATGTAGGCATTCAGGCCATTAAACAGGATTCTGGTAAATACCTTACCTCTAATATATATATATATATATATATATATATATATATATATATATATATATATAATTTAATAAATGTTTCGAATTTGTTTTCAAATTGTTTTCAAATTGTCTCTCCTGACATATAAGTTGAAGCGGATATTGTGTGTTTTGTATGTTTTAAAAAATTCTGTTGGTAATACCTTTTTCATATTGTATATTCATTTTACGGCTGAACAATATTTTTAACAAAGAATAGTTCATTTTCAACGTAGAAGAAAATGATGAAAGTTAATTTTAATTGTCTTTTGGGTTTCGTTAATTTTCATCTTTTACATGTTGTTGTATTTTAGTGCCGAAAAATGGTTCACAAAAACACAACAGTAACACATACTCTCTCTCCCCCTCTCCATCTCTCTCTCACATTCGCAACAAAATTACTCAAGCAACATTCGCAAGTAGGAAATAAAACCTTTTAAACCAAATTAACATTCTTGATAAAATGTTTCTGTTTTCCATCAATAGAACCTAAACAAAATGAGAACAATACAATGGGAACACGTGGTAGAAAATATGAGAATACAATGGGAACATGTGGTAGAAAATATGAGAATACAATGGGAACACGTGGTAGAACATAAAAATGGTTTGGTTTTTATATTCTTTTCTTGTTTTGTAGTATAAACATTTATTAATAATGTTTTGTTGGACCAACGAAATAAAACACAAATAAACGTTTCTGGGATTATTCTGCGCGTAAAGTGATTTTATTTCTTAAAATAAATATGTTAGCGCTAAACAAAAAAAATGACTTTACTCATTTACATAAATAAGTAAAAGAAATTGGTACTATTGCCGAATGGGCATCTAGAGATTTGCATGCGTGACGTAGTCGTGACGTAAGCAGTTCCGACTACAAACAGAGAAAGTTGAATCAAAATTTACAAAGCACCCCCCCCCCAGTCAAGAATGGCTTTCTAAATTTGCCGGGGATCATAAAACAATTATACATACAAGCTAAACACAACAGTTTTTTTCATTAGATTTCTTGTAAAATAACAAAAAATAAACCAATAATCACTTAAAGTACATTCAGTTCGTTCGGCAAAGTTCGTTAATGTTCGCCAGTTTCGGAAGTGTTCGGTGAAACTCGCTGTTGATGATGTAAGTACTGATCTTTTCTTGGATGCCCATGAGGCAACTGTACCAAGACATTTGTCTTCTTTTGAGACAATGCAACAGTACATCGAAATACATGTATTGTTAGATTAAAACTGAGTTAATCAACGGTTGTTTCTCTCAGGTTTTTCTTATATATTTTTTAATCACACAAAGTACATGTTAAAATATTCATCAGTTTTGAGATTGAATTAAGTTGTAAAAACCTCTATTTTAATTGTTCTAATTAGCCGCAATTCGCAATTAACTTATCAAGTAATCCATCTCTAACCCTAATTTCTGCATATCGCTTTTACTCCCCCCTCTCTCTCTCGGTGTTCTCAGTGTATGTTGTTTCACCCCCGCCCATATATTATACGGTATCTATCATCCCCTCTCTCTCTCTCTCTCTGTTTATTAACAGTCGAAAGTAATAAAGAAAGGAACGAATAAAACAATTAGATATTCCAATGGTTTAATTCTTTCCTTTCCTTTCCTTTATATAAACAAACAAGAATATCACCACAGTAGTAATATTATTTAACCCGTAGCTAGAGAGAAAGGAAAGAGAGAGAGAGAGAGAGAGAGAGAGAGAGAAGGGAAGAGAGAGAGAGAGAGAGAGAGAGAGAGAAAGAGCAGAAAAAGATTAATTGTAGATTTTGCCTTTTTAGTCTTTATATTTAACTGGCTTTGCAAAGTCACTTTTTCCCGATTCAAACATTTTGTTCTCGTATTAATATATTTGTTGCATGCTGTTTAGATTCTCGGAGCTTGGGAGGAGCAGGAGGAGGATGAAGATGATGATGAGGCCAACAGATAAGAGATAAAGCTTACTAGGCCGAATCGTGGGTTTTGTTCTGCTGGGCTGGATACGTCTCTGATGAGTAATTATTATTGGAGCATGTCTATGGCTGGATCGTCGTTAATTATTGTTAGACCGGCCGTTCTTACACAGGAGAAACTACACCGGTTGTCACTATAAATAGTGCGAGTCACCAGAAGACAAAGCACAGTCTTGTAACTGTCTAGCCAAGAGCTAGTCAGTTTCTTACTTTGTTAATACACTTGTTAAACCAGCCCTCGATTATTTACTGTGGGACAACTTCACAACAAGTATAATGAATTAACACGAATACGTTTATACACAAAATGCGCGTGTTTATTTAGATATATAAGGTATATTATTGGGGTCACGGAGAGAGAGAGAGAGAGAGAGAGAGAGAGAGAGAGAGAGAGAGAGAGAAAGAGAGAGAGAGATACGCAGTCTACTACTAGATATTTTAAAGTGTGTACATTATAACTTTCTAAAAAAAAATATCCCAGCTTGTAGCATGCCGATTGATACTTTCGTTTTTTGTTTTTTCCGTCCCATTACTTCAAATCTGAACCCCCAAAATTAGGTACACCATATCTTCATCCCTATAGAGCCACTTTAATACATAACATACCTCCTTTTTAATTCTATTAACATATATCTTAAATACATTTTTCCAACTTAATCACTACCCTTCGGTTTTTACAATGAAACAAACAAAAATAAAACCTTGAAAAATACACCTTATTTAGTAAACACCCATACTTCTTCATTATCTAACGCTACTTTAGATCTTAAAGCCCCCTCCCCCCAAAAAAATTGAAAAAATGATCATAAATCATTTAAAACCTCTTTTATTTCACGGAAAAGCATCACCGTTTAATCTAATTTATTAACCATCCAAAGACATCGATTCATACAGACTCTTCGTTTATATAAACAAAAAAGGTATTCAAGTAGTGACAGCAGCTACATTTTCCTGATTTTATAAATTAGTTTCGGTATTGTCTCTTCAAACAAACCATATATATATATATATATATATATATATATATATATATATATATATATATATAGTTTGTTTGACCTGGCACTGTGTAAAACAGAAAACCACCCATCGGAATACTTGTCAGAACAACTATTTGTACTAACCAGGTGATTACCGATGGCTGATTCCATCAACGTTTCGTCTTTATTGTAAAGACTTCCTCAGGAGGATAAACCATTACTTAACCATTTTCTTCATCGTTAGATTCAGCGTTCAGATGATGTTTTTCTTTCTTTTCAGCTTCTCTCTCTCTCTCTCTCTCTCTCTCTCTCTCTCTTGACATTCACTAAATGGCTTGGCGGACAAATAGGCGACTATCTCAAATCCCACAGTAGATTCTAGTTTGCTTTTGCTTTTTTTAAAAATGTAATTGCATAACATCATTTTCGTCAGTGTCTTTTTATTTTTTTTCTTATAGTTTCTACTTCGTTATTTTCCGTTATCGAAAAATAAAAAAAAACAAAAAAATAAAAACAAGATTATGACAGCGGGCGGGAAATAATGATTGCCATAGTTGTTTTGGAAACTCTGCGAATAAAGGAATGCATATTTGAAAATTAACATATAAACTCCAGATGGGAGAACGCCCCAACATAGGGATTATCTTTTCCGGTGACGAGTTAAGAGTGGAACCCTTCAAACCTGGCCAGCTCAGTGAGGAAATTAAAAAAAAAAACCGTAAAGAAATAAAATAGGCATGAAACAACAAAATTATTTTCGACCATTTCTTCTTTCTACGGGATATCATTGTCGAACGTTGTTGGAAGGAATGCATATTTACGAGGCTGAAGAATATTGGCCGCTTTATTATTCGCCTTAAACAGAGAAGGGTCGAATATATACAAGCCATTGTTAATAAGCTACCACATTTTTAGACAACGTGATGTACAGCATTGTTCGCAGTTTTGTCTCACTGATCATTAGGTTTTTTTCCTTGAATTGGACCCCATCACAAGATTTTACAACATATCGACATTTTTGAGAGTATTATATATATATATATATATATATATATATATATATATATATATATATTGAGATAGTAGTTGACCTGGCACTGTGTAAAACAGAAAACCACCCATCGGAATACTTGTCAGAACAACTATTTGTACTAACCAAGTGATTACCGATGGCTGATTCCATCAACGTTTCGTCTTTATTGTAAAGACTTCCTCAGGAGGATAATTTGAAGAAAAATGTCATGCAAGTATAAGTTTTTTCAAATTATCATCCTGAGGAAGTCTTACAATAAAGACGAAACGTTGAGGAATATATAAAAAAATATCTCATGGTTTTTTCCTTTTTCATTTCCCATTACGTCGGATTACTATCATCCTTCCTTTCTGTTGTGGTCCCGTTTATGGGTACCAACAATGAAATAAAAGAACAACAGGTTTAGAGATAATAATAATGAATTGTATTGAACAGAGAAATTATACACACGTCAGTGTTGGCAGTGCTAGTGCCTAAATGTGCCTCCCACTGTTCACCCGGCAAAACCGGTATTTATGGTAGCCGGTTGCTACCATTTAGTTATTATTAAAGGGTAGGTAGGTTCATCCACAACACCCCCCTTCCGAAACTCATTCCCCCGGAATCTCAAGGTATATCTTTTTCCTAGGATTCACCTCGAAACTCCCGGTTAATTTACGTTTTCTTGATGAACGTCTCTGTTCCGGAGGCGTTTTTGGTGTTGGCAGCTCAAATGCGTCGTATAGATCTTCCATGATGGTCTCACTCTGATCCGATGGGCCTTCCCCTGGGTCGTCCGACATGCGACGACGCATTTGGTTAATGTGTTTTTTACAGGTGCCTCTAGGACCCTCTACAATGTACACCATCCGTCCCAATCTTTTTTGTACCTTTCCCACTTCCCACACGGTTTTGTTTCCATGGTGTTCCTGGAAGAACCCCTTCTCTCCATCCTCGTAACTCTTCTTTGGTGCCGTAATGTTGGTCGATTTCACCTGTTTTGGTAAAAGTTTGTCGAATACCGACTTTATTTTTCTTCAAAACATTACTTCCGCCGGTGGTACCTGGGCTGGTGTGTTCTCGTTGGGTGTACTTCTATACACTTGAAGGAACTGCTGGAGTGCCTTTTCTCTCGGCGTGCCCGTCGATTTTTTCAACGCTCTCTTCAAAGTATCAACAAATTTTTCTGCCTGTCCGTTTGACCTCGGATGGTAATTCGGAGTGGTGATATGTTTAATTTGAAAGTCTTCACAAAATTCTTTGAACTCTCGTGAAGTAAATTGTGTACCGTTGTCCGATACAACAATGTCCACCACTCCGAATCGGGCAAACAGTTCATGCAACGCGCATATCGTGACATCCGTTGTTGGGTTTTTACTTCTAACAACTTTTGGCCATTTTGAGTAGCTGTCGACTATAATTAAATAGTAGAAGCCTTCCAATGGCCCCGCGAAATCTATGTGAATCCGGGACCATGGTTGCTCTGCCTTTGGCCATGGACAGTACTGAATAGGTAGGTGGTGCTTTCGATGCCGACGCGCAGCCCGCACACGCCTTCACCTTCGTCTCTATGTCCCTATCCATGTTTTTCCAATACACATAAGATCTCATTAGGCTCTTCATGCGTGTCGCTCCGGGATGCCCCTTATGGAAATCCTTCAGCATTTTATTTTTTAGCGTAGCTGGAATTACTACTCGCTCCCGGTATAATAATGTGTCGCAACAGACTGAAAAAGCTTCTGACGTTTGCTCATCGTCTGTTTGTAATTTATTTTTAATTTCGATAATAAAATTATCTTCTCTTGCCTCTTTTTGTATATCGCCAAGTGTGACTGGCAGCTCTTTTATTGTGTTACACAGTACTTTACTATAGTCATATTCAGACCTAAGGGATGCTATAACTGTATCCTCGAGCGGTTCCATGTACTTTGGGATTAGCCGCGATAAACCATCTGCGTGTCCTAGTCTTTTTGACGGTAACAATTCCATCTCAAAGTCATAATTTAACAGAATTATACCCCATCTCTGTAGGCGGTTTGCTGTGTAGGTTGGCAAGCCTTTTTTTGATCCAAAGATGGTGATAAGTGGCTTATGGTTTCATCGAGCCATCCGGCATTTTATGCAAAATGAACGCCCCAATGCCGTAGGAGCTGGCGCCACTTGCAACAATAGTTTTTATCTCTGGATTAAAATGAGTAAGAAATAATTCTGAAGTTAACTTCGTTTTTAGGTTGTCGAATGGAGATTGACAGTCGGCGGACCATTCCCATTTACTATTATTCTTAAGTAACTCATTTAAGGGGGCCCGCAATTTGTGCATACTGGGAATGAATTTTTCGTAATAGTTTGCGAGACCCAGTAAGCTTTGTAGTTGGGTAACATTGTTCGGTTCGGGCATATTCTTGATGACTATAGATCTTTCTGGGTCGGGACGCCTTCCATTCTTATCAATGACATGCCCCAAGTATTTGATCTCTTCTAGAAAGAATTCACACTTTGACTCCTTGAGTGTAAAACCAAAATCGCTTATCCTTTCGAATACTTTGTTTACGTGCTCACGGTGCTCCCCGACGTTCGTACTTTTCATTAAGTTTTCATCGAAAAATCGAGCCCGCTCAACATCGTGTCGATTACCTGCTGAAAAATCGACGGGGCCACTTTAATTCCAAAAGGGAGACGATTGAACTTTAGTAGTCCCCTGTGTGTCGAAATACAGAGAAGCTTAGAGCTATCTTCCTCTACAGGTATTTGCAGATAGGCTTCACTCAAGTCAATTTTTGAGAACAGTTTTCCACCGTTTAATTTTGTGAAAACCTCTTCTGGTGTCGGCAGAGGATAGTGATAATCTTTCAGCGCATCGTTCAAACCGGTTGAGAAATCGGCACACACTCTGATCTCTCCAGATTTTTTCTTCACGTAGACGGTTGGGGCCGCCCATTCCAAGTAGTCAGCTGGTGTTAAAATACCTTTCTCCACCAACCGGTCTATTTCTGCATTAATTTTTTCAAGAGAGGCAAATGGTACACTTCGTTTTCTCTTAAAAACGGGATTCTTATTTTCAATTAGTTCAAAACTCGCCTTCATTTTAGTACAGCGTCCTAATTCATTAGAAAACACCTTGGGGAATGACTCTTTCAAATCCTTCTTCAATTTTTCTGCTTCAGCAGAAAAATTCTCTATTCGTTGACAATAGGCGCTTATCGACGAATCCCAGAGCTGGAAGTGCTGAATCCAATCTGAACCGAACAAATTTCCTGTATATTTCATTACGAACATGCGTAATTTTAATGTCTTATTTTTTAGTGTCACTTTTGAAATGACTTCCCCTTCAAAGTTTATTTTCTCTCCGGTTACCGATCGAGCCACTTTATCTGTGCGTAGTATAGTCGGTCTGCCGATCTTTTTCCAGGTATTAATATTAATAATTGATAGGTCAGACCCTGAATCAAGCTGTAGTTTAACATCTTCATTGTTCATTTTTACCGTAACATACTTTCGTATGTTTAGGTTGCCACCATTAATTCTAGTTGTTTCTATGTAACTTTTTTTCTAGTGTTACTTCTGCAATGTGAGGCTTTGTGTCCCATTTTATGGCATTTGTCACAATTTTTTCGTTTAAAAGGACACTTCTGGTACCAATGTAGGTCCCCGCAACCTCAACAAGGGTGGTTTGGCAATTTTTCATCCGACCTTTGAGGCAAATCCTTCCTGAAGTTTTCCTTCGAAGAGTATGATTTTTTTGAAAAACGACGAACATTTTTAATATTAGAAATTGCTGCTTCCTCTATTTCTTTAGCTTCCTTTTTCTCAGAAATATGTCGTTGACAGCTTTCGGGCAGTTGTTGCAATGTTAAATTTGGCTCGGTTTCAAGTTTGCTTATTGCACGTCTTCTTAACTCTGCATCGTTTTGCGAGACGAGCCCTTGAACAAATATTAATACTTTGAAATAGAGATTTTTTTTAAATGTAAAAAGTCAGCCCATCTGAATGAAACCGCGGTAATTTCTGAAATATGTAACATAGTTTTGAAATAAATTATATTATCTCTCACTCCTCTGCGATCAAGCACTTTATTGATTTTGTTTCAATATAACCTGACACACACGCTATATATATATATATATATATATATATATATATATATATATATATATATATATATATATATATATATATTGTCTACCATTCATTGTAAACGATTCATTGAATACAGATTGCTGTTTTGGGTCCGTGTTTCAATCCATTAAGTCTTTGTATAGACAAATCCTATTGGGGAAACGGTATACACCTTAAATTTCCCTCCAGCTATGGGTTAAATAACAATTTGCATTTAATTAATCGTATACAATGGATATTGACTTTTGGTATGAAATAACCGAAAAAGGTTTGAAATGCCGTAAACGCAAGCTACATGAAAAAAACTCGTATTCGATTTATTGTATACAATTAGTTGTCTATGATAGGTATTGTGTTTCGTCAAAACGGGTTGATTTGCCGCTAAATAAACATGCCACACAATCAATAGATGAATGTTTAATCTAGGAGAAATAGCCATTACTAGAGATTCTTCCTTACTTTCGTGCTATTCTTCGCTGTTTATACCTTTACGAAACACCAGAATTACGAATTAAAATTTTCGGAAATTTTTTTTTTTTTTTAAATGATGAATCTTTTTGCAATCTTTTTCTGTTTGCCGAAATCTTAGAATTACTAATTTATCTCTTGAGAATTTTCTTTCTATTGACATCTGAGTTGCTAATTCTCTTTGCAAGACGTGTCTACTTGCAATCATCCTAATATAATGGAAATTTAGTGTCTGCCTGTCTGTAAACTAAATTACGCCATATCTACAAATACATTTTATTCCTGAAACATTAAAAATGATTGTCATTTTTAAATACAGATACTGCTGTGACTATCTACGTACATTCTGAAACAGATGTTATTCAAAGCAGACTCTGCCGTAAATGTGTGTTGGTATTTACCTGTCACCCTTTCGAAATATTGGAAAAAAAGGGCGATTTTTACTGTAGGGATACTATGGAGATACACCTTGCGTCATACTAAAAAAGACCGGTTCTAAAATTGACCAAATATTGATATTAATCTCCTTTCTCGCTAAGAATCAATATTGACGATGATCCATAGCCTTGCGGTGATCAAAGCCAATTTGTTCATTCCGTTCAAACTGGTAACGGACATTTCTTTCTCTCTCTCTCTTTCTCTCGTACTCTCTACCCCACCTATATTTCTCTCTCCCCCCTCTCCCCCCCTCTCTCTCTCTCTATCT
>OY744525.1:12052234-12059734 GCA_963556195.1 Sepiola atlantica | reverse complement strand
TCAATGAGCGGTGTTATCATAACGCGCGGTCACGTGACAGCAAAAAGGACCAAAATACGTCATTAATGCATGCTCTTCCATGAACAGAATGAAAACATCACAATCTTGCGAAATCGCTAAATGTGTCGAATTATTATGTTCCGGAATGTTTGAGATGAGCATTGATCATTTGTATTATTTTCATTATTCGGACTACTATTATGATTTTAGATGTTATTATGACAACGTTTCGGCCGATGTAACCGACCTACTTTAGGTGCCTCTTGTCAAACTCCAGAATGTTTATGTTGAACTCGGGAATCTATACGGAATTTCGAATGAAACACATAATCTAATCCACGATGTAGATTGCTCTTGTCAGTTTTAAGTAATCATGAATCATATTCTTAGTATCGCCTGGACTAAGGATTGAATCTTCAACCACCAGAAGACTGTCACAACTATGGGTAGATATAAAAGTTATTTCTTATCACAGTAATTATTTGCTTACAAGAGAAAGTTTCCCCCTGACAGTACATAAATTGTCTCGAGCACTTTTGAATTATAGAGAGGGTGCGACTTACTAAATATAAAGAACAAGTTGACACTAAAATTTTAGCGCAATTATGGTTATTTATAAGATGTTTTGTCATTGAGGACCCGTATGCATTTTTGATGATGTCAGTAGAGCGGAAGTTACTATTCCTAATTATTGTAGAGACATGCTGTTTAATTCTAATATCCACTCTTTGAGACAACTTCCTATGTAGTGTACAATCTGTTTCTGTTAATAAAGCTGGGAATGTCAAGGCTAAACTGAATGATTTAGCTCATTCATATGCAATTACTCCAAATAAAGATAGCTTCAAGTATTTTTAATTAAAAAAATAGTGTTTGAATGTAATATTTCGTATTTTTTGACTAAAATTGTCTTTAATAAGCAGTTATGTTTATTTAAATGCTGGTAAATTTAACTAGAATTCACCAGGTACATAGTGAGCCTATGCGAAATAAAAAGCTATCTTCATGAAAACCCATCTATCGACAATAAATAACATTACATACGAGACTAGTAACGATATTTTAAAATATTTAACGTGAATACAATAACGCTAATTCAGGTGACATAGAATTTAAATTGTAAAATGTTCTTCATGTTTGTTGTTTTGCCGTTTAACGATCTCACATACGGCGTCTTCGGCTGCTTTTTAAAATTTTCTTATTTTTCCCAACACCCTTTCATTGTTTTTGTACCCTGAATGCGATACTTATAGAACATTCATTAATCTTGCTGCCTTTGACACAAAAAATTATTATAACAAATGAATAAAATAGGAAAGCTATAAACAAGCAGTGAATTCTGTCATGTTTAACAATATTTGCTTAAATTAAATAATACTGCCTAAAAAAATAAAAAAAATATCGCCTACTTGCCAAAAATATCTCTGATACTTGTAAAAATTTCTCGCATGGACTAATCACATCTCGCCGTGCTTTTTTGTTCCTTTTCCTATGTCTGTGCCGCTATCGAAATGAAATTTTTCTGAAGACGTTCGTTGATACGAACGAACCCGGTCAAATCTCCCGCTTTTTGTTTTTCTCCTGTATTTAAATCTGTTTTCTGTTTGTCTTTTTACACACACACACACACACACACACACACACACACACACACACACACACACACACACACACACACACACACACACATATATATATATATATACTTCGTTAAATACGACGGACAATTCATGTTTGCATATTTTTGTTACGATCCTTTTAAATAGAAGCTTTTTAGTTGATCAGATGAGGGTTACTTTCCCTTAATAAAAAGCCGTTATAATCAACTTGATTCATATTTTAATTTGCATTTCGTCTAAGGAAGACAGTGGCAGTTGGATTCTACCATATTTTAATTGATTTAGAAAAATTGACCAATTATAGGATTACAATTCTTGGACATACTCCATAACCACTTAACTTTGACCTATTAATTTGCATATTATGCAAACGTATTTAAACATTAATTCGTACTTAAAATTATTTGTACGTAATACCCATCTCATCCAATAAAGGTTAACATTTACACTTTTCTTTCCTTTTTCATCCTGTAATGATTGTATGAGAACACTTTTACAGAATTTCAATCTAAGAACGAGTTGCCTCTAAGTTTCATCCTTGATTGCTTTTTAGTTATTATTTTTTCTTTGATTTGTTGTGAATTTTTGTTTTTATCTATATGTCTATTTTTTAATATTCATATATGGTATATTCCATAAAACTACTTTAATTAATTCTCGTTTTTAATTATTTCTCTTCCGTTTAAATTTTATTCCTTATATATTGAAATAATTATATTATACTGTATTTTATTTAGCTTATTAAATATTTAATATTTAAGTTTAATTAAGATAGCAAATGTCATTATTTAACTTTTTACTTTTATTTTTAACTTTTAATTTTCAATTAAATTGTATTTTAGTTTTTGTTTTAATTTTAATTTTAATTCTTTAAATTTAATATTGAAGCTTAATAATCGTTTTAAATTTTTAATTTTTAATTTTTAATTTTTAATTTCTAATTTTTAATTTTTAATTTTTAATTTTTGATTTTTAATTTTTGATTTTTACCTTTTACTTTTTAATTTTTAATTTTAAATTTTAAATTTTTAATTAAAAATTTTTAATTTTTAATTTTTGATTTTTACCTTTTACTTTTTAATTTTTAATTTTTAATTTTTGATTTTTACCTTTTAATTTTTAATTTTTAATTTTAATTTTTAATTTTTAATTTTCAATTTTTAATTTTAAGATTTTGTATATTTCTCTTTATTTAAGTACCTTTCATATTGATTTTTAATTATATGGTTTATTATTATTTTTTTTTTCATTATTTTTTTTACTTCATTTACTGTATTTAAATACTATATACTGTATATTATTATTATCATTATTGATGTTATAGATACAGTGGTATATAGTTATATAATAAGAGGTTATTTTTTTGTAATATCTGGATATATATTTTTTATTAATACTAGAATTTGATGACTTCTATTTGTGATGTTATGAGGAGTGCTGAAGAGGACTGTTTTGGAATCATCTAAAGTCTAATATAAAATAAAATATTCTAAATCCTTATAGAAACGATCGTATTTGTTGTGTTTGAATTCTTGGAACTGATATACTTTTATTTATGTCACCTTATTCAACGTACGTTGTCGGAATATATATATATATATATATATATATATATATATATATATATATATATATATATATATATATATATATATATATATAATGTTACGCTGATTTTTTCTATTGTTTATTTGGCGATAGACTGCCGGTGTTTACCGGTGCGTTTTTATTATTATATCACTACCTTGAGCGGTTTATTTATTTTTTAAAAAGAATATGCAGACCCTCACATTTTTTAATTCACCATTAATCGATCGTGTCATCAGTTTTTCTATATATAGATTGCTTAATTAATTAATTTACAAACTAAATTTTGTATATATATATTTCTTTAATTAATTTATAATATAATAAACAAATCTATATATACAAAAATTCGTTTGTAAATTGATTAATATATATATATATATATTATCGCAAGCATGAAGGGAAGACGAATTCTATCGTTCATGATTAAAAGTTAATCAAGAGAAAAAAAATGCCAGCCGACCGGTTTCGCCCTCTCTTAACAAAGGCTGTATCGAGGGATTAAAAAAAACGAGGGATTTAAAAAAAAACGGGCTGAAAAGAGAGAGTACAGAACATAAAATAGCGTTATGTTATATGTACAATGGAGGATGAATCTTAGAGACTGATCACATCGAGTCAGACATTCCCTTTGCTTGCAAAAGGAGGGACGTTTAAGATTAAGTTCTTATCCTCCTCGATTTTTATTATTATTTTTTATTGTTACTACTACTACTACTACTACTACTACTACTACTACTACTACTACCAGTCTTTTAACATGTGATCCATCTCCGCCAATCCAAACAATAGAACGAAATGTACATCTGCATTTGAAGAAACTCATCAAGCAAGTGATTCCATAACGAACTTAAAGAAGCAACCAAATGAAATCGCACCAAGACTTTTGATTGTCAAACACCGAAGAACATCAAACTCAACACGGATTCTCTGATTTCTTTGAAAAATTCTTTTGTTCCTAATAAACACGCTCGATTAAGAATTGATTTTTTGCAGAGTTTGTTTTTTTAATTTGTCTTCTTGTTAATAATTACAGCTCGTTATGCTAAAGACTTGATTCGATAACCGGGAATTTCAAGTGAACAGCACACAAAGATGTTCATAACTGTTAAGGGTTATTTTTTAACTAGCAGGAAGATCCGACGTTGCTCGGGATTTGATGAGGAACACTAATATTTCCGGCACTTCTTTAGTTTAGCTGTGAATCAAAAATCAATTTTGAAGAGCTACATTCACTCCTAACCCAATTAACCGGAAGTAATTCAGACTTCAAATCAATGTTGACTGTTTGTTTGATAAAAAAAAGCAGACAAACTCTTCGTTTTTATAAAGTTTTAAATCATACAAAAAAAAATCACCGCAGGTGCACAAATGATAATTTTTCGTTTTATAAAGTTTTAAAATCACTGTTGACGATTTATTTTATAAAATGTTACATTATTAAATAAAAAACACTTCGCTGTTATTATTGTTCACTTTATTGATTGCTTTGAATAAAAACTTCTAATTCTTTAGTCGATTATCTGCCCCTGTTTTCGAAATTGAAAACAAATAAATCATATGTCCCTTTTCACTATGTTCATAACATTACTTTATTTTTATTTTATTTTACTGAAAGTTTCGCACCACCGTTTTTCTCCCTAATATAGTCGGAAGAAACTGAAATTTTGACAAACCATCTGAATCAGTTGCTTGTATATAGGGTTTAAATTTCTTTAAAATCGGATGTCGTATTTGAAGTTTTAAGAGTTTCTGTCCTAAAAACTCCATTGGGGAGGCAGGTAGGGTTTCAGCACAACTCCCATTTTATACATATTATTTAAATTTCATCAATTTTAAAGGAGGTTCATCTTTAATAGCTTATTTAGGAGGACCCTTAGAGATTCGGGACAAATTGTCTTACCTGGAGAATTTTATACATATGATTTAAATTTAATCAAAATAGGATATATTTTAAGTTTTAAGGGGCTTCTAACCGCACACCCCACTTTGGTGTGTACCTAGAAATTCAGGATAACTCTCATTGACCCCCACCCCAATTTAACATATGAAGAACTTTTTAGTTTTTATGTAAATTCTAGAGACATTGATATATATATATATATATATATATATATATATATATATATATATATATATATATATATATATATATATATATATATATATATATATATATATATATATATATATAAGTCAGGTTCATATTATATTTCAATAAACATGTTTTTATTTTATTATTTTTATTTTTTCACATTTCAAAAAACATAACATTTCTCTGAGATATATTTACTCTGTTGTCACTAATTGACAATCATCGAGCTAAATCTTTTAAGGGGACTGCAAAGTAAAAGGGCACTGATAGTATATGCTAATACATATATTGTCATTAATAATTATATATATATATATATATGTTTTTAAAAAACAATTTCAATGTTTTTTGCTTATACTTTTTTACGATGTGTTTTTCTTGTTAACAAAAACATCGAAACAGCTGTTTCTTAGCAATATATATATATATATATATATATATATATATATATATATATATATATATATAATCTGTGAAGTTGTTCAACCGTTAAAACTATATGAGAGGCGAAAAAAAACTCTTTTTAATACCAAGTCTTTCGTTGGAAAATTCCTTTGCTTGTAAGTCAATTAATCTCTTGTAATCACTGTATTAGTTAGCTTCAAAGAATTTACGCAAAACC
Source organism: Sepiola atlantica (assembly GCA_963556195.1). Lineage (NCBI taxonomy): Eukaryota > Metazoa > Mollusca > Cephalopoda > Sepiida > Sepiolidae > Sepiola > Sepiola atlantica. Next base: position 12,053,811 of record OY744525.1, on the reverse strand, counting down.
CAACATTATTGAAGGGATCATCAGTTGTTTACCAGTAAAAACTGGTTCGAGGATTTAAAAACAAAACAGTATTTTATATCATTGTTCCTCAGCTGTGTTGATCAAACACCGTCTCCCTAAAAACAAAACAAAAAAAATGTGCCGAATATAAAATCCAGTGTTTTGCCTACTTATTTTGCTATAAAAATGTTTTTTTTTACCTGTGTTGTTCTTCTTTGTTAAAAAATGTATATATTATTTACAAAACTACTGTATTTTATAGAGTTCGAAAGAATCTATTATATTACTTATCACCCCACCCCATTGGTTATTTTTTATCTTTATGTATATATATATATATATATATATATATATATATATATATATATATATATATGATTATTTTTATTTGCACATACATGTACAAAATCTGCGACACTGGCATGTCGATGTTATCAATCAACAGCTATTATAAACTGAGATCTCATCAGGCAGTGTTAGAATCCGATCTTAACCGTAGGTCATATTTGGAAAGATATAAAAGATATAAAAGCTCTATTGAGCACTTTTTATAAATTCTTTCGATTACAACCCTGTGGATGTTTTACCTAGATTATATATATATATATATATATATATATATATATATATATATATATATATATATATATATATATATATATATATACTAAGAGGAAGACCTGACGTTGCTCGGGATTGAATGAGGATGACTACTTTGTACTTTTTCACAATGCTAATAACTTCATATTACTTTCTTTGTTTTACTGCCCCATTCCTCCTTGTTTTCCACCTTTTATAATCGGAAGAAACTAAAATGTTTGAAAACTCTCTGAATTAGTGTCTTATAGATATGGCTAAAATTTCATTAAAATCGGATATACGTATTTGAAGTTTTGAGAGGTACCGTCCACATTCGTAACTTAGAGGTGGGAGCACGTAGATATTCGACACATATAGGATAATGGGTACTATTTTAGGGAACGCACCATGTTTTCGTGACTTCGCGTCGTCAACGTTCGGACAGGTCTCGGAATCGTCCGAGAGTTGACGAAGCAAAAACGAAGTGAAAATAAAGGCCTGGCCGACTTTCGGAACCACTCCCGCTGTCTTACCCGGAGAATGTTATAGATATTTCATGAAAATAGTATATATTTGAGGTCTTGAGGGTTTTTTTTTAAAACCTCATATCCCCTTTAGAAGAGCATTTAGAGATTCGGAACGAATTCCAGTCTTTCTCGGCAAAATGTTACATATGAATACACTTTTAGTTTTTGATGCAGATTCTCTAATCTTTAGTTCTATAGGGAGTACACACACACATTGACATTTATATATATATATATATATATATATATATATATATATATATATATATATATATATGTATACTAATGATAATAGAGTTAACGATAAGTGAAATATCGTAGAGTGATCTATCTCGATAAAATAAAGCTCAATACGTTGAGTAGAGCAAGCAATTTTAAAGAAAGAAAGATGAAGATAAAAAATTGTACAAAATTACATAAAGTTACATAAATTAATCCAAATTTTATTACATCGAAAGTTCAGATGCAAGG
>OY744525.1:11994734-12047234 GCA_963556195.1 Sepiola atlantica | reverse complement strand
CGTTATCTCAGAACACAATTTGGAACACCACTGATGATTTCATATACGATCCGGACAACAACGTTAGTTTTGCTACCTATTTCAGGCGTTATGAAGATACGTCTATATAATACAGACTGTGAAACTGAACTGATTTAAAAAAGGTTTGGTTGCTGTTAAAGAAATTGGGTACAGTGGAACAAACAAAATTTGTAAATTACATTTTACTACAAAAGACTAATGAGCTAAAATTTAGTGAAGTGATACAATTGTTGAAATTCTTTAGTCTAAAAACATCTCTCTTTCACAAAAGGTGGAAGTGTTTAAACATTACAAGAGAAGATAATGAAGACTACACGACTTTTGAAAGCGTAGTATATAAGCACCGTGATGAGTTCAGGTCATCGGAATTAAGTGCTAATAACTTCAAATGTCTCATATTTGCACAAGGATTAGTGCCGAATACAGATTCCGAAATTAGAAGGAGAGTCCTTAAAAAACTGGAAAATGAGCCTGATTGAACACCCTAGCAAAGAGCTGAGAACTGCCAACGGTTTATTAGCGTGCGTCGGGGTTCAAATGATATCGAAAAAGGTTGAGTGTCTCATACAAAAAAAATTCGCAAGAAGAAAAATATGACTTCACCAGTAAAATGTTATAGTCAAAAGAGAAGCAGCCTGTCATCTAATTTCAGTTGCAGAGATTGTCCATATAAAACAAAGAAGTGATTCAAATGCGACCGCGTGAGAATAAAAGTACTCATTGCAGAAATAAAGTAAAACAAAAAAGAGATTTATCAGAATCGTCAATGTGACGAAATTGGAAATGTTAGGAAGTTTGCTAAGGCAAAATACGAATAAAATGAAGTTGGACTCCGGATACGATTTATCAATTATAAATCTGCAGACATGGAAGAGAATCGATAACCAACTTTATTTTGGACTAATAAAATCGCAAAAAGCGTAACTGAAGAGCAAATCAAATTCGAAGGCAAATTGGTAACGTGGGTCACACTTCAAGAAAAAAAACTAAAAGTTTTTGTGATGCATAATTTTCTATGCAAAGATTGGATGAAGAAATTTTAACTATAGAATTTACCGATACATTCACTTTGTCAGGACGTAAAAAATAAAGATACAGCAGCAGAATTAAAGAAAGGATTGAAATAATTTTTTGGGGGTGGGCATGGTAGATGCAAAAAAGTTATTGCAAATTTGAGTTGAAACCGAACATACACCCGATCTTTAAAAAGAAGCGAAATGTTCTGTTCGTGTCAGAAAAAAAATCAATATGGAACTGGATAGGCTCGAGAAAATAGGAGTGCTACCAATAGTTTAATATAGCGAATGAGCTTTGCCAACAGTTTTCGTAAAGAAAAATAATTAATGGATTCGTGTATGTGCAGACTTTTCCACGGGTTTGAACCAGCCATTGAGAGATTACCATTATCCGTTGCCTAGTCTGGAAAAAATATACGCGAAGCTAAATGAAGGAAATCTTCTTTCGAAAATGGATTTACGCCACGCATATTTGCAGATCCCGGTCGATGAAGAATGCTCGAAGTTATTGTGCAGAAATACACATAAAGGGTTATACAAATGTTGAAGACAACCGTTTGAAGTTAAGATGGCGCCGGCTATATTTCAGCAGGAAATGGACGGATTACTTAGCGGTTTAGAATTTCAATGACATTTTAATAATTAGTAAAACAATGGGGGCAACATAAAGCGTACACACATGAAGTTTTCCAAATAATTCAAGATTACGGTTTCAATCTAAAAGAAGAGAAATGTGAACAAATTATATATCAAGTTACGTAATTTTGTTATTTTTTTTACTGTCGATAGAACCGGGTTGTTTTTTTAGACAGCCGATAAATAATCGTACATATTTGGGCAAGGCATCATAGCCGGATGGTAGAGCGTCAGACTATAGACATTTACATTGAGGGATCGATCCTTGCCTAGGGTAGCCATGCTGGTGACGGCTAATAGCCAGAAGCACATGTCCATGGATTTCTTTTATGTACGTTAATTAATTAATAAATATATATATATAAAATGAAAATAATGACACGTCTGATTAAAGGCGACTGAATCCAATATTCTGCATATTCTTAAAAGCGTAGGAAATGGAAAAATACTTTAAAACAACATTATTGCATTAAAAAAACATTAATGCCATTTTAATACACTTCTAAGTATTACAATTTTAAATAGATAAAAATGCATCATCCATGGTCGACCCAGACCGACGGAAACCTACTATATATATATATATATATATATATATATGAATTTACGAAACCACCAGCTTTGGCAGCACGTCTGATGATTCTTATCCTAGCGAGAAGAAATAAATTATAGCGTGAAATGATTGGATTGTTGGCTTCAGCTATTTCTGTCTAACTTATATATATATATATATATATATATATATATATATATATATATATATATATATATATATATATATATATAAGGTTAGTGGGAGATAAACTCCAGCAGAGTGCACGATTATTAAGAAAAATTAAAAAATAAGAGCGTAACATTTATTTATATATGTATTACAGAAGATCAGAATAACATCGGTACCGTCGGTTTGAAATCCAAACAAAGGGGCCTTTAGTTGGTCTCATATGCCGGAGTCTCTTCAGGGAGACAGATATAAGCAGACGCTCAAGAGGGTCCGGCATAGGAGACCAACTATAGGTTCTACTTTGTTTGAAAGACATGGTAGCGAGATTGTTCTGATCATCTATACCCCATATATAAATAAAAATATATAGTATGAAAATATATTCATGGTAATTAAGCTACACTACTAAGCTCAGTAACGGATTGAGCACTGTTGAAGAAATACTGAAAATCTCTACATAATATATTATATCACTTTATAATATTATATTTGTATATAGATGAAATAATATATGTATATATATATATATATATATATATATATGTGTGTGTGTGTGTGTGTGTGTGTGTTATTACTATAATGGAATCAGAAAGAAAATATTCTTAAGATGCGTACATTTAATGCGCGCGTTTAGTGCTGAAAAAGCCATTTCAAACATAAGATTCGCGGACCCCAAAAAATCGAACTTCTTTTAAATAATTGTAAACGCTTGAGGCAATCCAACCCAAATTTTAGTCCCATATTCAGGGTTATTGTAACATTAATCGATACACCAATCTTTATAAAGGTTGGCCATGTAGTTGAAAAAAATATTTTTCAAGATTTATTGAAAAGTAACAAAAAAAAATTCAAGAGTGACAGACTGCTTGACAGACGGACGGCATAAACGACGGAAGAAATGCGAATAGCAGTTCCCTTTTTTTAAAAAAGAAAGCACTTCCATCCTATTTTGATTCACCGAAACCCGTCTCTGCATCGTAAACAATCGCTTGCAAGAGACATTTTCAACCGATTCTTGTTTCTAATTGCATTTTAGGAGAATGAGTGCTTATTTCCCAGGTATGTGCACGACAGACGATGCCAGACCAATTGCTTCACTCTCCGCTGTGTAGAGACCCCCCCCCTCGACTCCACCACTACGTTCTCTATCTAAAGCAGCCACTAATGTCCCCTTTCTTCCTGTAATACTATCTCCCTCTCACTCGCACTCTCTCTCCCGCACTCTGTCACTCTATCACTTTCACTTTCGTTATCTCTCGCAGTGTCAATAGGTGCAGAGAGAAAGAGAAAGAGAGAAAGAGAGAGGGGGAGAAAGAGAGAAAGAGAGAGAGAGAGAGAGAGAGAGAGAGAGAGAGAGAGAGAGAGAGAACACAGATCATTTAGTACAACAAGGATTTTTTCTTTCAGTTTGCTTCATTCGGTTGTGAGTAGAGGAAAGAAGAGGTTGAGATTTAAGAGCATGAGATATTCAAAAAGTATGGATGGCATTTGCCCGAAACACACACACACACACACACACACACACCCCACACCCCCCCCCCCCACACACACACGCATGCACGCACGCACACACATTTATATATTTATATATATTTCTTTGTAAAAGAATAAAGCACTCGGCTGGAGAAATAATTCTTAATATAAGTATCTAGATTTCATTTATGTAGTAAGCTGGTGCTAGTAGCGTAATGGTTAGAGCGCTCGTCTGTTGTTAAAACAGTAGGGTTTCGGTCGTAGATTGACGTACTTCTCCGTCTATATGAAGAGCTGTTACACAGCGAAATAGTCCGTGCATGACATAAACATACGCGCGCACCTACCCCCCATATATATATATATATATATATATATATATATATATATATATATATATATATATATATATATATATAAATTTAATTAACTAAGTTCAAATATTAACAAAATGAACAAAACCAATACTTTTCAAAAGTGCTCAATATATATTAGAGCTTTTATAGTAAAATAAACATAGTTTGAGTATCCGACAATTGTTTCAGAACCTCTTTGGCTCCTCCTCAGGGATATATATATATATATATATATATATATATATATATATATATATATATATATATATATCTACGCACACAAATGTTAATTTTAAATTTCTTTTCTTTTTCCCCCTATTTCATTTTTCCCTAATATGATCTAAGGTTAGGATCGGATTTTAACTCTGTTTATAACAGTTCGACATGCCAGTGTCGCAGATTCTGTGCATGTCTGTGTAAATAAAAATAATCATAATCATATATATATATATACACATATATACACATATATATACATATATTATATATATATATATTATTTATCAATATGTACGTTTATAGATATGTATTATTTTGAAAAAATTATATATAAATGTACACAAAATAGCTGAACTCTAATATTCATGCTATCAATTACCTCCTCTTTCTCTGTCTCTCTCGGCAGATCGAACACTTTCTGAGACTTACTATGTTCGTAAATAAAATATAGGATTTATTTCTCTCAAATCCAACATATAACTGTCACGGTGTTCGAGTGGTTAAAAATGTTTGATTGGAGTTATCCCGGCCCAGAGTCCACATCGGCTGTATAATTATATAAGCCATACTAACGATTGTTAGTGAACATGAAACATATATGTCTTTGGATAAGATATATATATATATATATATATATATATATATATATATATATATATATATATATATGTGTGTGTGTGTGTGTGTATACGCACACACACTAGCTGTACTTACCAGCGCCAGAGAGTGTTTTGACTTTCATTTTCGCTAATCATTTTTTAATTAATTTCTAATGTGAAAATATAAACATTTTTGCGAATTTATATTATCATTTGTATTCGAATAATAGTAAGTAATACAAATCACATCGACTATTAATTAAGTGTATATTTCACAACTTGGTATGACAGTTAAACGGCACCCCTTTCCATAAAAATAGAAAAAAAAAATGTGAACCGACAATAAGAAGCAGTTGCTTCTTTGTAGACTCTTTTTTTGAAAGGTGGATAAGTTTGTTCTAGCTGCGTTATCTTGTTGGCGTTTTACGTGTACTGGGTATCGCATTAAGTAATTTAGGTGACCGCAAAAAAAAGTATCCAAAAGAAAAATATAAATGTTTTTAACTTGCCCCTGTTTTATCAAGTGAATTACACCATATTAAAATGAAAACAATTAATACGAAAAATGCTGATAGATCGTTTATAATGATGAGAATAAAACAGAAGAAATACGGTTAAAATGATACGGCGCGTTAATACATTTAGATAAACAAAACAAATGAAACGTGACGTATTCGCTTTTATTTTGAAACAAAAATGTAATTGCAAAGTATGAAAAAATAGTAATGAGGATAACCTTTGGTACTTTGTTAGATTAGGACCCACGCTAACTTTGTCCATGACCCTAACCCTAACCCTAACCCTAACACAACCCCTAACCCTAACTCTGACTCTAATCCTAACCCTTATGACAGGGTCAAAGTTAGCGCGGGCCACAATGTAAATAAGCACCTAACCTTTGATATATAGTAGAACAATTTGCTTTCCTGGAGATCAAGCGACGTTTTTTTTTCAGGGAAGGGGGGGGGGCTCATATTACAATCAAGCCTCTTCTGAAGAAAGACAATGGTCACTCAGGATTGGAGCTTCTGACTGCAATGAGTGAGCGAGCATCATGGCGTACGTACTTTGTGAATGTTTCACCCTCAGTTGATAGATGACTCAAGACAAGACGACACGAACAATTAGAAAAGACGGTTGAAATGTTAAGGCGTTTTATTTTGTTACGTATTTGACGTTCTTCGAACAAAATAAACAACTCTTAATATTCACTGTTGTAGTTTTGCCATACTTTGATTATAGAAAAAGAAGAAAACAATGACTTTTGTAGATATTTTTTTTAAGTAATGGACGTATCGCAGTGTAAACAGGCGAAATTCCCCCATGTAAAATAGGTGTAAAATGGCTGTGTCAACTCATTGTAAGAGAAATTCATTGATTACTATTAAAAAGCAGTCGCCGCCATTTTGCTGGAATAATGATCGATTGCTTATGTCATGGAAAAATGTAAGTGTTTATTCGAACGAAAATTACCAACATGTAATAACTTATTTGCTAATTCATCTTGAAAATACTATTACTTATGTCATGGACACTTTATCGTCCAAAGAACACAATTGTTTGGGAAAAAATGTTAACTCATTCCGAACTGAAGATAAAATGGTCATGGTAATTTAAATTAAATCATTTGCTCCATTGCCTTAAAATGCAGATGCTCCCCGATGACAGAATGATAGGCCTGTGAGTTCTCGGATGTTCTCACTACTTCGTGAAGTGCGAATGGCACATGGGAAATATTGCGATATTTTCATTTCTAACCGTTAGGTAGTACTACCTTTGTAACAGAACTATTTTCATGGCTTGTAGAACATATTTATGAAAAGAAGAGAAAAAGGTTCGAATTGCTTAAATTATTCTTAGCATAGGTGATGGAAAACAACGCTGGAAGAAAAAAAGAGATATTATCTTAGTCACATGCGTTTTTAGATACAGAGTTCAAATGCGACGGTCGATTATCACAATTTTTGCTCAATCGTCACTTTTATAATATTCATGGGATATTCAATTTTGAGAAAAAAATATACGTAATTTTATCAAGTTCGACATCAAGTTTATTATTCGAACATATCTTGAAGTGAATTTGCCATGGAGATTAATTTTTCTCGTTTTAAATAAAATCATATGAAGGTTGTTTTCACACGTTTTGCTAATTTGGGACACCAAAACATCAAGAAACCGTCATCATCGACCTCCATAGTAAATTATAACCATGGATGCAGATAATAAAAGAAGTGAAATAATGTGATGGGAAACACGTGAATGTGTCATCAACATAACGCGTGTAAAATATTGGCGTGGTTATTTTAGAAACCAATTTTATTTTCTAAATACTTAACAAAAATAATATTTTTTAAAAAAATTCAACGTAAAATTTTTTTTTAATTCAACAAAAATATATTGTTTCCACAGATCCAACAAAAATTTTTTTTCTAAGATTCCAACAAAAATTTTCATTTTCTAAAAAGAAAATTTTTTTTCTAAAAATCCAACAAAAATATTTTTTTCTAAAAATCGAACAAAAAATATGAGCTAACGAAGTACCAAGAGAACAGCCCAGAACATACTATTGTTGAAATTGAAAGAAACTGATTTCTTTATCAGTTCCATACGACATAGGTAGTCAACACAAATACTAATAGTTTCATCTTACGGTATATTAGTAAACATATTATTCATATCAAAGGATATGAGAAAGTCAGTACTCTTCGAGCGAAGTAATTTGTGGATACAAGACATGAATTGGAAAGACTCAGAAAGATAATAGGTTGAATAAGAATTGAGTACGTGATTGAGGATATCAGCTAGCCATTTTGTTAGTTCATGTTGCACCGAACCCTAACCCTAACCTTCCATTGATAAAATGGGGCGCATTAGGATGTTGGGTATATAGATTTTAGGCAAGTCGTACATTCTGGGTCTTCCAGAACCGATAAGTTTATATGATTTTAAATTAAGATGAGTTGAAAAGTTCATTACAAAAAATTATCTGATGAGTGGGGATCAGAGAGAAACCGAGTCCATGGGTATATACAAGTACATTCTGCAATTGTCATTCTTCTAACCTCTCCGGTTTGAGCCTTTCAGAATCGATAAGTTGAATTCTATCATAAATCTCATTTGATAGAAAATTTTCCTTTATAAAGTTGAAAGAATTTTTCTGAACTTTTAATACCATATCTGCTAAACTTAAATCACCTCATTTAAGGAACTTATTTTTTATCATCCAAGATGTCGGACATGTTGATGATATAATCGATATGATTTACAAACCCCGATCCTTTGCCTGGACAGGTAATATAAATATCAGAATGGATCTGAGGAATTTTGCGGTGTCAAAAAGATTCTGTTGCCAAATAAAGTCACTAGATGTCGTGATAGTAGCAGCGAAATTACGACCTTAGCCACTTCAGTGTATTTATAAACTCGTTAAATATGCAATAGAAGAAAGCACATGTCTTTTCAGTTGAGCAACAGAAAATTCAATCTCACTGACGAGGAGGTCGGATGCAGCATTCCAGACACTACCAATTAGTCAGTGTCGAATAGAAGTTAAGTTGAAAATGCGTTTTTCCTTAAAGGTGAAAATTGCACCATTCGACAGAATTTAGAAAAAAACACAGCTTATCAAAGAAGGTTACCTCCTTCCAGACACAAACTTGCCCGATGTGATATATATATATATATATATATATATATATATATATATGTATATATATATATATATGTATATATATATATATATATGTATATATATATATATATATATATATTTACGTTCGTCGAACACTCTCGACTAGTCTTCTATCTGTGCCAGCTTCTAGGTAATATAGATCTTAATTTCCCTTAATTACGTGACAGTTTCTCGTGACCGAGTGGATATGGCGTCTGCTTGTAGATTTTAGGCTGACTCTGTGAACCGGGTTCGCGCCTACCAACCGACTGAAATTGTTATTTTCTTGCACCGATGAAAGCAATCAGCTTGAAACGCTAACGTCTGTAGGTATTAATAATTGTTATATATATATAGATAGATAGATAGATAGAGAGAGAAAGAAAGAAAGAAAGTCAGTGTTTAGTTATCGGTTCAATCTGAATGAAAATATCAGTTTATTATCAAATTATATTGCGATATAACTCCATATGAAATGTCATATTTCCGACGCGAGAACGCAATACATTTAAAGTAGAGTAGAGCAAATATGTAAAACTGAAGAATAAGAGAACTTGGGATATCATTCAACTGACAATCTATCCATACCATCTTTTGGCCTTCACAACTATGTAAACAAGTCTTATTAATTTGCTATCTAATATACATAAGCGTTTACGAAGGGACAGTGTAAATTATCTGAAAAAAAGAGACACTCTTTCTCTAAATTCCCACCGACACATTGAAGACTATTAGAGAGTTGTTGAATAAGCACACAGTGAAAGAGGACAGGAGAAATGCATAAATAGATAGCAAAGAGAGAGAGAGAGAGAGAGAGGGAGAGAGAGAGTGAGAGAAAGAGAGAGATTTGTGACTTTTTCAGTTAATTACAATTTATGAATAATTAGAAGTATTAAAATGAATTTTTAGCCAATATAACTCAATTCCAGAACTAAAGAATATTGTAGCATGTATTTTGCAGCAGTAAAGCATATAGAAAAAGCATTGGAGAAACAAACGTTGATCAAACGCAGCTTTAGTATAATAATAGATTATCCACGCATAATACACACACACACGAACACCCCCATATATATATATATATATATATATATATATATATATATATATATATATATATATATATATATATATATATATATATAAGGTGTTATAGGAGAAATAACAGAAGTTCTCAATTACTTTTGAAAGAGCATATATACATTCTTTTATTCCAGTTTACACTGTACATTAGTTTTCAAAACATCGACTGGCGATTTGCTTACATTCGGGGTCTTTATCTGAGTTTCAAGTGTTTCCGTGAAACCGAAATTATCAATGTAAGATAAAACTAACGTATAGTCTCAATTGGAATAATATATATATATATATATATATATATATATATATATATATATATATATATACCTCACACACACACAGACACACACACACACATATATATATATATATATATATATATATATATATATATATATATATATATATATATATATAGCAATCACTGATGATGACTTGTGTGAGAACTCCTAGTGAGTACACATGATAATAAAAGGTGGAAAACTAGAGACAATAAAGGTCTTTGAAATACCCAAGATGAGGGCGCTAGGCGAACAGTATAGCTATAGATATTTGTGAGTCCTGGAAGCAGACACCATCAAATCTACACGAATGAAAGAGAAGATTGGAAAATAATATCTAAGAAGAACAAGAAATCTCGTAGAAACGAAATTATATAGCTGAAACCTAGTAAAAAGAACACACACATGGGCAATATCACTAATAAGATACTCTGGACCATTCATAGGCTGAACTAAAGAAGAACTCAGGCACTTTGACCAGAAGACTAGAAAATTAATGACCATACTCAACGCACTATACCCAAAAGACGATACGGACGTACTCTACGTGAAATGAAACGGATATGGAAGATAGATAGCATTTATAGAAGATTTTGTGGAAGACACAAAAAGGAGCTGGAAAAATACATAATCCAGAACACAGAAAGGATGATTATCGCAGCAAGAGACACCGTCCCAATGAACAACTCGGAAAGCACCGAAACCAGAAACAAAAAGACAAGAAAACAAAAGTGGGAAGGAAAACAGCTTCATGGACTTTTCATAAAAATTACCAGAGAAAAGACCAACCAACATTCTTGGGCATGGCTAAGAAAAGGACACCTAAATAGAGAAACGGAATCTCTACTGACATCTGCAGAGAACAATGCGATTAGGACTAACTACCTTAAAGCTAAAATAGATAAACCCCAGGAAAATAATAAATACAGATTGTGTGGGCAAAGAGACAAACACTAAATCACGTAATAAGTGAATGCAGCAAACTAGCCAGAAAGAATGCAAGAACAGACACGACTGCGTGGGGAAAGCAGTACACTGGGAACTATTCAAACGACTGCATTTCGAACACATGGACAAATGGTACAAACATAAACCAGACGAAAATCACAAAATCTTCCGGGACATGGAGGTGCAAACAGATAAAGTCATACAAGCAAGGAGACTGGATGTCATAATAGTCAATAAGAAAACCCTGCCAAATTGTAGACTTCGCCGTTCTAGCATGCCACAGAGTGAAGATCAAGGAGACAGAAAAACGAAACGGAACTTGCCAGAGCATGTAGAAAGTCAATACCAATGATCACTTAGACCATACAAAGGATGCCAATGATAAAAACAGCTGCAATCTTAAGGAAAGTCATCGAACGTGGAAACCATCCAGTATTAACTACAAACGGTAACCAGTCACCTGGAAACTACAACAGGAAGAAAACTAAACCACAGGAAGAACACCACATATACCCAAAGAACAGAAACTGCAAGAAATTGCATAAACTGTGCCCCTCCCTCCGAAAAAGTGATGGAACCAGACTCGGCTGATACCACACAAAATAGTCATGAAGGGTCAATGAAGATAGGAAGACTGAGGAGGGAGACCACTAACCAGAACCCCAGTAGAAGAGTGCGGAGAGTACTGAGAACTAGGGGGGGAGGGCTTATTGCCACTCAAATCTAAGAGGAGACCAATGGTCGTTACCAGAGAGAAATCAATTGTAAGCAGCTGTTGAGATACCGTAAGGTCATTTGCAATAGTTATCGAAAAGAAGTGGAGAGTACTGGAAATCTGGGGAGGCTTGCTGTCACCCAGACTCCAGGGAACACCACTGGTGATTATCTGTGAGCAATCACTGATGACGACCTGTGTGAGAACTCCTTGTTAGTTAATAATAAATATAAGAAAAAGAAAAAGAAAAAGAAAAAGAAAAAGAAAAAGAAAAACAATAAGAATAAGAATAAGAATAAGAATAAGAATAAGAATAAAAATAAGAATAAGAATAAAAATAAGAATAAGAATAAGAACAGGAATAAGAATAAGAATAAAAATAAGAATAAGAATAAGAATAAGAATAAGAATAAGAATAAGAACCGGAATAAGGATAAGAATAAGAATATATATTTTTAAATAGCAAAAGCCAAAAGAAATAATGAAATAAATAATGCTTTTTAACATTGTGTTGTATCACGAATGTTGTTAGCATCCATAATACGCTTTATCGGAAGATATGTTGCAGATTATGTTTCACCAGCGATTCCCCCCTTGCCTCATCAGTGATGGCGAACATTACCGGCGTCGTCGTCGTCGTCGTCGTCGTCGTCGTCGCCACAAAAGCAAACTCGGAGCAATGGGAAGGCAAGATTTTATCTTGCGCTATTCAAACACACAACTGAAAAGAAAAAGAAGCGAAGAAGGAATAAATTGTTTTGTGGCTTCAGGTTGAGTTCTCGAAAAGCTTCCAAATTGTTTGACATGTAATTGAATCAGGGTTTTTATAATTGACACTATTTTCCACAAATTCACATGGGCAGATTTAGTCGCAGATTTGATCACGGATTGCAGAAAACTCTATTTACTGTAAATGGTCGTTATGTGTGTTGAAAGGCATTAAGCGAAAAAATACACGATTCTCTCCAACAATACGTTTTCGACACACACTTATCTATGAAATATTTCCTACCATTTTTGAATGACACAGCAACCAATAACCGTAGCCCTAACCCTAACCCCAACCCGAACCTCGCCGCACATGATGCGTGAACAGGTGCTCTACTTTTAGTTACTCGTTTGCGAATAAATGTAGATTTGGCATCGCAATTATGATATTAGCTGAAAAGAACGGGTTTAGCATGACACCGTATATCTGACGTCACCAATAGATCACTCGTTTCTAAGCGTAAACAAAACATTTTGTGTTTCTTTACAGCACCTGTTATTCCCAAGCAGTCACCCATTTTAGTAATAACCGAGCCTAACGCTAATTACATTTGGTAATCCGATGTTTGAACGTTATTTGGCCATAAGCCTCGATGTATATTTGTAGAACCTATTCAACCGATGTGGGGAAAAGAAGCCAAAATCAAGAGATTTAATATCCTTTCACTCTGTAAAAGCAATGCAACAACTTACAGAGATTTCCAGCCTTCTCAGCCTCTTTCGATAACTGTTGCAAAGCATTATCGCAACATACGTTTACCATTGATTTATCGCTGGTAATGACCGTTAGTGATCTCTGGAATTTGAGTAAGAAGCTTCCCCATTGTTCCAGTATTCTCCGCAACTGTCCAGTGAAGGTTTGGTTAGTGCTCTCTCTCTCTCTTTGGTTTTCCCATCCTCCTTGCCCCTTCACGATTATTTGGTATGCAATCAGCCGGGGTTGGTGCTATCACATTTTGGGGGTTAGTGGCAGTTTATTAAAGTTCTTGCAGTTTCAGTTCCCTTGGGCTCATGTGTTCTTTTTATGTTTTTGTTTTATTTCTATTGCTACTTCCACGTGACTGGTTAGCGTTCGCAGTTTACGTGGGTTGGTTTCCGCATTTGAGGATTTTCCTTAAGATTTCAGCTGTTTTTATTTTTGCCGTCCGTTGTATACTCTCAGTCTTTCTTTTTATTCCAATTTCTATCAGCCTTTTTCCAGGTTGTCGAGACAATTCCTAGTGCTCCAACGATTATTGGTATTATATTAACTTTCTTAATGTTTCATTCTCCGTTCAGTTCTCTAGCAAGTTCTGTGGACTTGCTTCGTTTTTTCTGTCTGTCTTGATTTTCACCTTGTGTACTGCTGGGACGGCAAAATCTACGATTGAGCAGGTTTTCTCTTTCTTACTGACTATTATGAAATCCGGTCTCTTCGTTTGTATGAGTTTATGTGTTTGTACCCCCATCCCCAGATGATTTTGTGATTTTCGTTTTCCAGTATCGTCCCCGGTTTATATCTGTACCATTTGTCTGCGTGTTTAAATTGCAGCCATTTGCATAGTTCCCAGTATACTGCTTTCCAAACGCAGTCGCTCTCTGTATCGTTCATTTTGACGATGTCTCTTTCACGTATAGGCGATCAGTATCATCCTTCGGGTGTAGTGCATTGTGCATACTCACCAGTTTCCCCGTCTTCTGGTCAAGATTCCTAAGTTCTTATTTATTTTGCCCAATCTATGAATGGCCCAGAGTATCTTAATGATACTGCCCAGGTGTTTATTCCTATGACTAGATTTCTACAATATAATTTCGTTTCTAAGAGTTTTCTTGTTCTTCTCAGATATTATTTTCCAATCTTCTCCTTTTATTTCTGTTGATTTGATGGTGTCTGCTTCCAGAACTCCTAAATATTTATAGGTATCATGTTCGTCAAGCTCACTCATCTCCTTTTGGTTATTTAGTTCTAACCTCTCCGCTGTCTCCAGTTTTCCCTTTTTTATTTCTAGCAGTGCATACTTTTCTATTCCGAATTCCATTCCGATGTTCTGGCTGGAGATTCTGGTCATGTTTATCAGCTGTTCCAGTTCCGTTTTGCTTTTTGAAAAGAGGTTCAGCTCGTCCATATAAATGGCGTGGTTTATTCTGTTTTCTGTGTCTGTAAATTTGTATCCGGCATCAAATGTCATGAGCATGTTGTTGAGTGACATCATGGCTATGGTAAACAGTTGTGGCAATAGAGAGTCTCTTTGGAAGATGCTACTCTGTATTCTTATCTCAGTCAGGTGTTGTCATTCAGCTCTCAGTTTTCCATGTTCCCATTGCTTTCTTACTAAGATTAATAATCTTGTCAAATATCTCGTAGCTGCTTAATTATCCATGCTTGAAGGTTTACATGTAAAATTTCTTGGCGTCAATCAATGTCCTGGCTATGTTTTTTTCTGCCCTTTACTTCCTTCAGAATCTTTTGATCAATGTATAACAGGTCATGCGCCCCTCTTTTCAATTTCCGACATCCTTTTTATTTCTCAGGAAGTAGTCCACGATTGTCAAGGAAATAGTATATTTGTTCTCGCAATTGTGCCGTTAGGATTTTCCACATGGTAGGTAAACATGTTATTGGTCTGTAGTTTCTGCATTAATGTAGTCGTTCCTTTCGTCATCTATTCTGGTATGTTTGTTTCGTGGATATATATACTCAGGTTTTGCGCCAGCCTTTTATGTATTTTATGTATTCCATCGTGGCCTGTGCTGTCAAGTTTCCCATTATCATTAGTGTTGTCTTGAGTATTTCTTCAGTTATGTCGGTTTCTGTTCCTTTTTCATATTCCTGAAGGTTTTCTTTAATGTTTTTCAGCTATTCAGCATTTCTGTTGTGGTCTTGTCGTTTTCCCCATATCTTGCCCCAGAAGCGATTTGTTTCTGTCGAGCCCGCATGTTCTGTTCTTGTTCTCCTTCCATTTACGTTTTGATAAAACTGGCTTTTTTGTTTTCAAACGTCCTATTTTGTTTGTACTGTTCTGAATTGTATTTGTATCAAACCAGTCTCCACTCTTTTGCTGCTATCTTTTGTTTCAGTTCTTCATGTTTCTTATTTAGTCTTTCTTCTTTGTCAGTTATATTTCCCTTCTATCATTTTCTGCTCTCTTTCATCCTATTTACGACTGTAGCTTTTTTACAAGGTTTTCTGATCCGAGTTTCAAGGCTTTGTCGGTCCATTCTTTTGGGGAAGTTTAGTTTCGTTTTTATTATTATTATTAGTTACTGGCTACGACTTTTCACACTGGCCATCATCAGTGATTGTTCACTGACAATAACCGGTAGTGTTCCCTGCAGTCTGAGTGACAACAAGTCTCCCCAGATTTACAGTATTCTCCACCTCCTTTGATTACTATTGCAAATAATTCTGCTCAGCATTGTTTTCTCTCTGGCAACGACCATTTGTCTTCTCTGAGATTTAAGTGACAATAAGCCTTCACGCAGTCCCAATACTTTACGCAGCCTTCCAGTGAAGGTCTGGCTAGTGCTCTTCCTTCATCGGTCTTTCCATTCTACTTGACCCATCACGATTATTTTGTGTGGTATCAGCTGAGGCTGATGTCATCACATTGGGAGCTTTCACACGAGTCAATATCAGTGATTTATTACTGGCAATAAGTGATGTTCCTTGGAGTCTGTGTGACAACAAGTCTCCCCAGATTTCCAGCGCTCTCCATCTCTTTCGATAACCACTGCAAATCATTTTGTGTTATTGCAACAGTCGTTTACCATTGATTTCTCTCTGACAACCACCATTTGTCTTCTCTGGAATTTGTATCGCAATAAACCTCCCCAATGTCACAGTATTCTCCAAAAAATTCCAGTGGAGGTCCGGTTGGTGCTCTCCCCTCTCGGTCTTTCAATCCTCCACGCTCGTTACAATCATCATCATCATCATCATCATCATCATCATCATCATCATCATCATCATCATCATCATCATCATCATCATCATCATCATCATCATCATCATCATCATCATCATTATTAGTAGTAGTAGTAGTAGTAGCAGCAGTAGTAGTAGTAGTAGCAGTAGTAGTAGTAGTAGTATTAAAATTGACACATATTTTTCTTAATAAATATTTTTAAAAACTTTCATTCCTTTTTTTATTTTGGCATTCCTAAGTACGTTTTGAACAATCCTCGTGATTTCAACCATTAATATTTGAATAATTTGTCATTCCTGTTTTGTAAGAATAATTTCATTCTGGATACTTTTTGATCACACCTAATATTCTTAAGAAACTTTCATTCACTGTTCATTTCTGCCGCGGAAAATACAGCTGCTTTCTTGGCACTTTTTGAACACGCCGTATATTTTGTTTAGCATCACCCAATTTCGATTATTAACCATAACACTAATCACCCAATTTCGATTATTAACCATAACACTAATCACCCAATTTCGATTATTAACCATAACACTAATCACCCAATTTCGATTATTAACCATAACACTAATCACTTAATTTCGATTACTAACCCTAACCCTAATCACCCAATTTCGATTATAAACCCTAACACTAATCACCCAATTTCGATTATTAACCATAACACTAATCACTTAATTTCGATTACTAACCCTAACCCTAATCACCCAATTTCGATTACTAACCCTAACCCTAATCACCCAATTTCGATTATAAACCCTAACACTAATCACACAATTTCGATTACTAACCCTAACCCTAATCACCCAATTTCGATTATAAACCCTAACACTAATCACACAATTTCGATTATTAGACCTAACCCTAATCACCTAATTTCGATTATAAACCCTAACCCTAATCACCCAATTTCGATTATACACCCTAACCCTAATCACCCAATTTCGATTATTAAACCTAACCCTAATCACCCAATTTCGATTATTAACCCTAAACCTAATCACTTAATTTCGATGACTTCTGTCACGGTAAATACACCTTCGGCGAAATCGCTTCATATTCCAGAAGAAAAGTAACGTCTTACTGATTATTATTGTTGTTCGTTTATGTTGTCGAAAATACGGTTTCAGTCTGGTTACTTTCTGAACAGACCATTAGTTGCCTACGAGAAATGTCTGATTTGTAAGTAAGCAGAGTCGAATCTACACGCATACACACGCTTCTAGTCATTTTTGCAGACACTGATTAGATCTTCATGGCTACTTCCTGGTCACACACATCCACGTTCTTATTTTTGCACATCTTCCATAGATTCGCCACTTCCAGATCTTCGAGTTATCAAAGTGCTAATCACCAATTATCCTTCCAGCATCAGATTATCCAAAGTCTCGATACGAGGCGGAAACAATAATCGCAAAGTCACGCTTCTCCGTTCTTTCTTCTCTTTAACTCTATTTTCTGAAGCAACCGGCCAAAACACCATTGTCGGCCAAATTCAGCCTCTGACCGTTGGATGCGATAGACCTGACGCCTTCTGATGATTGGAAATGACTACATTGAAAATATGAAGGAAAAAAAAGTGGGGAAAATAGAAACACTCCATCTTTGAAGATCTCAAACTAGAGATTCTGAAGCAGAGAAATATTGATTATTTTTTGTAGCATTTCGATACTTACAGTTGGTTTTTCAATAAGGACACTTTCTTTGCACTACGATTATTGAAAGTGGTTCGGGGATGGGGTCGGTGGCGGGGTCTGTGCGATTTTCTTTGGTTTCTTATTTCATGCAGGTGATTGAAACATGCCATATACTAACAAGAAGTGTTGCATTTCTTCTGTGCTTAAAATATGACGACAGACACGGAGGATACAAAAAATACAATGAGATATCTTTATTGTCGGTAGCGGTGAACGAGTGCGGGTTAGTGAGGAAGAGGGACGCATGCACAGGAATTTGATGGGGTGTTTATTTTACTCGATCGTCAGTCGACTGGTGGTCGAGTCCGAGAAAACCACTTCAATTTTGAATTGATATCATATAGCGACACCAACGCATTCACATGCAAACATCTATTCTGGAATGTTATCTAAGCTGTCAATTTAGCAACATCCTGAGGGCGTTTATTTAGCGACAAAGTATTTACATCTGCAGCTGATCTTTGAATAAAGGTAACTTTTACAGATGGTTTCGACTCAATCAACAATTATTTTATTTCTGACAATCCACCGTGTTTGTTTCTTCCGGTCAGGTGGTTTCGATTCAATCAACAATTATTTTATTTTCGATAATCAATCACGTTGTTTCTTTCGGCCAGGTTCGTGTCTGTGTCAAGTACGTTTATTCTTGCCAGGTAACGCTCGATCTGGATATTTAGCAGAAGAAGAAGAAGAAGAAAAAGAAGAAGAAGAAGAAGAAAAAGAAGAAGAAGAAGAAAAAGAAGAAGAAAAAGAAGAAGAAGAGGAAGCAGAAGAGATTCCAATCATTATGATTACAATTTTGGATAAGATCGAAAAAAGGAATATTTAAGAATTCAAACAAATACATTTGGCAAAGAAACATACGGATATAATTGAATTTGTTGTACATTTAGCTAGAAATAAAGGAATAAACATATCAGACGTTGATAAGTGACTACTAAATATTAATTAATTACGCCAAAGAAAACATTTTGGGAATGATGTCATCAGTCAATAAATATGGAGAAAAGACGAATAAGGACGTTAGAGAGACAGACAGACAATACCGACGCATATGCACCATTTTAGAGACTTTTTTCAACCTTCCGCATTGTCATATCCGTTGCAGTGTAAAAATGAAAATACTTTGTTCACGGATTAACAAATGAAAATCCACCTAAAATAGAATGTTCTACATAAACCATCGATTTCTAGTACATGCCCCCCTTCTATCGCTCAAAGCATTAGATTGACTGGTCGCTATTGTGGAATATCATATTCTAAATGAGGCATGGATAACTGTTTTGGAGAAGGGGCCCCCACGAGACACGACTCATCATCAAGAACTCCGTACTAAAGAACGTCATGCTAATAAACCATTTTTACTCGAGGATTCTATACGCGTGAGAATCTGCTGAGAAAAACGGAAAGGTTTATTTTATTTTGGCTCCGGTAAAAACATCTTTTCTTTACTGTTCATTCCCCTGACAATTCTACGTTATCCGATCTACGATACACGTGCACAGTTGATGTGTTGTAGTGCACCTGCACACGATGCGCAATGATTTCATTTATATATTTTTAAAGTAGTGGTACGACATTATCACGGATATCATTGTGATTAATACACGCTGCTGCTGGGATGATGATGATGATGATGATGATGATGATGATGATGATGATGATGATGATTTAGATGATGATGATTTAGAAGGTGATGCTGATGATGATGATTTAGATGATGATGATGATGATGATTAAGATGATTTAGATGATGATGATTTAGAAGGTGATGCTGATGATGATGATTTAGATTATGATGATTTAGATGATGATTTAGATGATTTAGATGATAATGATGATGATGATTATGATGATGATTTAGAAGGTGATGCTGATGATGATGATTTAGATCATGATTATTTAGATGATGATTTAGATCATGATGATGATGATGATTTAGATCAGGGGTTCTCAACCCTTTTCCCCGTTAAGTACCCCCTGAGTTATAAAACCATCTTCCCGGACCCTCAATAATGGTAATTTATTGACTAACTCATTCTACCACAATAATTCTGCAAAGGATATATATATATATATATATATATATATATATATATATATATATCTCATATCTTCAAAGACATTTCAGTGCTCCGTTACATATAGGTTTGAGTGCTCGGTAATACACCCTGAAGAGTGCTAGTTCGAATTACTAACGTTTCTTTGGTCATTTAATTTTTTATTATTAATACAATATAAGGGAGACCCGTTTGCCCCATCTATATGTAATGAAATTATCCGTGGGGAGGTAGAGAAAATAATAATAATAATAATAATAATAATAATAATAATAATAATAATAATAATGATGATGATAATAATAATAATAATAATAATAATAATAATAATAATAATAATAATAATAATAATAATAATAAGGAAAGGAATAGTGAGCATGAAGAAAGTCAATATAATACCAATAATCGTAGGAGCACTAGGAACAATCCCCCCAAAACTGGAGAAAAGACTAGGAGAAATTAGAATTAAATGGATCACTGAGACCATACAAAGGACGGCAATGATCAAAGCAGCTGAAATCCTAAAGAAAACGTTTGAATGCGGAAACCAATCTGCATAAGCTACGAATAGTAACCAGTCACATGGAAGTTACAACAGGTAGAAAACAAAACCACAGGAAAACCATCACCGCATGAACCAAGCAAGAAACATAATAAGCTCCCCCAATAAAATAAAATGACACTGGCATCGGCTGACACCACACAAAATAGTCGTAAAGGGTCAAGCGGGATGAAGACCGAGATGATCACCACAGCAAGAGACACCAGCCCAACAAACAACCCCGGAAGCACTGAACCCAGAAACAAAAAGACAAGAAAGGAAAAGTGGGAAGAAAAACAACTACATGGACGCTTTATAAGACCCACAAGCGATGAAGCCAATGAAAACAGATGGGCATGGCTAAGAAAAGGAAAGCTGAACAGAGAAACGGAATCTCTGCTGACGGCCGCACAGAACAATGCGATTAGGACAAACTTTATTAAAGCAAAGATAGATAAAACCCAGGAAAACAGCAAATGCAGATTGTGTGGACAAAGAGACGAAACGATAAATCATATAATAAGTGAATGCAGCAAGCTAGCACAAAGGGAATACAAGAACAGACATGACAGCATGGGGAAAGAAGTACACCGGGAAATGTGCAAACAACTGAATTTCGAATATGCAAGAAAACGGTACAAACACAAACCAGAAACTGTACTAGAAAACGAAAAACACAAAATCATATGGGATATGAATGTACAAACAGACAAACCCATAACAGCAAGGAGACCGGATATGATAATAATCAACAAGAAAGAAAAATCCTGCCAAATCGTGGACTTTGCCGTTCCAGCAGACCACAGAGTGAAGATCAAAGAGACGGAAAAGAGAAGCAAATATACTGAACTTGCCAGAGAATTGAAAGGAATATGGAACATGAAGAAAGTCAGTATAACACCAATAATCATAGGAGCACTAGGAACAGTCCCCAAAAACATGGAGAAAAGACTAGGAGAAATAGGAATCAAAGGGATAACTGAGACCATAGAAAGGACAGTAATGATCAAAACAGCTACAATCCTGAGAAATGTCCTCGAATGCGGAAACCAACCCACATAAGCAACGAATGGAGAACAAACACATGGAAGCACAAAACAACAGAACCGGGGAAAATACAACCGCACGAGAGAGGCGCAAGCATAGGCTGACGCCACGAAAATTATGGACAGAGGGTCGAGAAGGGAAAGCGCAAAACCAGACCTCCACTGGAAGAGCGCGGACAGCTCTGGGACCTTGGAAAGGCTTGTTGCCACTCGGGCCCCAGAGGGGACCAATGGCCCTTATCAGCGGGAAATCGTTGGTAGGTGGCTGTTGCGATTACCGCAAGGTCATCAGCGGTGATGAACGAAAAGAGGTGGAGCATACTGGAGGCCTGAGGAGACTTGTTGTCACTCAGACTCCAGGGAATACCACAGGTTGTCGGCAGTGGGTGACCACTGACGATGACCAGTGTGATAACTCCTAGTGAGTAAATAATAATAATAATAATAATAATAATAATAATAATAATAATAAGGAAAGGAATAGTGAGCATGAAGAAAGTCAATATAATACCAATAATCGTAGAAGCACTAGGAACATTCCCTCCAAAACTGGAGAAAAGACTAGGAGAAATCAGAATTAAATGGATCACTGAGACCATACAAAGGACGGCAATGATCAAAGCAGCTGAAATCCTAAAGAAAACCTTTGAATGCGGAAACGAATCTGCATAAGCTACGAATAGTAACCAGTCACATGGAAGTTACAACAGGTAGAAAACAAAACCACAGGAAAACCATCACCGCATGAACCAAGCAAGAAACATAATAAGCTCCCCCAATAAAATAAAATGACACTGGCATCGGCTGACACCACACAAAATAGTCGTAAAGGGTCAAGCGGGATGAAGACCGAGATGGGACAGCACTAACCAGACCTCAACTGAAACAATGCGGAGAGTGCTGGGACGCTTGGGGGGCTTATTGCCACCCAAACGTCCCAGGGGAGACCAATGGTCGTTGCCAGCGAGTAATCAATGGTAGGCTGCTGTTGCGATACCACAAAGTCATTTTCGGTGGGTATCGAAAAGAGGTGGAGAATACTGGAACCCTAGGAAGACTTGTTGTCACTCAGACTCCAGGTAACACCACTGGTTGTTGTCGGTAGGCAATCACTGACGATAACTTATGTGAGAACTCCTAGTGAGTACACATAAAAACAACCCAGTGAGTAACATGGGCATTATTATTTTTTGTAAACTTTACCATTTAGCGGGTGTTCCCAGCATAACTCGCATTAATAATCTTTTAAAATTAGTTAGATAAAAAATTTTTTTTATAGAGAAAACAATTACTCTACATCAAATTTTGAGTTATATTAAGTAATACATTTTCTAAAGGATCGATGCGCGCGCATGGGCGTCAATATGTATTGGACGTATCATTATGAATCATGGAATATCAACATAGTGTGTGTAACGCGAGCACGTTATAATTTTTATTTTAAACTTAATACCCCCCCCCCGAAAAAGGAAATACATTAAAATTTAAAACTAATGCGATACTTATTGCTAATACCCGTCCTGAGACGGGTATTCTCTCTCCCCCTCTCTCCTTCTCATATATATATATATATATATATATATATATATATATATATATATATTTAACCATCGTACGCCATAATGAACTTGATGTTCTAATTCTTGGAACAATTGTAATGTTTTGATTCATTGAATGTTATATATATATATATATATATATATATATATATATATATATATATATATATATATATATATAATTTATATTTATAAAAATATTACTGAATTAAAATTTATAAATGTCCATACAACTGTTAAGGATGTACTAGCTCTGGACGAAAAAAAAATCAAAATGTGCGTTTACTCTTTTCTTTGTTTTTTGTTTGGTTTCACCCAAAAATGAACCAATGTAGGTTTTTTCAAGACACTTTAATCCAAGAACTTTTCACTCTTTGTGAATTTTTCTGATGATTTTGTAGTGTTGCAGAGACGATATTGACATAAAAATGTTGTTTGGCACAAGACAAATGAAACGGACCGTAAAAATATATATCTCACAGAATGTTATGTTTTTCGGAAATGTGAAAAAATAGAAATAGGAATAGTAAAATAAAAACATGGTTATTGGAATATAATATGAACCTGACCTATATATATATATATATATATATATATATATATATATATATATATATAACAGGCAGACGTATTCCCCTTACATTGTCTTCACACCCGAAAACATTATGATGATATAATCCTATAATAAGTAACATATTACATTAATTCGATAAACTAATTTGATGAAACTCACAATTAACAATACTTTTTGAATATATGATAATCAATAAATTTAATAAAATCTAGAATATTTAAAATGAAAAATTAATTACTTTACTTTATATTAAAAAAAATTTTTTAAATACGAAAAATAAACTAAAATCAAAACAACACAGAGAAACAAATAAAAAATAAAAAACAATAAATAAATAAAAATATATCAAAACAAACAGATAATCGATCACCATACAATACCTATCATTTATCCAATATTACACACATATTTTTGGCAGTGAGGTCAAGAACAGGTCGAGAAGTGAGGCTTGCTGGCCCACACAACCAGGGAGGCGAGTCGGGAAAGTGACAATTTCTGAGAGGGAGTGCGTTATGGAGAAACTATACGTGGAGTTACCAGCTGCGTCTGTATAGCTGGAGCATCCAAGCCAGTCACGGTGATGTACATTGTACATTAAAATCCCCAATCTAGTAATAGATATATCAATTTAAATGGCAAAATTATATTTTAATTGTATTTAAACAATTATTTGAAATAAACATGAACATATTTAATTTTAAAGAAAGAGATAATTATTAGACAACATTTGAAATTATTAATTAAAATTATTGAATTAAAAAAAAGATATTTTTAAAAAGCGAAAGAATTTGAAATACAAGTGATTATTGGCAGTTATGCATAAAAATGTCCTCATTTGTAAGGAAGCCGACAATAGAAATATTTATAATTCATAAAACGGAATTTCGATGAATAATAAATTTTAGGATAGTTTGAATAAGTTGATTCATTGTTTGGTGCTTCTTATATCAATCAAACCTTTCTTTTATTCTGCCAACCAATGCATTACCATAATATTTCAATATTAACAGTAAGAGTTTGATTGGTTCAATTCGATTGTCTTCTTGGTCATCCATTGTGAAGCATTCTGCTGTTCAATAGCTAATATTCATTTTTCATTATATGGCATAACAGTATGGCAAAATTAGTAAAAAATTTTTTTAGAAAAAAACTTTATGATGATTGATTTAGGCGTATATGGGCATCCGTAGATTTGTTCTTCATTTATGTCATGCTGAACAAATTTATCATGTTTTCTACAAAATTGTTTCTTTTTGTCCAATTAATTTAAGCTATAATGATTTTAGTTTGTAGCTTGGAGATGAGAATACATTCACAGGCTGAGGTTTTCGGTTCATTTCCCGCTGATGTATGAATAAATGTTCATGGTAAATTATTGCCATTTTGTAATTCTGTACTTTTACACAAAGTGTGATGTTGTAATGGCGTGATTCAGTGAAAACACGAGGTGCCATTAACGGATGTATTTATTTACATTGAAATACTAGCTGAGTGAGATATAGAAAGAGAAAGAGAGAGAGAGAGAGAGAGAGAGCAAGAGAGAGAGAGAAAGAGGGGATAGAGGAGTAGAGATAGAGATAGAGAGAGAGAGAGAGAGAGAGAGAGAGAGAGAGAGAGAGAGAGAAAGAGACAGACAGACAGACAGACAGACAGACAGACAGGGTAGAAGAGTTCAAAGGAAGATCATGGAAGGAAAATAACGACTGAAGGAGTAAGAGGGGCGAAAGGGGGTAAAAAACGAGAATTAAAAGGGAGACCAAGAGAGAGATAGAGAGAGAGAAGGAGAGAGAACGAGCGAAAGAGAGATAGATAGATTGAGAGAGAGAGAGAGAGAGAGAGAGAGAGAGAGAGCGAGACGTGTGTCAACTAGTCATATACACACTAAACGAATCCACATAAAAGTCTGTAAGTCACTGCTTCACTCGACAACAGCTCCCACATTTAAGAGACGACTCTCTCTCCTTTTTACAGAATATCGTTCTAAAAACTAATGTACGTTTTTCTTTTACTTTTTCGAGGTATTCTGAAAAAAAAACTCATTCACGTGGGGAATTCGAAAGTGTCGTATAAATAAAATCTATGAACAATATTTCCTTTCTGACTCTTCCACATTAATAATTTTTGGTGAAAGATGATTTAAATGTAGGTAATTGCGGTCTCCTTTATCTATTTAATCTTACCAGAGATAAAAACGTTCATTCAATGCGGAAATTATTACGAAAATTGTTTATATGTTCATCGACGTTTCGTCTTTATTGTTTAAAGACATTTTCAAGATGACCGGATAATAAACGAGTATAGAAACTCAAGATGACCAATATTAAAAAATATAGGAGTTAAAATTTAAAATACGTTGTGACGTGGATAGTAGGTTTTATTTTTTATTTTTTTTAAAAAGAAGTATATACATAAAACTTATAATTAGATTGTTAGTCTATGTTTTTTTTAAATGAATGTTTTGTACAAAGTTTTGTCGGGGATGTGGTGTGAAAATTCTAGCTTCCTTCGTTTACTATTATTTTTCTGATCAAACAAGATGAATTGTAGAAGTCATTACGGTGTTTAGTTGTGTCAGAGTTTATAATGATTCAAGATGTCTTCGACGAGATTTATTAAACCCATTTTTTGGACCAGAAGGATGAGTTACCATAATTTAGCAACATCTGTACTTTTTCAGAGATATCTATAGTAAGTCATAAAGATTGGAGTGTCTTCCAAAATATTACACCTAAATTCTGATGTACGAGGCCTGTCTAAAAAGTATCCGACTTTAGGCCAGAAAAAATATTTTAAATACGTGACGGGGTTGGGACATTAATCCCCTTCAAGGTAAGCCGCTTTTGCTTACACACACTTATCCCACCGATCCATCCACTGCCGGAAACTCATATGGAAGTCTTCTTTTGGAATGGTGTTTATCTATTATATAGTATATTGGCAACACAGTTTTCAGTATAAAATATGAAATCTAGAGTGGAAAGATACAATGAGTTTTATCTATTATTGACTCAAATCTTGTTGGTAATTATAAATAAACAATGTTCTAACGATCCTATAAGGTCAAGTACATCTTTAAAGTGATTTTAGTATCAAATAATATTGTATTTACAACAGATTTTTAGTAATAAGTTAAAGAAAAAAAAATGAGCACTAATATTTTAATAAATTTAACAAGTCAAGCTTGTATGTATGTTCGAACAGAAAAATATAAATTTAGGATGAGATATATTTTTTATTTCAACGTTGAAAATGTAGTTAAGATTGTAAATATTCTATTTTTCATTCAAATAAAACTAATAAGACATATTTAATACAATATACAAAAATGACACTACTAAAACTTATTTTAGCGATACAAATATGAGATCGTGTCTTACTAGTATACTTTTATATGGTATTTTATCGATATAAAAATAAGATTGTATCTTACTAGAATACTTTTATACGGTATTTTATCGATACAAATATGATATTGAGTCTTACTGGTATACTTTTATATGGTATTTTATCGATACTAATATGAGATCGTGTCTTACTAGTATACTTTTATATGGTATTTTATCGATACTAATATGAGATCGTGCTTTACTAGTATACTTCTATATGGTATTTTATGGGTACTAATATGAGTTTGTGTCTTACTAGTACAAATTTATATGGTATTTTATCGATACTAATATGATATTGTGTCTTACTATTATACTTTTATATGGTATTTTATCGATACTAATATGAGAATGTTTCTTACTAGAATACTGTTATATGGTATTTCATCAATACTAATATAAGATTGTGTATTACTAGTATACTTTTATATGGTATTACATTGACATTAATATGAGATCGTATCTTACTAGAATACTTTTATATGGTATTTTATCGATATTAACATGAGATTGTATCTTACTAGAAGACTTTTATACGGTATTTTATCGATACTAATATGAGATCGTGTCTTACTAGTATACTTTTATATAGTATTTTATCGATACTAATATGAGATCGTATCTTACTAGTATACTTTTATATGGTATTTTATCGATACTAATATGAGATCGTGTCTTACTAGTATACTTTTGTATGGTATTTTATCGATACTAATATGAGATCGTGTCTTACTAGTATACTTTTATACGGTATTTTATCGATACTAATATGAGATCGTGTCTTACTAGTATACTTTTATACGGTATTTTATCGATACTAATATGAGATCGTGTCTTACTAGTATACTTTTATATAGTATTTTATCGATACTAATATGAGATCGTATCTTACTAGTATACTTTTATATAGTATTTTATCAATACTAATATGAGATCGTCTTACTAGTATACTTTTATATGGTATTTTATCGATACTAATATTGAATCGTGTCTTACAATTATACTTTTATATGGTATTTTATCGACAAAAATATGAGATCGTGTCTTACTAGTATACTTTTATATGGTATTTTACCGATACTAATATGAGATCGTGTCTTACTAGTATACTTTTATATAGTATTTTATCGATACTAATATGAGATCGTGTCTAACTAGTATACTTTTATATGGTATTTTATCGATACTAATATGATATCGTGTCTTACTAGTATATTTTCTATAGAATTTTATCGATACTAATATGAGATTGTTTCTTAATAGAATACTTTTATATGGTATTTTATCAATACTAATATGAGATCGTCTTACTAGTATACTTTTATATGGTATTTTATCGATACTAATATGAGATTGCGTCTTACTAGTATACTTTTATATGGTATTTTATCGATACTAATATGAGATTGTGCTTTACTAGTATATGTTATATGGTATCTTATCGATACTAATATGAGTTCGTGTCTAACTAGTATACTTTTATACGGTATTTTATCGATACTAATGTGAGATTGTATCTTTCTAGTATACTTTTATATAGTATTTTATCGATACTAATATGAGATCGTCTTACTAGTATACTTTTATATGGTATTTTATAGATACTAATATGATATCGTGTCTTACTAGTATATTTTTATATGGTATTTTATCGATACTAATATGAGATTGTGTCTAACTAGTATACTTTTATATGGTATTTTATCGATACTAATATTAGATCGTCTTACAAGTAGACTTTTATATAGTATTTTATGGGTACTAATATGAGTTTGTGTCTTACTAGTACAAATTTATATGGTATTTTATTGATACTAATATGATATTGTGTCTTACTAGTATACTTTTATATGGTATTTTATCGATACTAATATGAGATTGTTTCTTACTAGAATACTGTTATATGGTATTTTATCAATACTAATATAAGATCGTCTCACTAGTATACTTTTATATGGTATTTTATCGATAATAATATGAGATCGTGTCTTACAAGTATACTTTAATACGGTATTTAATGGATACTAATATGAGATCGTATCTTACTAATATACTTTTATATGGTATTTTATCGATACTAATAAGAGATTGTGTCTTACTAGTATATGTTACATGGTATTTTATGGATACTAATATAAGATCGCGTCTTACTAGTATACTTTTATATGGTATTCTATCGATACTAATATAAGATCGTGTCTTACTAGTATACTTTTATATTGTATTTTATCGATACTAATACGAGATCGTGTCTTACTAGTATATGTTGTATGGTACTTTATCGATACT
Source organism: Sepiola atlantica (assembly GCA_963556195.1). NCBI lineage: Eukaryota > Metazoa > Mollusca > Cephalopoda > Sepiida > Sepiolidae > Sepiola > Sepiola atlantica. The sequence goes on along the minus strand of OY744525.1, from coordinate 12,017,668 downwards.
AATATGAGATCGTGTCTTACTAGCATACTTTTTTATGGTATTTTATCGATACTAATATGAGATCGTGTCTTACTAGTATACTTTTTTATGGTATTTTATCGATACTAATATGAGATCGTGTCTTACTAGCATACTTTTTTATGGTATTTTATCGATACTAATATGAGATAGTGTCTTACTAGTATACTTTTTTATGGTACTTTATCGATACTAATATGAGATTGTGTCTTACTAGCATACTTTTTTATGGTATTTTATCGATACTAATATGAGATAGTGTCTTACTAGCATACTTTTTTATGGTATTTTATCGATACTAATATGAGATCGTGTCTTACTAGTATACTTTTTTATGGTACTTTATCGATACTAATATGAGATTGTGTCTTACTAGCATACTTTTTTATGGTATTTTATCGATACTAATATGAGATAGTGTCTTACTAGTATACTTTTATATAGCATTTTATCGATACTAATATGAGATCGTGTCTTACTAGTATATGTTATATGATATCTTATCGATACTAATATTAGATCGTGTCTTACTAGTATATTTTATATGGTATTTTATCGATACTAATATGAGATCGTGTCTTACGAGTATACGTTAATATGTTATTTTATTAATACTAATATGAGATCGTGTCTTACTAGTAGACTTTTATATGGTATTTTATCGATACTAATATGAGATAGTGTCTTACTAGTATATTTTTATATAGCATTTTATCGATACTAATATGAATTCGTGTCTTACTAGTATACTTTTATACGGTATTTTATCGATACTAATATGAGATGGTATCTTTCTAGTATACTTTTATATAGTATTTTATCGATACTAATATGAGATCGTCTTACTAGTATACTTTTATATGGTATTTTATCGATACTAATATAGTATCGTGTCTTACTAGTATATTTTTATATGGTATTTTATCGATACTAATATGAGATTGTGTCTAACTAGTATACTTTTATGTGGTATTTTATCGATACTAATATTAGATCGTCTTACAAGTAGACTTTTATATAGTATTTTATGGGTACTTATATGAGTTTGTGTCTTACTAGTGTAAATTTATATGGTATTTTATCGATACTAATATGATATTGTGTCTTACTAGTATACTTTTATATGGTATTTTATCGATACTAATATGAGATTGTTTCTTACTAGAATACTTTTATATGGTATTTTATCAATACTAATATGAGATCGTCTCACTAGTATACTTTTATATGGTATTTTATCGATAATAATATGAGATCGTGTCTTACAAGTATACTTTTATATGGTATTTTATCGATAATAATATGAGATCGTGTCTTACAAGTATACTTTTATATGGTATTTTATCGATACTAACATCAGATCGTGTCTTACTAGTATACTTTTATATAGTATTTTATCGATACTAATATGAGATCGTCTTACTAGTATACTTTTATATGGTATTTTATCGATACTAATATAGTATCGTGTCTTACTAGAAGACTTTTATACGGTATTTTATCGATACTAATATGAGATCGTGTCTTACTAGTATACTTTTATATAGTATTTTATCGATACTAATATGAGATCGTATCTTACTAGTATACTTTTATATGGTATTTTATCGATACTAATATGAGATCGTGTCTTACTAGTATACTTTTGTATGGTATTTTATCGATACTAATATGAGATCGTGTCTTACTAGTATACTTTTATACGGTATTTTATCGATACTAATATGAGATCGTGTCTTACTAGTATACTTTTATACGGTATTTTATCGATACTAATATGAGATCGTGTCTTACTAGTATACTTTTATATAGTATTTTATCGATACTAATATGAGATCGTATCTTACTAGTATACTTTTATATAGTATTTTATCAATACTAATATGAGATCGTCTTACTAGTATACTTTTATATGGTATTTTATCGATACTAATATTGAATCGTGTCTTACAATTATACTTTTATATGGTATTTTATCGACAAAAATATGAGATCGTGTCTTACTAGTATACTTTTATATGGTATTTTACCGATACTAATATGAGATCGTGTCTAACTAGTATACTTTTATATGGTATTTTATCGATACTAATATGATATCGTGTCTTACTAGTATATTTTCTATAGAATTTTATCGATACTAATATGAGATTGTTTCTTAATAGAATACTTTTATATGGTATTTTATCAATACTAATATGAGATCGTCTTACTAGTATACTTTTATATGGTATTTTATCGATACTAATATGAGATTGCGTCTTACTAGTATACTTTTATATGGTATTTTATCGATACTAATATGATATCGTGTCTTACTAGTATATTTTCTATAGAATTTTATCGATACTAATATGAGATTGTTTCTTAATAGAATACTTTTATATGGTATTTTATCAATACTAATATGAGATCGTCTTACTAGTATACTTTTATATGGTATTTTATCGATACTAATATGAGATTGCGTCTTACTAGTATACTTTTATATGGTATTTTATCGATACTAATGTGAGATTGTATCTTTCTAGTATACTTTTATATAGTATTTTATCGATACTAATATGAGATCGTCTTACTAGTATACTTTTATATGGTATTTTATAGATACTAATATGATATCGTGTCTTACTAGTATATTTTTATATGGTATTTTATCGATACTAATATGAGATTGTGTCTAACTAGTATACTTTTATATGGTATTTTATCGATACTAATATTAGATCGTCTTACAAGTAGACTTTTATATAGTATTTTATGGGTACTAATATGAGTTTGTGTCTTACTAGTACAAATTTATATGGTATTTTATTGATACTAATATGATATTGTGTCTTACTAGTATACTTTTATATGGTATTTTATCGATACTAATATGAGATTGTTTCTTACTAGAATACTTTTATATGGTATTTTATCGATACTAATATGAGATTGTGTCTTACAAGTATACTTTTATATAGTATTTTATCGATACGAATATGAGATCGTGTCTTACTAGTATACTTTAATACGGTATTTAATGGATACTAATATGAGATCGTATCTTACTAATATACTTTTATATGGTATTTTATCGATACTAATAAGAGATTGTGTCTTACTAGTATATGTTACATGGTATTTTATGGATACTAATATAAGATCGCGTCTTACTAGTATACTTTTATATGGTATTCTATCGATACTAATATAAGATCGTGTCTTACTAGTATACTTTTATATTGTATTTTATCGATACTAATACGAGATCGTGTCTTACTAGTATATGTTGTATGGTACTTTATCGATACTAATATGAGATCGTGTCTTACTAGCATACTTTTTTATGGTATTTTATCGATACTAATATGAGATCGTGTCTTACTAGTATACTTTTTTATGGTATTTTATCGATACTAATATGAGATCGTGTCTTACTAGCATACTTTTTTATGGTATTTTATCGATACTAATATGAGATAGTGTCTTACTAGTATACTTTTTTATGGTACTTTATCGATACTAATATGAGATTGTGTCTTACTAGCATACTTTTTTATGGTATTTTATCGATACTAATATGAGATAGTGTCTTACTAGCATACTTTTTTATGGTATTTTATCGATACTAATATGAGATCGTGTCTTACTAGTATACTTTTTTATGGTACTTTATCGATACTAATATGAGATTGTGTCTTACTAGCATACTTTTTTATGGTATTTTATCGATACTAATATGAGATAGTGTCTTACTAGTATACTTTTATATAGCATTTTATCGATACTAATATGAGATCGTGTCTTACTAGTATATGTTATATGATATCTTATCGATACTAATATTAGATCGTGTCTTACTAGTATATTTTATATGGTATTTTATCGATACTAATATGAGATCGTGTCTTACGAGTATACGTTAATATGTTATTTTATTAATACTAATATGAGATCGTGTCTTACTAGTAGACTTTTATATGGTATTTTATCGATACTAATATGAGATAGTGTCTTACTAGTATATTTTTATATAGCATTTTATCGATACTAATATGAATTCGTGTCTTACTAGTATACTTTTATACGGTATTTTATCGATACTAATATGAGATGGTATCTTTCTAGTATACTTTTATATAGTATTTTATCGATACTAATATGAGATCGTCTTACTAGTATACTTTTATATGGTATTTTATCGATACTAATATAGTATCGTGTCTTACTAGTATATTTTTATATGGTATTTTATCGATACTAATATGAGATTGTGTCTAACTAGTATACTTTTATGTGGTATTTTATCGATACTAATATTAGATCGTCTTACAAGTAGACTTTTATATAGTATTTTATGGGTACTTATATGAGTTTGTGTCTTACTAGTGTAAATTTATATGGTATTTTATCGATACTAATATGATATTGTGTCTTACTAGTATACTTTTATATGGTATTTTATCGATACTAATATGAGATTGTTTCTTACTAGAATACTTTTATATGGTATTTTATCAATACTAATATGAGATCGTCTCACTAGTATACTTTTATATGGTATTTTATCGATAATAATATGAGATCGTGTCTTACAAGTATACTTTTATATGGTATTTTATCGATAATAATATGAGATCGTGTCTTACAAGTATACTTTTATATGGTATTTTATCGATACTAACATCAGATCGTGTCTTACTAGTATACTTTTATATAGTATTTTATCGATACTAATATGAGATCGTCTTACTAGTATACTTTTATATGGTATTTTATCGATACTAATATGAGATTGTGCTTCACTAGTATATGTTATATGGTATCTGATCGATACTAATATGAGTTCGTGTCTAACTAGTATCCTTTTATATGGTATTTTATCGATACTAATATGAGATCGTATCTTTCTAGTATACTTTTATATAGTATTTTATCTATACTAATATGAGATCGTCTTACTAGTATACTTTTATATGGTATTTTATAGATACTAATATGATATCGTGTCTTACTAGTATATTTTTTTATGGTATTTTATCGATACTAATATGAGATTGTGTCTAACTAGTATACTTTTATATGGTATTTTATCGATACTAATATTAGATCGTCTTACAAGTAGACTTTTATATAGTATTTTATGGGTACTAATATGAGTTTGTGTCTTACTAGTACAAATTTATATGGTATTTTATCGATACTAATATGATATTGTGTCTTACTATTATACTTTTATATGGTATTTTATCGATACTAATATGAGAATGTTTCTTACTAGAATACTGTTATATGGTATTTCATCAATACTAATATAAGATCGTCTCACTAGTATACTTTTATATGGTATTTTATCGATAATAATATGAGATCGTGTCTTACGAGTATACTTTTATATAGTATTTTATCGATACGAATATGAGATCGTGTCTTACTAGTATACTTTAATACGGTATTTAATGGATACTAATATGAGATCGTGTCTTACTAATATACTTTTATATGGTATTTTATCGATACTAATAGGAGATTGTGTCTTACTAGTATATGTTATATGGTATTTTATCGATACTAATATAAGATCGCGTCTTACTAGTATACTTTTATATTGTATTTTATCGATACTAATACGAGATCGTGTCTTACTAGTATATGTTATATGGTATTTTATCGATACTAATATGAGATCGTGTCTTACTAGCATACTTTTTTATGGTATTTTATCGATACTAATATGAGATCGTGTCTTACTAGCATACTTTTTTATGGTATTTTATCGATACTAATATGAGATCGTGTCTTACTAGTATATGTTATATGGTATTTTATCGATACTAATATGAGATCGTGTCTTACTAGCATACTTTTTTATGGTATTTTATCGATACTAATATGATATCGTGTCTTACTAGTATACTTTTATATAGCATTTTATCGATACTAATATGAGATCGTGTCTTACTAGTATATGTTATATGATATCTTATCGATACTAATATTAGATCGTGTCTTACTTGTATATTTTATATGGTATTTTATCGATACTAATATGAGATCGTGTCTTACTAGTATACTTTTATATAGTATTTTATCTATACTAATATGAGATCGTCTTACTAGTATACTTTTATATGGTATTTTATCGATACTAATATGATATCGTGTCTTACTAGTATATTTTTATATGGTATTTTATCGATACTAATAATAGATTGTGTCTAACTAGTATACTTTTATGTGGTATTTTATCGATACTAATATTAGATCGTCTTACAAGTAGACTTTTATATAGTATTTTATGGGTACTTATATGAGTTTGTGTCTTACTAGTGTAAATTTATATGGTATTTTATCGATACTAATATGATACTGTGTCTTACTAGTATACTTGTATATGGTATTTTATCGATACTAATATGAGATCGTCTCACTAGTATACTTTTATATGGTATTTTATCGATAATAATATGAGATCGTGTCTTACAAGTATACTTTTATATGGTATTTTATCGATAATAACATGAGATCGTATCTTTCTAGTATATTTTATATAGTATTTTATCGATACTAATATGAGATCGTCTTACTATTATACTTTTATATGGTATTTTATCGATACTAATATGAGATCGTGTCTTACTAGCATACTATCATATGGTATTTTATCGATAATTATATGAGATCGTGTTTTACTAGTATACTTTGATATGTCATTTTATCGATACTAATATGATATGGTGTGGTACTAGTATACTTTTATATGGTATTTTATTGATACTAATATAAGATTGTGTCTTACAAGTAAAATTTTATATGGTATTTTACCGATACTAATATGAGATTATGTCTTACTAGTATACTTTTATATGGTATTTTATCGATACTAATATGAGATCGTCTCTTACTAGTATACATTTATTCGGCATTTTCTCGATACTAACATGAGATCGTGTCTTACTAGTATACTTTTATATGGTATTTTATCAGTACTAATATGATATCGTGTCTTACTAGTATACTTTTATATGGTATTTTATCGATACTAATATGAGATTGTGTCTAACTAGTATACTTTCATATGGTACTTTATCGATACTAATATTAGATCGTCTTAAAAGTAGACTTTTATATTGTATTTTATGGATACTAATATGCGTTTGTGTCTTACTAGTATACATGTATATGGTATTTTATCGATACTAATATGAGATCGTCTTATTAGTATACTTTTATATGGTATTTTACTGATACTAATATGAGATTGTGTCTTACTAGTATACTGTATACAATTTTTTATCGTAACTAATATGATATCGTGTCTTACTAGTATATTTTTATATGGTATTTTATCGATACTAATATGAGATTGTGTCTAACTAGTATACTTTTATATGGTATTTTATCGATACTAATATTATATCGTGTCTTACTAGTATACTTTTATATGGTATTTTATTTATAGTAATATAAGATCGTGTCTTACTAGCATACTTTTATATTGTATTTTATCGATACTAATATGAGATCGTGTCTTACTAGTATACTTTTATATGGTATTTTATCGATACTAATATGAGATTGTGTCTCACTAGTATACTTTTATATGGTATTTTACTGATACTAATATAGGATCGTGTCTTACTTTAATATGGTATTTTATCGATACTATTATTAGATTGTGTCTTACTAGTATACTTTTATATGGTAATTTATTGATACTAATATGGGATAGTCCCTTACTAGTATTCTTATATATGGTAGTTTATCGATACTAATATTATATCATGTCTTACTAGTATACTTTTATATGGTATATTATTGGTAGTAATATGAGATTGTATCTTACTAGTATATTTTATACGGTATCTTATCGATACTAATATGAGATCGTGTCTTACTTTCATATGGTATTTTATCGATACTATTATTACATTGTGTCTTACTAGTATACTTTTATATTGTAATTTATTGATACTAATATGGGATAGTCCCTTACTAGTATACTTTCATATGGTATTTTATCGATACTAATATTATATCGTGTCTTACTAGTATACTTTTATATTGTATATTATTGGTAGTAATATGAGATTGTGTCTTACTAGTATACTTTTATATTGTATTTTATCGATACTAATATGAGATTGTGTCTTACTAGTATATTTTATACGGTATCTTATCGATACTAATATGAGATCGTGTCTTACTTTCATATGGTATTTTATCGATACTATTATTAGATTGTGTCTTACTAGTATACTTTTATATGGTAATTTATTGATACTAATATGGGATAGTCCCTTACTAGTATACTTTCATATTGTATTTTATCGATACTAATATTATATCGTCTCTTACTAGTATACTTTTATATGATATTTTACTGATACTAATATGAGCTCGTGTCTTACAAGTATAATTTTATATAGTATTATATCGGTACTAATATGAGATTGTGTCTTACTAATATATTTTATATGGTATTTAATCGATACTAATATGAGATCGTGTCTTACTTTCATATAGTATTTTATCGATACTATTATTAGATTGTGTCTTACTAGTATACTTTTACATGGTAATTTATTGATACTAATATAGGATAGTCCCTTACTAGTATACTTTTATGTGGTATTTTATCGATACTAATATTATATCGTGTCTTACTAGTATACTTTTATATGGTATTTTATTTATAGTAATATAAGATCGTGTCTTACTAGCATACTTTTATATTGTATTTTATCGATACTAATATGAGATCGTGTCTCACTAGTATACTTTTATATGGTATTTTACTGATACTAATATAGGATCGTGTCTTACTTTAATATGGTATTTTATCGATACTATTATTAGATTGTGTCTTACTAGTATACTTTTATATGGTAATTTATTGATACTAATATGGGATAGTCCCTTACTAGTATACTTTCATATGGTAGTTTATCGATACTAATATTATATCGTGTCTTACTAGTATACTTTTATATTGTATATTATTGGTAGTAATATGAGATTGTGTCTTACTAGTATACTTTTATATGGTATTTAATCGATACTAAAATGACATTGTGTCTTACTAGTATACTTTTATATGGTATTTTACTGATACTAATATGAGCTCGTCTCTTACAAGTATAATTTTATATAGTATTATATCGGTACTAATATGAGATTGTCTCTTATTAGTATATTTTATACGGTATCTTATCGCCACTAGTATTAGATCGTGTCTTACTTTCATATGGTATTTTATCGATACTAATATTATATCATGTCTTACTAGTATACTTTTATATGGTATTTTATTGATACTAATATGAGATTGTGTCTTACTAGTATACTTTATATGGTATTTTATTGATACTAATATGAGATTGTGTCTTACTAGTATACTTTTATATGGTAATTTATTGATACTAATATAGGATAGTCCCTTACTAGTATACTTTCATATGGTATTGTACTAGTATACTATTATATGGTATTTTGTCGATACTAATATGAGGTCGGGTCTTACTAGTATCCTTTAATACGGCATTTTATCGATACTAACATGAGATCGTGTCTTACTAGTATATTTTATATGCTATCCTTTCGATACTAATATGAGATCGTGTCTTACTAGTATATTTTTGTATGGTATTTTATAGATACTAATATAAGACTGCATAATACGAGTATACTTTTATATGGTATTTTATCGATACTAATATGAGATCGTGTCATACTAGAATATTTTATATGGTATTTTATGGATGCTAATATGAGATCGTGTCTTACTAGTATATTTTTGTATAGTATTCTATCGATACTAATATCGGATCTTGTCTTACTAGTATACTTTTATATGGTATTTTATCGATACTAATATGAGATAGTGTCTTACTAGTATACATTTATACGGTATTTTATCGATACTAATATCAGATTTTGTCTTACTAGTATACTTTATATGGTGTCTTATCGATACTAATATGAGATCGTGTCTTACTAGTATACTTTTATATGGTGTTTTATCGATACTAATATGAGATCGTGTCTTACTAGTATAATTTTATATGGTATTTTATCGATTCTAATATGAAATCGTGTCTTACTAGTATAATTTTGTATGGTATTTTATCGATACTGATATTAGATTGTGTCTTACTAGTATACTTTTAATAAGTATTGTATCGATACTAACATGAGATTGTGTTTTACTAATATATTTTATATGGTATCTTATCGATATTAATATGAGATCGTGTCTTACTAGTTTACGTTTATATGGTATTTTATCGATACTATATTAGATTGTGTTGTACTAATATACTTTTATATGGTATTTTATCAGATCTAATATGAGATCGTGTCTTACTAGTATTCTTTTATATGGTGTTGTATCGATACTAATATGAGATCGTGTCTTACCAGTATACTTTTATATGGTGTTTTATCGATACTAATATGAGATCGTGTCTTACTAGTATACTTTTATATGGTATTTTATCGATACTAATATGAAATCGCGTCTTACCATTATACTTTTATATGGTATTTTATCGATACTAATATGAGATTGTGTATTACTAGTATACTTTTATATGGTATTTTATCGATGCTAATATGAAATCGCATCTAGCTGATATACTTTTATATGGTATTTTATTCCCTGGGCAATGCTAGGTAGGGGTTCTAGTATCTGCTTATATTTCCAGTTTTTTCATCACTCTTTTAAAAATTGGAATTCAAGTTTGAATTACAAGGTTCAGCAGAATGATCGCACGGATTAGGAACTAAAATAGAACAGTCAAATAATGCCTATTTCGAAATGGTAATAATCCCATCGGGTTTCAAAAATTCGCCATCTATTTTGAAAACCTAATTGGAAGTACGAAAACCTATTATAAGATGTAAAACATATTTATTTCAAAATATAATCCTCAAATAATTAGTGCTCCATCAAATGGGCATCATCTGTCTCTAGAGAGCTTAAAGCGATAAGTTGAATCCGAAAACATTTTACAGCTTTTGGAAATTCTCTGAAATATAGTTTTCTGTTAACAACTAACGAATAACATTGGATCTTTCTTCTCGATTAACTTTCTAACGCACCTTAACTTTAATTACCATTCGCTTTACTCCACGTTTATCAGTGATATGGGTGGGGAATCATCATCATCATCATCATCATCATCATCATCATCATCATCATCATCATCATCATCATCATCATCATCATCATCATCATCATTTGTACTCACTAGGAGTTCTCACACAAGTTATCATCAGTGATTGCTCACTGATAATAACTGGTGGTTTTCCCTGGAGTCTGGGTGACAACAAGTCTACCCAAGATTCTACTACTCTCCACCTATTTCGATAACTATTAAAAATGACTTTGCGTCATCAGAACAGACGCCGACCATCGATTTCTCGCTGTCAACGACCTTTTGTTTTCTCTGGGATTTGGATGAAAATAAGCCTCCCGAGGTCCCAGTCCTCTCCGCACTCTTCCAGTTCAGGTCTGGTTAGTGCTCTCCTTCCTCGGTGTTTCCATGCTTCTTTAGCCTTCACGACTATTTTGTGTGGTATCAGCCGAGGCTGGTTCCATCTATCTTTTTTTTTGGGGGGGGGGGGGCGGGGGTGAGAAATAGTTTATGAAATTTCTTGTAGTTTCTGTTCATTTGTTTCATGTGGTGGTGTTCTTTTTGTGTTTTTGATTTCTTACTATTGCAACGTCCATGTGACTGGTTAGCATTAGTAACTTATGTGGGTTGGTTTCCGCATTCAAGGGTTTTCCTCAAGATTTTAAGATTTTAGATTTTAAGATTTAATAATTATTATTATGTAATCAGTAAAACCCATGAGAAATTTTATTTAAAACTCATAATTCTGATTTGACCGTATAATTTTACTCTTCACGACTCATGAATTACGCATCTCCGTGTTTAAATGCTATGCGTGTTCAACGTGCAAAGAATGTATATGCCTCATTTTTAGGCTGAGATATATTTTACTAGAAAGAAACTCAACATGAAAACGGACTCTTGTTCTTTTTGGCTTGTGGAAATCGAGCTAATCAAAGCTACGAATAAAACATGTTATGGATGTGTAGAGAATCGTCAGGTTAAAATGCCTCTTAGCCTGATGAAACACGGAAGCCTCTGTGTAGCTTAATTGCTATGAATATCTTTTCATAACTTACTAGCTCGCTCTACTCACTGTTGAAGTAAATACTGAAAATCTATACATAAAAGATGATATCTCTTTATAACATTTTATGTGGATACATGGAATAATAATAATAATAATAATAATAATAATAATATTATATATATATATATATATATATATATATATATATATATATATATATATATATATATATATATATATATATATGCTGGCGTGATCTCGTACCGAAAGTGAAAAAAACAAACACCTCATAACCGGTTACACCAACTGAAACCGGCAGACCAATAAAATCGGATCTACAAACTACACTGATGAGGCCAATTCTATTTGGCGAAAAATTTCTGTAATATAAACTAAAAAAAAAATGAAAGTTTATAAAAAAAAAATCACTTTCTATTTTTTCTTTTTTTTTTAATAAAATATTATCGCATCTTAACATGCTTTAAAAGGTATTTTATTTTACCTTACTCCTTGTTTTAAAATACACACACACACACACACACACACACAAACACACACACACACATATATATATATATATATTCTTTATCAGCGTTTGCTTTATTTACATTTGATGAGATCAGACGAAAGATTTGATGAGATTTATTTTTCCTCTCCTTGTCACAAGCCTTTATTGTGCTGTCATTGACACATCTCACTGTATTTCACGTGACGATGAAGATCGCGAGTAGAAATAGTTTTGTACATTTTTTTCTATTTCTTTCTCCCTTTTTTAACATCTAAATTCATATCTCGGCAAATATTGCTATTTGACATCTTCAATCAGAATATGTTTTTTTTATCACAAGTGAAACATTTTCTATTTATTCAATCTATGTATTAATACGCGCCTCTTCTGTTCGTTTCGTTCTGACGTTACTGTTTAGTTATTTAGTTATTATATCAATTGCACACACACACATACATTATATTTATATAAGCTCCCTTCTCGGGTTGAGCACTGTGGTAAGTGATATCGCTAACTACAATTAGCGACAATGCAAAACTGTTTGTAAACAAATAGAGTTCTCTAGTAGTTGTAAGTGTTTCTGTAAAGCATTTATACGTCTCTTGCTTACAGCGTTCGCCGACTATCAACTAGATGGGCGTAAGTTCGATCCCGAAGTGAAAGAAGTGCTAATCTCGCGACACTAAAGAGCTGTGATACAGCAACACACATCCTGTCTGTGGGTGATATATATATATATATATATATATATATATATATATATATATATATATTTAGATTTTTCACTTATAAAATAGATCATTCAGTGAAGACCGGGGTTGTTCCAATAAAAACAAGCCCGATGATACTCGATTACAGAGTACAGAGCATTTATATGTGATTTTATGAAGGCTTACCAAAGCATTCCTTTCAGGACACCAATGATCACCATTAAAGATATTTTTTCTTGCAAATATTATTTATTCAAATTAAATGTTTTTTCCTACACGTGTTTCACTACCAAGCAGTTACTTGCTTGGCAGATCATCAGGGAAATTAAATGTCTGGAATAAGGGTTTTAACTGCCGACAATATACAATGTGGCGTTGCAATAGTTGAGGTCACTTAAGAAGAGAAGAGGAAAAAAATAAAAATAAAAGTTAAAATTAAAAAACAAGGAACAACAACGATAAAAAAAGAAAGTCCTAGAAAAAGTCTTAGAAAAGTAGCTCGTGCATTATTTCTTCCACCAAGCCAACAAGCAAATAATCGGTCCCAAATACATTTAAAAACCCCAAAAAACCGGAACAATGTGCGATAATACACTTTCACGTCGGCCGGCACAATGATGAATAAATCCCCCCCACAAAAAAAAACAAAAAACAAAAGAACTAAATCATTCAAGACACCGCTCACAAGTTACCATTCCAATCCAATGATAGTATGGGAATTCTAAATCCAACTTCTCACAAAGAAAAATCAACATAAATGTTCGTCCGGGTTCGAAGAGCCTTATTTCAATGGCTGATTTCTTACCCTTCGAAACATTTATATTAAAAACACATATTATTATTATTATTATTATTATTATTATTATTATTATTATTATTATTATTATTATTATTATTATTATTATGATGATGATGATGATGATGATGATGATGATGATGATGATGATGATGATGATGATGATGATGATAGCCAGGTAAAAGATGACATCGGTTTCCTACACCGGAAAACTAGTCGACCGACTCGTTTAAGATCAAATAAGCGAATAGTCGCCAATGTTTTCGAGTTAACTGTCTCCGAGAGTGTCGCGACTCTTCATCCCAACCCTGTTCATCTATTTCGGCCAGGTATTTTATAACTAGAGAGAAATAGGAAAAAGGCGAAAATTTATGTCGTGTAAGTTCTTTTTTATAGCTTTGAGGTATTTAGAAAATCAAGCACACTTACACCTATTAAGGTGGTCCAGTATTATTGTCGGGACTGCGAATGCGCAAACAAAACACCGACGCAACATTTCGCCAACCGGTGTGAGAGGCGCAAAATAATGTTAGATGTGATCATCTATAAAAGATAATCGGGGGGAAGCATGTAAATATTGACACGAAAACATTTTAGAACGAGAATTGAAAAAGTTTTGTAAATAAAAGGATAAACGCATCCTACATTAAATAATAAATATATAATATATACTGCTCCCCTCCAATATAAATATTAACATGTTTTAAAAGAAAAAAAGTATTTTGGATGCTTTGATGTTTCGGTTGTTTATTAAAAAGTTGTAAATAGAGTGTACACGTCCCTTTCCGTTGGTATTGTTTTGGGGTCCTTATTCCCTGTATGATCCGTAATTTGAAACTAACGATTTCGAGCGTTACTTTGTTTATAAGACTGAAATGTCTTTTACGAAAAACACAGAAAGGACATTTGATTAGTTCTGAATAACTTCGGTTGAAAACAATCATTTTGGAAAAGTCTCATTTATGATTCAAAAGTCATACCAATAATATGTGATTATTCAGAACAATTATGCTAATTACCACAGGTGGCCAAATGCTAATTTAGAATCTAAAAGTCTACTTGAGTGCACTAGCTGATAATCAGCTTAAAGTATTAAGTGTCTACCTCGTAATAGATCTAGCCCTTATATTGCGGTTTGATTAGAGGCTCCTCCTACATGCGTCAACTTAATACTTTGATTGACTGACCAATCGTAAAATAGTAGAAAATGCGAAACGATCTGCGGTTGGTTAGCCAATCAGAATAGCCGTCTCACGCAAAAAATTCTCCATAAAAGAACTATCTTTTTAGATGTTCTTCTTCTTCAGAGAGAGAGAGAGAGAGAGAGAGAGAGAGAGAGAGAGAGAGAGAGAGAGAGAGAGAGAGAGAGAGATGAATAGGCGACCGATCGAAAGTTGTTACAATGTTCGCCTCTCTAAATAAACGCATTTAAGTTTATACTGAATTGCGAGAAAAAAAAGGTTTTGAAAAATAAAAATTAAAAAGACGATATGATGAACAGAAAACGGTTATATTTAGATGTCAATCAATATCGGCCACGAGAATCCGTGTGGTGTTCGGAAATAGATCCACCTTAGATTACGCTCGACATTGTGTCACATCCTGTCCCCGTGGAGAGGCAGGTTAATGAGAAATAACATTTTTATTCTGTTCGGTTCTCAGTTAAAATGGAAAGGCGAAAGACCTAAAACTCAACGTTTCGCCCAGCTGTTACGTGGGCTTTATCAAGAGAGAAACACTAAAAGTGGCAAAAACGTTGGACGAAACGTTGAGTTTTAGGTCTTCCGCTTTTCCATTTTAACTCATACCGTCTTATTTATTTCATCCTTTTATTGTCATATATATATATATATATATATATATATATATATATATATATATATATAACATTTATTTTAGCATGGTGGCATGATTTCAAAACTTTTGAAAATAACGAGAGAGAGAGGGAGAGAGAGAGGGTTGTGTGTGTGTGTTTGTGTGTGTGTGTGTGTGTGTGAGAGAGAGAGAGAGTGTGTGTGTGTGTGTGTTTGTGAGAGAGATCCTTCACCCTTTCTCCCTCTCCGAACGCTTCAAAATCCCGCCGCACAGTCACACATTCCTTTTCACCCCCTCCAAACATTCAAAGTTAGTAAATATGGAGTAAGGCATGGACTCCTGCAACCTTCTCACCTTGTCTAGTCTCTTCTTCCAACTTGTATTCTAAGCGACACGATCAAAATGTCACGTGTGCTTTCTTATAAGCCAATCAAATTTCAATATGTGTCTTGTCTCTCGGATCACCTGACAGACCGGCCATTTTTTTGCCCGAGCACATCACGTGTTCTTTCCTTGGAACACATTTCTTTGACCCACAAATACATTTGGTAAACAATCGTTTAATGTCGAGAGGTTCCGTCAGATTTCGAAAAACAGACATGTTATTGCTGTCAAATGAAACATATATTTCTAGGAAGACTTTATTTAAAAAATTGGAAGGAAAATAACATCGAATAAAGTAAATTATCTCATCACGAAAATTCTTAAAGAAAACCTACATCGTGTCCTCAGTGAATCGGCTACGACAATAATGAGTTCTGTCATAGAATTCAGTTGAAAAGAAATCTTAGCACTCACCGCTCAAATCAGGACCGCCTTCGCGCATAAGCCCGCTAAGCAGCTAGTAGAAAACCCCGAGGCTATAAGGGGCCCATGTTCGAAGTACTAATATATATATATATATATATATATATATATATATATATTAGTATAATAAATATATGTTTAATGTTATCGACCATTTCATGTGAGTGGTTATGTAGGTAGTGAAGTCCAGTGTACTGTCTTTTCTGGAAGTCTACATTTACTTACATTTATTGGAGTTCAAAAACAGATCACTACCCCAAAACGACGTGAGTATCGTCCATTTTCACAAAGTATGAAAGTGTATTTCTATAAGATAAAACATTTTGGCTGAAACACTCCTTAGAACGGTACCGCCTTGGCCTTCGGGCCTTGATTCCGCCGGTCTTAGGGATTGTCTTTTGCAGTTCCAGGAGGTCCACCCTCCCAGGTTTTGCCTTCTCACCCTTTTAGAAAGGGTTAGTTTATTGCTAATCACCCGAGGCGCCTCTACCGGAGAATGCCGACAGGGTTGCCCAGGCATTTTTTGTAGGCCATAGTGCTCTTCTTTTAGGGCACTGCCTTTTCAATCACACTTTCCGACCTTGTGTCACATCTTACCGCCGTGGGAGGGAGATCAAAATTCAAAATAATAAAACATTTTTTCCGGTTTCGGAATTTTTAAGGTGATAATTGATATTTCGGACTATTTTTATTATTTGGACTACAATTCAGCTCTGTCGTTGAAGATACATCTTCCCAGACCGTAAATCCTCCTTCGGGAGATGGTGTTGGCTTATTGTCGATCGCCTGAGGTGATCCTACCGGGAATTCCGACGAGTCCGTTCTTGGCTATTATTGTACCCGACCAGAGTTCCCTCTCAGGGGAGCTGATTTTCTCCACCTTCCAGCTTTGTGCCACATTTTACTACAGTGGGCAGCAATTAAATCCACACCAGCATTCTGAATTCTATTTCACGTAAATACATATTCCTATGTTCTTGTTCGACATCTGGGATGGTGCACCAACCGCCAAATGGTTTCACCTTTTCCCGTAATGTACACCAAGCCCCAGTCCTTGTCACATCGCTGCAATGTGGCATGCCTGTGCTTCTTTTACAAGTATTTCCACGGAATATGCTCAAACGAACTTACTGCACTTGTACCCGCTCAACGTAAATATCCCCGACCAGCAGCAAAATCTTACCCCTTCACTTTAGAAGTTTGCAGATGACGGAAATCTTTCTACTCTAATAAATTTTTGATTCGAACCGCTTGCCTTTTGAATTCCCTCCATGCTCATTGTTTCTTAGATTGTATCAACATGCACAAATTTAAATGTAATGTGAACAAACATCTTGCTGCACTATTTTACACTTAGGATGCCCCTATAAACCTGGCCCTTAATTACAGCAGCTCATCAGCGACAATATATCTTATTTAAGGTGAAAACGAAAAACGACATTTTTTTTATATAATTGTCTATATGATCGTTACGCTATTCTTTGACAAAAGTCGTCTTTGTCGACTGTGACAAAAATAACTGTGTGAGGATGCACACTTATACTAAATAACAATTACCGAGAACATTGTTAACAAGTGAATTGCTATTACTACCAAGTAATTAGTTAATTAGTAATTATAACTATTAATTGAAACTTTCTTACCAACTGTAACAAGTTTAGACTTAGTTCTATTAATGCAACCGTATTACTAAAAACAAAATACGACATTTTCTGCCCTAAAATAATGAACCGAACAAATATCACTTCATTTACTATTTTAGTCATCACAAATTTGGAAAATGATTTTACTCTGCTGTTCAATTTCTAGCCACACTCGTCCTCAAATCAGCCCCCCCCCCTCCTTCTTGTGACCGACAAGGAAACAAACGAATCCATTCGTCAGATACGTCCATTCAATCTACGCGTTTAGCGATGAAAATAATATTTAAACTTAAACGTGACAGCCGGATTGAACGACGGACAGACAGAGCCTGTTACAGAGCTGCATGGACGTATCTATGAGCTATTAGAAATCAACAGAAAAATAACTAACCAAACGACGGGGATTACCACCACCTTAAGGAATCAATTTTTGCCGTTGCACTATATTCATTTCGTTTGATTCAATGTTGTGCGGCATATCGACCCTTTTCGGGTTATTTAATGCCGAATCCAGTCATTTTGATAAAATATGTTATTCTCAAAATTCTTGATATTTTAACATTTTTATTTATGCTGTTAATGTTGAAAGTGGACCGTGGGTTTACTTTCGGCAGCCTCGTAACTCTCGCTTCCCTTATTTTGTCCTTTAGTCCTCACATTCGATGAGTGATGTTTCCGACAAAGGGGTGAGAATTGCTGTTTTCTGGGTCGAAATCTATCTATCTAACACTTATTGTTGGCTAGTTTTGGCCTTGAAGTAGTAATTTTTAGCTCCTTACATCAAGTGGCTTCATGCCTTGTCTGGAGCAATTTCCGTTTTTCATGTGAATTATATTTTGTAGATTTATATTTTGTAAGCGTATGGTTTGTAAAGTAACAGATTTTATTTAACTAATGGATGGGACCATGACAGCTACTACCACTCCTTCGGATCGACTAGGGAGTAATAACAACTAAACGGCATCTCAAATTGACCCTAGCTCCGAAATTGGGGCCTCACGATCGGACGCATTTTAAGGTCATACATAGGACCGTACATTCCGGTGATGTAAATCTTTGAAAACATCGGTAATAAATGTAATTGATTTTTCAAGCGAAAACTTACAGAAAACAACGACGTTGCAACTTCACCTGCCGATAAAACTCCTACGCGTAAACACAATTGTGAACATGATTTTGCTTTATATTATGTTTTCCATTGGATTCATTATTGATTTTTTTTTATCAAACTTATGTTGTCTACGTCATGTTAGACGATAAAATAAAAAGAAACGTACATTCATTGCTTCGGTTATATGCACATATACACCCCCTCTCACTATATATATATATATATATATATATATATATATATATATATATATATATATATATATATATATATATAGAGAGAGAGAGAGAGAGAGAGAGGGAGAGAGAGAGAGAGAGAGAGAGAGAGAAAGAGATTTTTCACTTAGAAAATAGATTATTCAGTGAAGACCGGGATTAGGCCAATAAAATCAAGCTCGATGATACTCGATTACAGGGTACAGGACATTTATATGTGATTTTTTAAAGGTTTCCGTTCAGGAGATCAATCATCACCACAAAAGACACCACAAAATAATTTATTTATCATATATATTCAAATTAAAGAGTTTTTTCCTACACGTGTTTCACTACCAAGCAGGTACTTGCTTGGCAGATCATCAGGGAAATTAAGTATCTGGAATAAGGGTTTCAACAACCGACAAAACACAATGTGGCGTTGCCTTAATTGAGGTCACTTAAGAAGAGAAGAAAAAAGAAAAAAGTAAAAAGATAAAAAAAAGAAAAAATAGAAAATGTCTTACCAAAATAGCTCGTAAGATTTTCGTAGTATTGTTGCTACTAAACCAACCAGCAAATAATTAGTCACAATGCATTAAAAAAAACAGGAACAATGTGCGAGAATACACCTTTTCGTCGGGCGGCACAACGATGAAAAAATATCCCCCCCAAACAAAAACCAAACAGTCCAAACACCGTTTACAAGTTACCATTCCAAGCCACTGATAGTATGGGCATTCCACATTTATTCCATAGAAGGAAAGGTAACATAAATGTCCGTCAAAGCAGAAGAAATCAAAATATAGAATCGCGACGAAATTCGCCCCCCTATTCCGCATTGATTGTAACAACCCTCCCACTTCCTATTGAAGTTCACACTCCTACAAACCGCCACCATCTATATTGTATCTCATATTTTGATTTCTTCTGCCCAAAACTGCCATAATTTTGAATCAGCGGCCAAAAATTCTGTACCGGTTATGATGTTTTCTTCAAAATAATCATCCTGAGGAAGTCTTACAATAAAGACGAAACGTTGATGAATACATAGATAATATTCTTTGGTTTTCCTTTTTCAATTTCCATTACGTCGGAATATTTTCTCCCTTTCCTGATATTTAATATATATATATATATATATATATATATATATAAAATAGTAAATTATATTTTACCTACATACGACGTCGTTTCGAGCTTGTGGCTCTCCTCAGTATAGGGAGAATGTCAATCTCAGACTGGCACGGGGCGCGAACCCGGTTCACAGAGACACTTTAGATCTGTAAGTGGACGCCTAATCTCTATTGGCTATGGGGCGGTTATCATGTGATAAAACATAGATTAAGTTATATTTATGCTGAGAGCGGCGAGCGTAAACATCAAGATAGACAGATAGAACTCAAAGACAGAGTCGGAGTATCGCACTGAAGCATTAAGGTGAATGTCTATTTTTAAGTCCATCTAAAGTGCTGAACTTTAATTTTACTTAAAGGCGCTGCTTATAATATCAAGTTATATTTTAATATTTTAGCTACATACGACGTCGTTTCGAGCTTTCAGCTCTCCTCAGTGTAGGGAAATGACAATTTCAGACGGTCACGGGGCGCGAACCCGGTTGACAGAGACATCTTGAATTCGTAAGCCGTCGCTTAATCCCCTTGGCTATGAGCGGTTGACAATATATATATATATATATATATATATAATATATATATATATATATATATATATATATATATATATATATATATATATATATATATATATATATATATATATATATATATATATAATATATATATATATATATATATATATATATATATATATATATATATATATATATATATATATATATATATATATATATATATATATATATATATATATATATATATATATATATATATATATATATATATATATATATATATATATATATATATATATTATATATATATATATATATATATATATATATATATATATATATATATATATTATATATATATATATATATATATATATATATATATATATATATATATATATATATATATATATATATATATATATATATATATATATATATATATATATATATAATATATATATATATATATATATATATATATATATATATATATATATATATATATATATATATATATATATATATATATATATATATATATATATATATATATATTATATATATATATATATATATATATATATATATATATATATATATATATATATATATATATATATATATATATATATATATATATATATATATATATATATATATATATATATATATATATATATATATATATATATATATATATATATATATATATATATATATATATATATATATATATATATATATATATATATATATATATATATATATATATATATATTATATATATATATATATATATATATATATATATATATATATATATATATATATATATATATATATATATATATATTATATATATATATATATATATATATATATATATATAATATATATATATATATATATATATATATATATATATATATATATATATATATATATATATATATATATATATATATATATATATATATTATATATATATATATATATATATATATATATATATATATATATATATATATATATATATATATATATATATATATATATATATATATATATATATATATATATATATATATATATATATATATATATATATATATATAATATATATATATATATATATATATATATATTATATATATATATATATATATATATATATATATATAATATATATATATATATATATATATATATATATATATATATATATATATATATTATATATATATATATATATATATATATATATATATATATATATATATATATATATATATATATATATATATATATATATATATATATATATATATATATATATATATATATATATATATATATATATATATATATATATATATATATTATATATATATATATATATATATATATATATATATATATATATATATATATATATATATATATATATATATATATATATATATATATATATATATATATATATATATATATATATATATATATATATATATATATATATATATATATATATATATATATATAT
>OY744525.1:11972552-11994534 GCA_963556195.1 Sepiola atlantica | reverse complement strand
TTTTTTTCCGTTGACGATCCAGTCATCAAAGCCGTAAATACCTTAAGGGACACCCACATCCATGCGGAACATGGTTCCTGAGAGTCCTAACCCTAACCCTAACCCTAACCCTAACCCTAAACCTAACTCTAACCCTAACTCTAACCACACAGACCAATGAGAGAATATCACGACATTTAGCGAGTGCTGATGGAGAATCCGCTCAAAGAACTATCCCTGGGTCCAGTCTCCTGTACTATGACCCATGAAAGTGCCGGCCATGAAAGCACCATGGCATCGCCCTCTACCAAGGATACTTGACCGCCTTCATTATCTGTCAGTTATAAGCAAACCAAGCCTTTTACCCCATTTTTAAACCAAATTATTATTTGTTTAATAAGATTTTGAAAGTTAAAAGAGAGCACGAGAAACAAGAGAACGAATTTAGTGTAACCGCAGCCTCACCTAACCCTAACCCTAACCCTAACCTCACCTAACCCTAACCCTAACCCTAACCCTAACCCTAACCTCACCTAACCCTAACCCTAACCCTAATCCTAATCTCGCCTATCCGGCATCTGACATTAACTTCCCTCCCAACCTCGTAAGCCAGCCTTAAATTGAAGCCGACCGACAAACGAAATAACATTACTTCGTAAACGTGCAAGAACAGCTAATAAAGGAAGACTTCAAATTTTTTGTTAAAAAACACTATGTTCTTTTTGTTGTTTTGTTACCAACAATCTGTATATATAATTGTTGTGAGCCTGTATGATAAAAATCAAGTACGGCTCAAACTTCTCGCTGTATTGTCGTAATTAACAATCTTTCTGACATATCACCTGAGTCTTTTTTCGAACATCCAACATTCCAGTTGTAGTAATGGTCATGTTGTATCTGACATGTATCCTAGTTTTCATTACCAATGTTGGCTTATTTAGTGTTCGAATATATCCGACTTCTCGTCGCTAATGTTGTGTGCGACATAAGTTGGAGTAATGTTGGTCTGAATAAGTCCGACTTCCCGTCGCTAATGTGTGCGACATGAGTACGAGTTATGTTGGTCTGAATAAGTCTGAGTTCCTCGTCGCTAGTGGTGTGTGCAACATGAGTACGGGTTATGTTGGTCTGAATAAGTCTGAGTT
Source organism: Sepiola atlantica (assembly GCA_963556195.1). Classification (NCBI taxonomy): domain Eukaryota; kingdom Metazoa; phylum Mollusca; class Cephalopoda; order Sepiida; family Sepiolidae; genus Sepiola; species Sepiola atlantica. Next base: position 11,993,410 of record OY744525.1, on the reverse strand, counting down.
CCTTGTCGCCAGTGTAGTGTGCAACATGAGTACGAGTTATGTTAGTCTGAATAAGTCCAAGTTCCTCGTCGCCATTGTTGTGTTCACATGAGTACGGGTTATGTTGGTCTGAATAAGTCTGAGTTCTTCGTCGCTAATGTTGTGTTCACATGAGTACGGTTATGTTAGTCTGAATAAGTCTGAGTTCTTCGTCGCCAGTGTTTTGTGGAACATGAGTACGGGTTATGTTGGTCGGAATAAGTCCGAATTCCGAGTTGCCAGTGTTGTGTGCAACATGAGTACAGGTTATATTGTTCTGAATTAGTCCGAGTTCTTCATTGCTAGTGGTGTGTGAAACATGTGTACGGATAATAGTTGTCTGAATAAGTCTGAGTTCTTCGTCGCCAGTGTAGTGTGCAACATGAGTACGGGTTATGTTCGTCTGAATAAGTCAGAGTTCTTCGTTGCTAATGTTGTGTGCGGCAAGAGTTCGGGTTATGTTGGTTGAATAAGTTCGAGTTCCTCGTCGCCATTGTTGTGAACACATGAGTACGGTTTATGTTGGACTGAATTAGTCCGAGTTCCTCGTCGCTAGTGGGTGTGTGCAACATGAGTACGGGTTTTAGTGGTCTGAATAAGTCCGAGTTTCTCGTCGCCATTATTGTGTGCAACATCAGTACGGGTTATGTTGGTCTGAATAAGTCTGAGTTCCTCGTCGCCAGTGTGTGTTCGACATGAGTATGGGTTATGTTGGTAAATAAGTCTGAGTTCCTCGTCGCTAGTGGTGTCTGCAACATAGGTACGGGTTATGTTGGTCTGAATAAGTCCTAGTTCTTAGTCGCTAGTGGTGTGTGCAACATGAGTACGGGTTATGTTGGTCTGAATAAGTTTAAGTTCTTCGTCGCTAGTGGTGTGTGCAACATGAGTACGGGTTATGTCGGTCGGAATCAGTCCGAGTTCCGAGTTGCCAGGGTTGTGTGCAACATGAGTACGGGTTATGTTGGTCTGAATAAGTCCGAGTTTCTCGTCGCCATTATTGTGTGCAACATGAGTACGGGTTATGTTGGTTGAATAAGTCTGAGTTCCCCGTCGCCATTGTTGTGTACAACATGAGTACGGGTTATGTTGGTTGAATAAGTCTGAGTTCCTCGTCGCCATTATTGTGTGCAACATGAGTACGGGTTATGTTGGTTGAATAAGTCTGAGTTCCCCGTCGCCATTGTTGTGTACAACATGAGTACGGGTTATGTTGGTCTGAATAAGTCCGAGTTCCTCGTCGCCATTTTTTTGTGCAACATGAGTACGGGTTATGTTGGTTTGAATAAGTCCGAGTTCCTCGTCGCCATTTTTTGTGCAACATGAGTACGGGTTATGTTGGTCTGAATAAGTCCGAGTTCTTCGTCGCCAGTGTTGTGTTGGACATGAGTACGGGTTATGTTAGTCTGAATTAGTCCGAGTTCCTCATCGCCATTATTGTGTGCAACATCAGTACGGGTTATGTTGGTCTGAATAAGTCTGAGTTCCTCGTCGCCAGTGTTTTGTGCAACATGAGTACGGGTTATGTTAGTCTGAATAAGTCTGAGTTCCTCGTCGCCAGTGTTGTGTTCGACATGAGTACGGGTTATGTTGGTCTGAATAAGTCTGAGTTCTTCGTCGCTAGTTGTGTGTGCAATATGAGTACGGGTTATGTTGGTCTGAATAAGTCCGAGTTCCTCGTCGCCAGTGTTGTGTTCGACATGAGTACGGGTTATGTTGGTCTGAATAAGTCCGAGTTCCTCGTCGCTATTGTTGTGTGCAACATGAGTTCGGGTTATGTTGGTTTGAATAAGTCCGAGTTCCTCGTCGCTAGTGGTGTGTGCAACATGAGTACGTGTTATTTTGGTCTGAATAAGTCTGAGTTCTTCGTCGCTAATTGTGTGTGCAATATGAGTACGGGTTATGTTGGTCTGAATAAGTCTGAGTTCTTCGTCGCTAGTTGTGTGTGCAACATGAGTACGGGTTATGTTGGTCTGAATAAGTTCGAGTTCTTTGAAACCAATGTTGTTACCTTGAATGGCCGATAATAAATAAGGCAATTCAGTGTTATATTTACAAGAATGTTTATTTACAGAAGTACATCATAGTATGTTACAGAAAGACTTCTCCGAGACTTCATCGTAATCTCCTGTATAAATAATGTCTGGAAGATTCCATATATTCTCAAAATAGGGTAGATCCCCATCACACCATAACAATTATGATATACATAGAATAAAAATTCGATATCCTTAGGAAATGTTTTAGGAGAGGTCAAAAGCGTTATTTAAATACAACAATAAATTTATTGCCGAATGCATTCCACCACCAAGTCTAAAAAGTAAAACATCAAAGTCTTAAATGAAAGAAATAAAATAAAATGTAATAAAAATTATCAAATAAAAACAAACAAAACAAAAATTAAAAGCAATTCCAACACTCACACTAATTGCCAGGAGTAGCAGTTTTTATTTTTATTTTTGGTATTAAGAATCATCATCTTAGGACGTCTTGTTTTTTCCTTAGATGATAACATATATATTTTTCCTGAGATGTATCTATAAAATTTATGTATCTTAATTATAAAATATTATTGTTTCGCTTATGTTATTTCGACTATATTTTACCATTCAGCTTTAAAAATAATTGAGGTACTTATCTAGATTAGGAGTTGGGGTCGGTTAGGGTTAGGGTTAGGGTTAGGGTTAGGGTTAGGGTTAGGGTTAGGGTTAGCTTTTGTCCTAATCTGGATAAGTACCAATGTTGATTATGTTTATTGTCCAATTTAGAAAAAAAAGTAAATATTAAAAAGTCTGGATGAACTCTCTTGATTCAGTACTAAAATATATTGTCTTTGGGACATGTGCCAAACGAACCAGAGAACATTAAAAAGAAACATATAAAACACGAAAGCAGACATATATACAAAAAATAACAAACAAACAAACGAGCAAACAAATCAGCAAACAAACAAACAAACAAACAAACAAACTGTTGTATAGTCACTACTCCTGGCTGGACCGCGGCAGTTCTCTTAAACCAGTCAAATAACTGGTTACGGTCCCAAAAAGGCATTTGTTACATAACGCTTGTGAATTAATCTTCTCGTAGCCGAAAACAATACGAAAGTTTATGAGAAAATTATTAAGCGGTTTCAATCTTTTTTTAAGACTTTCCGTGAGGCACTTTGAAGCGACATTTTTAACAGGCACTTTTAATACACATTTCCTTAGGGCGATTTTTAAACACAATTTCCTTAGGGCGATTTTAAGCCTTCAAACTGTCAACCTATTACAAATTAATTCTCGTTAAACACTGTTCATTAAACATTTGAAATTACGCATTTTAAACATAGTTTTCTTTTAAATTCTCTTTTCATTAAACATAGTTCGTTAGGCATATCTTTCGATTTTTAGTTCTTTCCGTTTTACAGATTAGGACCCAAAATGTTATGCACAAAAAAGTTACCTTACATTTTCTTTCGTCGCCTGGTCGTGATCGCCGTTGGTGCCGTCGATTTCGTTGTGTCTCTTTGGCTATGATCGGTGTTGATGATATTCGATCTGTGAATAAATTTTATCCACAGGCAGAAAAGAAACGCGGAGACAATTTTTCCTCAGAGAGATTCAAGACTTTAATTCGATGTGGGGGTTTGCTTCCATTCATTCCGTGATCCTCATTCATTCATTCTTCCTGCTGTGGAAATGCGACGGCAATTGCTACTGGATCTCCCAGAGATCCAGCCATTATGACGAGCGATTACATTTTCGATTCCCCGCTCCCACTTCCTGAGCACTTCAGATAGGTCGACCGTTCAGCTTGCTCCCAAACTAGTGACTGATTTTCAAACCTTAGTTTCTCCTAAAGGAGGGGTGACGTCACAGATGTACACGTGGGATAGTCATGCAAAACATTTTCGTTCACTCATGTTTTCTGACCTTTTCTGACCCGATGTTGTCTGTGCCGGCGTCGACTTTTGGAACCTTGTTATGGTCTTTTTAAAACATGATTTGACTCACAGCGGTTCCCTTCGGTGCGTGTCAGCGTGACCTACACCGAGCTCGACAAAGTTCACCCCTTCTCATTCTAAAATCTAGTGGACCTACACACTTTTAGGCATACAGATCCCCTCATAATATAACAAAACAAACAAACAAGCAAACAAACAAGCAAGAAAACAAACAAACAAACAAACAAAAAATAAATTATCAAACAAACAAACAAGGAAGCAAGCAAGCAAACAAGCAAACAAATAAATAAACAAACAAACAAACAAACAATAAAAAAATAAGCAAATAAGCAAACAAACAACCAAACAAGCACACAAACAAACTAACAAACAAAAAAAACAAGCAAACAAACAACAAACAAACAAAAATAAGCAAACAAACAAACAAACAAGAAAGCAGGCAAACAAACAAACAAACAAACAAGCAAACAAACAAACAAGCAAACAAAGAAACAAACAAACATCCAAGCAAGCAAGCTAGCAAACAAACAAACAAACAAGAAAGCAGGCAAACAAGCAAACAAGCACACAAGCAAACAAATTAGCAAGCAAACAAACAAACAAAAAAATAAGCAAACAAACAAACAAACAAAAAAATAAGCAAACAAACAAACAAACAAACAAAGAAATAAGCAAACAAACAAATAAACAAACAAGAAAGCAGGCCAACAAACAAACAAACAAACAAGCAAACAAATAAACAAACAAAGAAGCAAGCAAACAAACAAACAAGCAAACAAATTAACAAACAAACAAACAAATAAACAAACAAACAAGCAAGCAAACAAACATACAAGCAAAAAATGCAAACAAACAAGCAAACAAACAAACAAACAAACAAATAAACAAACAAACAAACAAGAAAGCAGGCACGAGTTAAAATAATTGACGGATGTAATGAATTGAAAATTAATTTCTTTATTTGGATTATTATTCGGATTTCTATTCACATCTTGGATGTTATATTCATAACGTTTCGGCCGGTGTACCATCCGATTGTTTTCAGGTGCACCTTTTTGAATATAGAAACCTAGTCGAACACGAGAACCTATACGTAAACACATGGCCTAACGCTTACAGAGTTTGTTAACAATCAGTTAAAAATGACAGTCATTGAAAATTGAAGGTTGAAGGTTCAATCGTATCGACAGACAATAATGCCTAAGAATAATGATAATAATGAAAAAAAAAACTAACACATTTCTCCGTTCATGAATGACGGAATAAGAACAATCTACCCCGTAGATTAAATAAAGAGTTTTGTTCGAAATTTTGCGACGGTTCTCAAGTATGAAGGTTGAAGGTTACATCGGCTGAAACGTTGTGAATATAACAACCGGGATGAGAGTAATAGTCCGAATAATCCAAATGATACAAATTATCAATCCCCCATCTAAAAAAAAAAAAATCCTGAAACATAAACATTAATTGGCATGTTTTAGGGCGCCATTTTTCAGTCTTTCGCCCGCTGTAAGCGTAGAAGCCGACCGCGGAACATCGTTCGTGATAATGAACTCGTGTAGTGGTCAACGAGCTTGACTAACAGGTCATTCTGCGTGAATGTGTAGCCTTTTAGCGAGATGAGCTAGTCGCTCTATTAAATGACAAGCCCACGAAAGAGATAATCATTTGGCGTTTTACCGTTGGTCCAGCAACAGCAGAAGGCTGTATTTAATGTCCGAGTCAGAGCTTACCTATTATGGCCATGGCGGCGGAGTCATAATTATAGTTGGACAAGAAATGACCACATGTCGCCAACCGGGAGTTTTGTGGTAGGAAACGAAAGTACATTTAAATCGAGCAGGGAAATAATAGAACCTGCGGTGATTGACTTGATCCAATAAATACCATCTTCGGCTCCGGAGCTGAAAGCAATAAAATAATAATTAAACAACCACGGATCTATGATTAACATACGCCCATTAGATCTATTATTAAGATACGTCCATTAAATTTGCGTGTTTTGCGATGAAAATAATATTCCCAAAACTGATCGGGCCAAGCAAAAATCCACTACAGGAGAGTATTTTTGTCTATGAATGTGTTCGCTTCATCGATTATTACATCGGATAATAACAAGAGGTGGCACTCTTAATATGCGCCCATTAAATCTGTGCGGTAAGCGATGAAAATACTATTTAAAACTTAAGCGTGACAGACAAACGAAAATACTATTTAAAACTTAAGCGTGACAGACCAACGAAAATGCTATTTCAAACTTAAGCGTGACAGACAAACGAAAATGCTATTTCAAACTTAAGCGTGACAGACCAACGAAAATGCTATTTCAAACTTAAGCGTGACAGACCAACGAAAATACTATTTCAAACTTAAGCGTGACAGACCCATGAAAATACTATATCAAACTTAAGCATGACAGACCAACAAAAATGCTATTTCAAACTTAAGTGTGACAGACAAACGAAAATGTTATTTCAAACTTAAGCATGACAGACCAACGAAAATGCTATTTCAAACTTAAGCGAGACAGACCAACGAAAATGCTATTTAAAACTTAAGCAGGACAGTCCAACGAAAATGCTATTTAAAACTTAAGCAGGACAGACAAACGAAAATGCTATTTCAAACTTAAGCAGGACAGTCCAACGAAAATGCTATTTAAAACTTAAGCTATTTTATATTTGAGCGAAACAGACCAACGACAATACTATTTCAAACAAACGTGACAACCACCGAAAATGTTATTTAAAACAAAGCGTGACAGTAAAGAAAAGACTATTTCAAGGTTAAGAGTGGCTAACCGACGAAAATACACATGTGGCATCCAAATGAAAGGCACACGTCTAGGGATATTGCACACCAATATTCATAAACTGTGACCGAGTAGATTTTTTTTTTAAATATAAATTTGTATTTAATTTTTTGAAAGAAATCAGCATGATACATTGCAGGAAATGCTATTTTAAACATGAATGAAAATGCTATTGAACACCTTCATATAAGAAAATCACTCTGACAGAAATTTAGTTTCCATACACATACATGTATGTGCATATAAACACATGTACATGTATGTGCATATAAACGCACATATATGTATAAACACACATACAGATATGTGAATAATAATGTGCACACCTCTCTAGACACATTCATTCACCCACACCAACGTATACACACATACAGATATGTGCATATAAATGCACACACCTCTATAGACGCATTCATTCAATCACATCAACTATACACACATACAGATATGTGCATATAAATGAACACACCTCCCTAGACGCATTCATTCACCCATACCAACGTATACACACACAGAGATATGTGCATATAAATGCACACACCTCCCTAGACGTATTCATTCACCCACACCAACGTATACACACATACAGATATGTTCATATAAATGCACACACCTCTATAGACGCATTCATTCACCCACATCAACTATACACACATACAGATATGTGCATATAAATGAACACACCTCTCTAGACGCATTCATTCACCCATACCAACGTATACACACACAGAGATATGTGCATATAAATGCACACACCTCCCTAGACGCATTCATTCACCCACACCAACGTATACACACACAGATATGTGCATATAAATGCACACACCTCCCTAGACGCATTCATTCACCCACACCAACGTATACACACACAGATATGTGCATATAAATGCACACACCTCCCTAGACGCATTCATTGACCGACACCAACGTGAGGCAGCGGGATAGGGTAGCGCATCACCATTGATCTTGTAAATTCTAGCTCAATTTACCAACATCTACAAAAACATAACTGCCATCCCTCTGATTTAAGAAAAATTATAGTTAATGTCACTATAATTATACATTCCGAAACCAATTTAAAAAAATTAAAAAGTTATCTACATAAAACACCTAAAACAACCTAAAATTAACAACATCATATATGAAACCAGTGGTAACATTTTAAAATGCTTTATGTAATGCGATTTTGTTCTGTGAGGCCATACAGCGATGCTGAATTTAAATCGTCAACGGCTTCCTGGAACAATGCGAAAAACGTTCTATGCGCGTTTCTCCGCCGTTTTTTTAAATTATTTCCTTTTCTCCAGTATTTTCGCTCATTTGCGTTTGACACCTGAGGATGATTCGACGAAGAATCGGAAACGTTCGTGAAACCTATGGAACATTTATTATTTTTCTTTGATTTTTATACAAAAATGACCATCAGAAAAAAATTAAAAATATAAAAGGTATAATTAAACAGACGAATTCTGTTATTTTTAACAATTTTCGCATATATATATATATATATATATATATATATATATATATATATATATATATATATATATATATATATTAGTAGTAAGTTTTTGAAAGGCTGTGGGCAATGCAATTCCGGGTAAGATGCAAGTTGAAAGGAAAGGAACAAAAACAATAACAATAAATCGAATACGATATAAGACTTACTATTTATTTTTCCTTTTTTTTTTCCTTTTTTTTTTTTTTTTTCTTACATAACAGCAAGAGTGTTTTAGCTGTTCGTGTGATGTCCGGGTGATTAAAAATCACTATTTGATATTTCGGGAAAAGACATCCCTTTTTCAAAAATAATTAGACCAGAAGAAGAATAATATTTTATTCTTCTCCGACTGTGTAGAGAATAATACAAAACAAAATGGCTGCCAGATATAGACCGCAGCAAAAAAGCAGTTTCACAGGGAATATAAATTAAGTTAAGTTTTATTTTAATATTATGTTAAATATATGATTGGTGTTTAGAATATTAGTGTAATGTTGGTTAGGTGTATGGTGTTCGATAAACTGTTAGTTTTGATAATATATATATATCATTTTTTTATTTTATTTTTTTTTAATTTTTATATTTGAATATTTACTTTGTTTTATCTTCGTATTTTTATTTTGTTTATCTTTCTATCGTAATTTAAGAATTTTAATATAAAGTAAAGTAATTAGTCTCATATTTGAAATATTCTAGATCTATCTACTTATCGATTTCGATTATCATCTATTAAAGAAGTGTTATTAATTACTAATTGTGAGTTTCGTCAAATTAGATTAACGAATTAACTTATTAACTTGATATATTTATTATAAGATAAAGGGGAGTAACTCTGGATTTTTTAAAATATTTTTTTTTATAATTAATTTTTTTTTTTTTTTTTTTTTTTTTTATATTACTATATACCCAGCAATGCTTCAAGCAAACTACCATTCTCTACTATATATATATATATATATATATATATAATAGGTTAGTTTAAAGATTAAACAATAACGTGCTCGATTGTAGGTTCTACAAGAGCTCATATAAAGTATTTTATTTGAAAAAAAAGCTATACATTAAAGTTTCTGTCTGGTGTACCGAGATTTCATCGATCTAGCCATGCTAGGTCTCGGATAGAAACCAGATTATTATAACAGATCAACTCTCCAGTACCTTTCAGTAGGCGAAAACTCTGAGAAAAAGAAGAAAAATACAACTCACCAGTTGAAGACAACATATAAGTGTAAAATATACTTATGGCAAATAGACTACACAAAAACGGCTGTTTCACTGTCGAGGGATCAGGCTAAATATACTGATTTACACTCTACGATCGTTTTTATACTTAATCAGTGTCGATTTCCAATTCCGACTAATCATATTCCTTAATTTGTATTACCCCCTATTTATCTATTCGTTTCTGTCACCAAATGAATTCTTATCCGTTTTGTTTAAAACAGCTTTTGGTGCTTTTAATTTAAAAATAGGTCAAACAAACAAAGGATGACCTTGCCCGAATAGGCCCAGACGTACTGAATCATTACTGCTGTACGTGATTCCTTTGTCATTTTCAATTTTTTATGTGCATTACACATTAATATATGAGATTTATGATTGATATTAGCACTATAGAGGGTTTAATTTTTTAGTTAGATTTTCGATTTTCTTTTTTTATTTAAGTGTATTAGTTTTTTTTTAATTAGTAAAGTTTATTCTGTTTCTACAGTTAATGGCTATTTCACTTTCATGATTAAGTATTTTTTATATCTTTAAACTTTAAACTTTCTAGTTTCTTGCTCAAACATACTGGCAAAACCAAAAAGGAACCTTAAACACTAAGCACGACTCAAATCTTTGACCAGAATACAATAGAAATTTGGAAAGGAAAAATGTGCAATACTTGAGATGAAGAGGAGAAAACTCCTACTGGATACAACCATAACCATAACCATAACCCTAACCCTAACTTATCCAATTGAGATGTGATGATAGCAATTGGTGAATGTAATAGCTGAGGATGATGCTGACCGAATTTATGTAAAAAAAATAAAGGGTAAGAGAAATACATAACACGAAATAAAGAGAGGCTGATTACCGCCATCCAAACCAGCATTAAGGTTGATAATATGAAGAGCAGCGAAACGGGAAACACAAAGGTAAGAAAAGACAAATGAGAAGAGAAGCAATTACATGGAGAATTTATAAGACTGATTAACGAAATATTTCTTTTCAACCCCTGTTAGACTTAAAGTAAAAAAAAATCGTTATAAGAATGTTTCTTAAAATTAATTTAAGAATTTAAAAAAATTGTAAATGAAACATTTATACTGAACTAATTCCCGTGGAAAGTTAAACTTATGGAAAACTGAAAAAAAAAAAGATTAATTATGATGATTAAATTAAAACATATTTTAATAAATCTAAAGAAAATAAATGTAATAAATAGATAAAATAAAATTCCACAATAAAACCGACTGGATTTGAACTCGGCATGCCCGACATCACACAGAACGATGTACAGGTGTGCGTTGTGATTATTTAGGTATATTGAATGCAGCTTTAGTTTGTATTGACATTTGCTCTAAAACTCATGTCATATGAGATTCAAACAGATATTAACTGACACCTCTCTCTCTCTCTCTCTCTCTCTCTCTCTCTTTCTCTGGAGAGTAAAGAATAAAAAGTATGCGATGAATGGTCCCCTAGCCCTAACCCTAACCCTCTTCACACAAATAAATGTGAAAATGTAAAATGCCGGTGATTTTTTTTTTACTCGTTGCACAAATAAGAATATTCGCTGAATGAATAGAGATCGCCATAATATCGCGAATTAAAAGGCTAATCTTACGAAATTGTAATTTTTGATCAAAACATTTATTTTTTTTAGCTAGATTAGACATCGGTTAAATATAACTTGTGTAAATTTTCCTTTGATCATCTAAAGCAATTTATATTTCTTTCAACCGATTTTACTTTTTATTAAAGGTTTACTTTATCTTTCTATCTATTCGTATTTCTATTTATTCCCCCCCTCTCTCTCTCTCTCTCTCTCTCTCTCTCTCTCTCTCTATATATATATATATATATATATATATATATATATATATATATATATATATATATATATATGAATAAAGATAGGGATAATATGATCCGACGTAATGGAAAACGAAAAAAGGAAAGCCAAAAACTATATTATTTATTCCACGTTTCGTCTTTATTGTAAGACTTCTTCAGGGTGAAGAAAAATGAAGAAAAAATGAAGAAAAATCATACAAGCATCAATTTGATTTGCCTGAAAGCGGCGACTTTCAGCTGGTTAGTGAGTAAAAGAAAAGTTGAAAAAGTTGCGCGTCAGCAGTAGCAGTCTCCCCCCCCCTCTCTCTTTATATATTTATATATATATATATATATATATATATATATTTGATGTTATATATTTTAATGTATTTTTGTATATATTTTTATATATTTTCAAAGTTTAATTTTATTACCTGTAGTAGTATAACTGCGGTAATGGTCCTCTGAAGAGAAGAATTATCTTTGAAAACTCATGAGCTAAGAACGTTAAGATACTAGGACGTAGGGGCCGATGATGGAAGGGAGCGAAAGTCTGAGCTAGTGTGTAACGATCAAGTATACACAAGTAAAAATCATTGCTGTGTTTTGAATTAAAAAAGAGGAAGAAGGAAAGTAATTTCTATGTAAATGTGACCGCGTGAAAATTTAAAAAAAAAACGCAAAATATAATGAAAAATTAAAAATGTGGCAAATAAAGAGAGAGATCGAAATAATATCTATTTGCGTTTTTAAACTTTTCACGCGGTCATATTTACATAGAAATTACTGTTATTTATCTATACATACACGAATAGTAAATAAATGTTAACATTATCACTGTTCATTTAGCTATTCAGCGGTGGCGTTGTGATTCTAGTTGTCGGGAGTTGAGTTGTAAAATACTCGGAGCCCGGGGTTTCGATTCACGCGACCTGTAGTGAATAGTTATATTTCTATTCTGATGGGTCCCAATTAAAAAAGAGGAATATGTATACGTACATAGATAATAAACAAAACAAATATTTATTATATATATATATATATATAGAATCAATTATAAATATTTGGGGGTTTTTGTTTATCTATATACGTGTACGTTTCATCCTTACGGGAATCGACAATGTAGGGAAGAATTATTCATACTGGCCGACAGGCTCGAACTCCGGAACACGAATTATATTCCAAACTCTAATTCCAACGTCCTTGCCCTCACGGCCGTTGTCAACACCTCGGTAAATTCGCTAGAGATTAATCCTACTTAAAGACAGCTGTGTTAATACTACTCGCCACAGAGCCCGGCTTAGTTTTGGGGCGAGAAATAATTAATTATGAATATTGTTTATTATCTACACACACACACACACACACACACACACACACACACACACACACACACATATATATATATATATATAGTAAGATAATATCTTTAACTAGTAGACTATCAAGATAAAAACAAAGCTCAATATAGTGTATAGAGCAATAATATATATATATATATATATATATATATATATATATATATATATATATATATATATATATATATATATTAAAGTTTACTAAAGATAAGGAGGCCAATTCTTCACTTCCATTTCTTGATGTGTTAGTAAAGTTACCTCCGGGGTTTTAACTACAGTATATCGGAAACCAACCATTACTGGTCTCTACACTCGTTGGAACTCATTTTGTCCCATTAAACAAAAGTTCAATTTAATTAAGACCCTTCCTCATTTAATGAGTTGTTCTCAGAACAAGCTGCATGAAGTAATTACATTTATTACTACGAATATTTTTGCAAGGCTGCGAGCATCTTATGATCGTGATTAAAAAAACACCAGATCACGTGATATTATTTTAGCTGGTGTGAAAGGAATAAAATAAAAGTTAAGTACCTTATTTAAGGATGTCAAGCACCAACGCAGCCCCCACAATATTTTTTATGAATAAAACAAAGTAAAACGTATTTCCTTTTTATAGATGTCAAGCGGGAAAGAAAATAATAAGAAATTACAACATCGCCGCCCGCAGTTAAAGCATTCTATTAAAGTTCGATTTTCAAGTCTTTAAAAAATTATATTAGAATTTTATTTTGGGATAAAAATTACAATTGAAGACGAATTAATAAATTTCATCCAAAATGTGTGCGAAAATCAAACGAAATACGCGAGATATTCAAATAATCCCTATAGTACAATTGAACGCCGAACGGAAACGTGTCTTTCGTCCGTTCAGTTTTTAATTGGAACTATTTAGTAATTCGAACAGTTTTTTTATGTTTTAAATATAAAGGAGGATGTAATACACGGGAGGAATCCTCCCGCAGCCCATTAAAACGGAGGAGGTAATTCCGGGGCGGACGGTCTTTTGACAAAAGAACTGATACTACACTGATAAATTTCGATTAAATCGAGTTTTTTTCATTCATTTAAAATGTCTAGTAACAAAAGCATAATTTTTTTATTGCTCATTGTTTTTTTGTCTAAGATCAAAGTGTAGTATCTGTTCTCTTAACATCAGCGCCGGAAGTTTTTTATGCAATTATCTCCCTTTGAAACTGAAAGTTGTAAAATGCTTTTAAAATGTTGTCGTTTTTTTTATTAAAATCTCTTTAATTAATTTTGTCAATAATTATAATAATATTACTATCGAGGAAAATATTATAAATAGATAATAAAATTTGAGAATACTAATTATAAATGTAAATTACAAAATATTAATTCATTATAAACTTAGAAAGAAAATAAATGTGCAAAAGCGGGTTTTGTTTGACGGAGTTTAGAGATTACTATATATACGGTATCATATTTAAGTTTAAATGCTTTGATTATAATATACTTAGGAAAGGTTCGCATTTATTCATATTTAGATTAGATTGGAATATTAGATTAGTTAAATGCAGTATTCTTCATTATTTCGCAATTGATTTATTACGTTTAAAAAATTGTGACAGACGGACGGACGGACAAAATCCCTATTCATATAAGTGCCTACTCTAGTTACCAACTAATCAGTTGTTGATTTTATTACCCCCCCTCCTTACTATCTATTCATTTCCACCAGCCAATGAATGTTATCCCTTTTGTTTAAAAGAGATTTGAGCACTCCTCACTTCTAAATAGATCAAGCAGTATTCTTCATTATTTCGCAATGTATTTATGACGTTTAAAAAATTATGACTGACGGACAGACAGATTGACGGACGGACAAAATCCCTATTTATATAAGAAGGCCTTCTGTAACAATGGCTATAAATTAGACATTATTGAATCTTCTATTAAAAATAAAATATTCAAATTTCGATGAAACTAAAACAGTTTCTATTGACAGGTGTCCTATTTACCTTCGCCTACCTTGGATAGGTAACATAAGTGGTAGATTCGCCATGCAAATCTCTGTGTCTACCATTATATATATATATATATATATATATATATATATATATATGTGTGTGTGTGTGTGTGTGTGTGTGTGTGTGAAAAATGCAAACAAACAAAAATTAAATACATGAAAAGATAATCAAATGAGAGTTTTTACCGGTTTCGTTCGGATCAACGAACGTCTTCGGAAAAAGTGATTTGATTTTTCTGAAGACGTTCGTTGATCCAAACGAAACTTATAACATCTCTCGTTTCTTGATGATTTATTCCTGTATTTAAATTTGTTTTTTTCGGTTTGTCTTTCCCCACATCTTGTCTTTCACATCATTTCATTTTATGATATATCGTGCATTTTATCCCCATATATATATATATATATATATATATATATATATATATATATATGTGTGTGTGTGTGTGTGTGTGTGTGTGTGTGCGTGTGTGTGTACCTTTAGAGACTTTCAATATTTTAATACTGGATGAATAGAAACGTAATTTTAATCCGGTAAAATTAAATATCATAAAATAATTGATCAAAATTGACCGCTTTGTATTATAAGTAACCGAAATCCATTATAGTGAATTTATTGAATGAAAGAAAAAATGGTGGACTTGCTTTCTAGTAAACCGAAATATATTTAGTTGAATAAAGATCATAATTAAATTATATGTTTGTAAAACAATTGTTTCTAAGTAAAACCAGAAAATGCCTAAGACAGATAAGAGTTCAAGTTGACTCGAACAGGATGAAAAGAAAAAGTCAGCTAATCAATCGTTGGTTGATTCGAACTGGTAACCTTTACAATTCAGTGACCTCTTTTACCGCTATGCCGTTGAAATCGCATGTTGTTACTGAGTTTAATAATTGCTTTTCTGAAATCAGAAACAACTGAAATTAATGTTTGCGTAACTGACCGTAAGATAAAAAGGTCACAATCCAAACTTCAAACAGAATTCTTAATCTTCAAACGCTGAAATGACACTTAATAAATTTACAGCACAAACACTTTCTCCCTTCTCTCTCAAAGTCCACTGTCTGCTTTCAATCCTTCATTTCATTTAAGTCAGTTTTCGTCTATATTGTCACGCCCCCCCCCTGATCGTATGATCACACAAGTAACAGTAGGTAGCCGGCCGTGTTACCCTAGTACTCCTCCGCAGTAGGACATCGATTATTTCCTCTCTGACCGAACTGTACGATGTACCAAGATTTGAATTATTAGTGGAATAAAGCAGCGTAACCAAAGTGAAACCACTACTGCTTGCATCGGAATCTGGTTCTCGCTATTCAGCACTCTTTGATGATGTGCCACCGCTGTTGTCGACTACCGGCACTGAACTAAAACACGGGAACACATCTCACACGTACCGAGGCGTTCCATTAATGACCATCGTCTGTGGACTGGTCATTCCGGTTATGCGACATGGTCTAAATTTCGACGTGCAACGTCCTCGTGGATTTTTCACTCAAACTATGTCCCATTCTTTATAGTGTTTAGAGATACCTTTGTGACCCCGATGGGGCATAACACTTACCCCTTTCACTCGATTCTAGTATAAGTGTAGGAAATTGGCGGATGCAGACAAGGCGGACACATCATTATTGGGAGTAACTTTGTAGTAATACACAACCTCCATAATAGAGCAGCTCATTTGTGCAACAATCTGCATGATGACACCGTTCTATTATAGCATTTTCTGATGCACAGCGTGGTCGGAATTTGACACCACATTTATTCATGAACCGCCTCAATTTTTAACTACAGAAGGCAGTGTCATTATCAGCCAGGATCTCGGCTGGGAAGCGCGTTTTAAAAAACTCATTCTAATTACCGGGATCATATGTGCAGTGTCTTTCTGTTGTAGCAGCCGCCAGATTGAAAATTGCGTGGGACAAAAATCGTGAGTCCGTATAGGTCCTGATGCTTCCTCACGGATTCTGCCGACGCTATATATCCTTATTAATATATATGTCATCGATATACGACGACACTTCCCTCCTTATTTTCTCATACTTGGCTAATACAGTCTCGAGCAGAGCCCACATTACCAGAAGCGCCACATTTACCCCGAACCCCAACCTGGTTAGATCATATCTTTGTCTTTTAAATATCTGATACGACGAAAAGAGATTTCTTAACATGGATTTGTAGGCATGCCTTCCTGGAATTCAGAATGGATACATTCGTTCTCTGCTGTCTCTATTGTCGCATTTTATCTGCGCCGCAAATCGCCAGTCGATGCATCATAGTAGCGGTTTAATGCACGATAGTCTATCATCTTTATTGATCTGCAGACAGTAGTCATTTGGGTGGGTGAAAATCCTCCTCATTATATGTCAGGTCTGCAACTCGCGTTCATAATCATCCCTCAATTCATTAGAGATCGGATATTCAGAAATCCGAGTTTGAAGCTTCTCTGGTGCAAAATCCGCTGACCATTTCCATGCTACAACCCACACACTCTTTCGAAGTTTGTAACAAAGTCAGTTTTGTTGATACGGAGCGCTGCACAAATGAGTTGTGTTTCCCATACGCCACACTTCAAGGCTACATGATGCAAACGCCCCCGACATCAAAATCAAGAGGTTTCCTTTGCATAACCAGCACGTTTATTGTGGCAACGTTACCAGTCTCTGCGAATATTAATGGTGCCATTTTTGCAGAAGGCCTGCGTAGCGTCGTTTAATGTGGTTACTGCCACCTTCTGCTTTGACCAAGACTGACATAGCTTTGCGCTCAAAATGGAACGTAAGCACCCAGTGCTGAGGAGAGCCATCATGCACATCATGAACAGAGACAGTAATGATAGGTGGTACCGAGTTCGCATTCTGACTGAGGAATGGGCTAGCGCTGTTTTGTCCCGAAATTCGTTTTCCGGATAACCTTTGACCAGGTAATCGGTCTTATTTCACCAATAACAGCGTTGACTGGTGGTCTGCCTTCTTCGTACGCAGTCTTTCTCGAAATGATTTATAGCACTTATAATCAGATCGGCCCAGATCAACAGGTGGTTGAGTGATTCGGGCAGGCTGTGCCGCAGCCACGACTGATCCTTGTCTTTTATCAACGCTCGAGCTCGAGCTCGAGCCAACAACTCTTCTAAGGTCAGATCAGTCACCCTGGAGAAGGACCGCAATAACTTTTTGACAGGGCCAAGACACCCCCACACAAACACGCACGCCATCACACAATCTGCTGTTCATCTAAATAGCACTGACAGCTTCCACAAATCCGCCAAATACACATCTATGATTTCACCCGGACGCAACACATGTGCCGCGAACTTCTCATACGCCGTAAATCTGTCATAAACAAAGGGAGTAAATAATTTAATTGGCGCTGCATCGGATTTCTTTTCTTTAGTTTTCGTTGGTTAACTGCGACCCCCCCCCCAGTTAGCTAAAGTGGGATGACATGATCAATCCGCTCCATTCCAGATAAGTCACACACTAATTGCAATTTCTCAATCAATTCAACGAAATTGATCAAGTCTTATCAAACTCAGGAATGATCTTTAAGTCGAAACAGCTCTCCATTTTAGGCCGAAATAGCTTGTAACTGACTTTAAGGGGGAAAAAGTTACAATAGCAATTCAAACTTCGATCAAAATTCTGTTGAAATGACACTTAATTAATTTCGAGAAAAACACTTTCTGCCTGATTTCAATCTGTCCTTTTATTTAAATCAGTTGTTCTCCACACATGCAAATTAGTTATTCATATTCAACTACAAAATCTACAATTGTTAATAGAATCCCTTTTATCCTATGGTAGGTGGGCACGCACGACATGCAAAGCATCTCATTCGCTTTTAAGCTTCAAGTTTTCGTTTGCGTCTCTATTATCACAGGTTATTAGTGTAAGCTCACTTATAGTTTGTACATGACTGGTTGGTTAACAAACGAAAGTTGTAGCATTTTACAGAAGTAAATTAATAATAATGGTTAAGTTTAAGAAACCATAAAGAATGCGACTCAGTTAAAATAAGTACATTATTAAATATGTATTAAATTTCACTAATTTAATGCGATGTTTAATGAAGTTGACGCCATTTTTAAAGCGAGTTTACTGTGTACACATAAAAGCGTAAATTCTAGTAATCTGTTATTCTAGAATAACCAACGAATTTTGTATATTAAATGAAATTTCTTTGTTAAGAAAAAAAAGACTTAATAGACATTGTTTGTGTGTTTCATGAATGGTCAACGATGTTTTGCATGTTTACTACTTGTAATTTTTTAGGGAGAATGACAAATCTAAGTCTGACGATTAGAACGAAATAAGCAGTCGAACTTCAGACGCGGTAGATATCAGTCGAGGATTAAAAATTCAATATGTTGATTACCACAAATTGAAATATGAAAAAATTATATAAAAGGGGAAAATGACCAACGTCAATAACATTTCAAGAAATGTAACAACAAATAATAATTGACTACTAGAAATTTAGAACGAAAAATGGGGAGGCAAATGATGATGAATTAATAAAATGTCCTTCTCGAAATCAACATACAAGTTTCATGAGATGTACTACTGGCTTGGCAGGTCGATGGCAAGCTGAAAGAGCTTCCACAAATAATGGCTATGGAGAAGCGCTCGTAAAGCAAAGTCAATTCACAATGGTCCCCGGTGTGGCGCGTCATTAACATACCAAGGCTTCCAAGGAATTCGCATGTGGCGGGGCCTATCGCGCCACTCGTTTCCACGCAAATCTGTCGCGAAGGGCATCATATTTTGACCGCTTGCAGATCTCTGCTCACGCTGTTGCATGTCTAGGGTTTGTTACCGATTCTATCACTGACGAAGGCGCAAAAGTGTCGACACAAGTCGCATCCCATATAAGTGGTTTGCCGCTTGCAAATGGAAACACCGTCAGACAGAAACTGGACCATTTCGGTGGCTTTTATCTGTTGGGCTGTGGTATTGTCCTAGATAGTTATAAGAGATCTACCCTCTCATGCCTTGCCTTTCTTCTTTGGGAAGGAATTAGTTCATTGCTAACTACCTGTGGCACCGCACCGGGGAATGCCGACAGGGCTGCCAAGGCATCTATTAAAAAGCTAAAGAGCTCCACTTTTTAGGCGTTTGCTTGTAACCTTATCTTCTGACATCATTTATTCTGTTAAGTAGATACCAAGTCGCACGATTAGAACGGAAGAAGTATTTACGTTAAAGTGAAACATTTTACTTATATTTACTATATACGTATTTATAAATTAACAACTCGGTGTTGCGTTGAATGATTTCATCTGGTTAGGTTGCATTGCTGCTTACCTCAAACTGTTGGTACCCCGGTTTCGTCTTTGTTGTTCGGTGTATATCGGACTTCGTCGCTGCTTGCTCCTGATCTTCGGCCGTGATCCACAAACACATGGACTCTGGGTTTTGTTTTTAAAGTTTTATTGAACGTAAAACGAAGAGACACAAATTACTGCCTGTGCACGAGGGAAAGATGTAATGAAAAAATTAGAGAGAGATATCGTCAGGTCATTTTGGGCTACTGCATCTCAACTCCGCCGGTCCCTACCTACTGGCAGCGAACCGTTCTTCGTTGGTTGTCAGGAACCAGAGACAGGATCCGGCCAGAACGGACGTGACGTCATTTCCGACTTCCGTTTTCACTCCACCCACCTATCAGAGTGCATTCTCATCGTTTGGTACGCTTTTTTCACGAAATCGTTTTGTAATTATTCAATTCAGGAATTCGAGGTGCAAATGTGTGTGGTGGCCTTAATGTGTGAAACAGTATTATAGAGAAAGGCAGCAAAACTTGTCAGACGAAATGTTACAGATTCACGAAGTTTTCTATTTAATTGTGACTCAAGGGTAAGAAAGACATTATCATTAGTAGTATTTATTATCAGGACATGCATTTGCTGCTGATAACAAAGATGGCGTTCACTTTATTATTATTATTATTATTATTATTATAATTATTATTATTATAATTATTATTATTATTATCAAATATGGGATATATTTTGGTAGACACCGTTTACGATGGACGAGTCACGTAACTTGAATTCCACGCCAGATTGAATCGAAATGAAAATATATGTTTTAATCAATTATTTACGAAAGAATGCATTAGTATAACCATTTATTACTATTAATGAAATTTGCTGTAAATCACATTTGCTGCTGAAAAGAAAAAT
>OY744525.1:11932552-11967552 GCA_963556195.1 Sepiola atlantica | reverse complement strand
CCTGTATCTCTGCAAAGCCACCATCCGTCCATGCATGGAGTATTGTTGTCACATCTGGGCTGGTGCATTATCCACTCTTAGACAAGGTCCCAAAAAGAGTCGCCAACTTGATAGGTCCCTCATTATCAACCAAGCTCCAGCCTATATCGCATCGTCGCAATGTTGCATCCTTGTGCTTGTTTTACAAATACTTCAATGGATTGTGCTCCGATGAACTGGCAACTCTGGTGCCCCTTCGATGTAAATACACTAGACCAACTCGACAATCAGCTAAATCCCATCCATTCATTGTGGAGGTCCCCAGATGCCGGAGAGCCTTCTACCACAATAGTTTATTTCCTCGTGCTGCCGGCCTCTGGAACTGCCTTCCTTTCTCCCTGTTTCTACGACTGTATCGTTTAAAACTAATGTAAACAGACATCTCGCTACACTGCTCTCAACTTAGAATGACACCCTAAACATACACCCTAAATCTGTGTTGCCCCTTACATCTATAGTGGCGGCCTGCATTGTTTGGGGTGAAATATGTTTTAAAAAATATATTGCATATCTGACTCGTTTCGTGTTGATTTACGGTATTTGTGGCTTGGATAAAAATAAAGTATCTTTTTTGTCCTCTCTCGGAGAAGGAGGTCATTTCTATTTTTGTTCCCAATCATTTTCGTGGGAGCTGGATTTTACTCCCACATCATAAACTTACCTTGTGTCTGAATTTTCCCGGCTCTGCAGGCAATTAGGAACCCTGTTTTAGATTGACCGGTTTCACCCGAAAATACGTTCCATATTGTAGCTATTACTGCTGATATATCACACCACGCAGAACAGACTTTGTCGTATTTGTTGTGTCACTTTGATTAGAAAGAAGTTAAACAAAATCTATAAATAAAATACACAGTGTTTATGCAAACAACAAATCAAAAATACATTTGTCCAGAATACAATCCCAAACTTTTTCCTTGGAAAAATAGTATACACTTTAGATTTATTCATTGGCACGTAGAAAAACTGAATATTGTTAAAGAAAGTGATGGTTCTCTTGTTAATTCCCGACCTCTTTGTCTGAGATCAAAGTGTAGTATCATTTCTGCTCAGAGAAGGAAGCGATTCCTTTTAATTAATGCATTACAGTTTGCCAGCAAATAATTCAGTCATTATAATAAATTACTACGTGAAATAAAATCCTATTTAAAACAATCATTTATTTACAAAATTACTTTACCGATAAATTAAATCCACTGGAATGCATTTCGGTTTCTTAGTAAACCAGTCAGTCATTTAACTAAATTAGTTCGTAAAATAGAAATTATGTGAATATTATACATTAAGAAAAACATTTTCAAATTATAACACATTTTTTTGAATTACTTCATAATTTTTGTAAGATGAATTTAACGTAATGGCTTTGATATTTTCTCAAGATTTCACCGCTTTCCACCTTGTTATTTACCATTTTTTAAGATGTAAACATCCGCTAAATGTTTTTTTTTTTTTAGAAAAATTCAACTTTTTACTTAAATTAAATTGCAAAAGTAAAAGAGAAAATAATAAAGTGAAAATTGCTTTCAATTTTTAAATTACTGAAAAGAAAACTTAACTTTTCGACCTGCTTTTCGGTGCAAAATATGACACATGAACTGGTTGTATACATTAAAGAAACACACAGTTATGAAATTTCGGACTTAGAAAAAACTTTTCTCTCTTTCCTTAAACAAGGAAACTAATAAGATATTGATCTTAAACACCGATAAGGAAATTGTGATAAGGACATCTAAGCCAAAAATGAAGAAAAGAATGTTACCACAAAAAAACAGAACTGCGTCCCTATTGCTAGCTACAGTTTCAATGTAATAAACTTGATAACACAAGACATACAGAATATCGACGGGAATGCATCATTCAATACCGGACTTATTCACCTCTGAATGCAGGGATCACAGGCATATATATATATATATATATATATATATATATATATATATATATATATATATATATATATATATATATATATACATAAATACTTAATAGAATAAGCGAAGTTGTTATAAACTGTAGACATAGAATGACATTTACTTAAAGACAATAAGATTATAAATATTATGCTAAAAAAGGTAAACCCCAAAATAGCAATTATAGCGAATATCAGCAAATTCTGATAAACCTATTTATGAATTAGAAGCTAAAAATCATAGAAAAATTAGATTAAACTTTAGTGACGTTTAGGGAGGTAACAAGTGATTTATATAGACAAGAAAAACACCTTGGAAAGCAACCGAAGAATGGTGTGAATAATAAATTAAAGCAGTTGTAGCCGTATATAGAAAAAGATTTGCTTATAAAAAGTAGAATTTCAAATTTCTTAATTGACTTCGATGGAATGAAACAAAAGTTTCTGTGTATCTCCCTTGCCATAAGTATATCGTTTATATCACACGCTCTTATGCATTAAGCACTTTTGAAGTAAATACGGAAAAGTGTATATATGAGCCAGTATGTAACGATTTTTCAGCAATAATAACTTTTTATCTGCAAAACCAATGGGGGGTTAAAAAGCTTTAACCGACGATGAAAACGCAGATAATCAAAGAAATGATGCAGGGATTTCCAGACTGTCACTGATGAGGATTTTGAAAACATTGATCTTCAACTCCGTAGAAGATTAGAATAATTAAGCAAGTCAATTTTCACCGCGGCTAGTCGTCCTGACGTACCGAAATCCATAAGGAATGCTATTCTTGGGACTATAGCTTCAGTGAAAGTTCCACATCGTCAAAAGACAAAAGTTTGAAAAGTGGACATTGATAAAACTTGAACGATAGATCTGGTGGCTGGGTAAATAGTTGGGTATATTTCGAGGGTAAGCGTTACCATCTTTTCAGGCGTCAGCAACAGTGTGGATGAGTCATGATATGACAGTCATCATAAGGGATAGATTTGTGACTCCAATCAATAGGATAAAATTGACATATGCTGCTTATTGTAATCTCCTTAAAAATCATTGGTGCCTTGGTTAGATAATATACCTCTGTCGCAACCATGGAACTATTTATAAATGACAACCTTTCCTCCTACTTTACTCGTGCTAACCAAACATTCTTAGCAAGTTTGTTCATTCCAATTGAAAAAAGGGATGATCTGGCGGCCTCCTTAGTCGCCCGTTTTAAACCCGATTGCAATTTTTTAGGTTATCATCAACCGATGGACGTCAATTTGATCAAAAACAACCGATGGGCGTCAATTTGATCAAAAACAACCGATGGACGTCAATTTTCATCAAAAACAACCGATGGACGTCAATTTTCATCAAAAACAACCGATGGACGTCAATTTGATCAAAAACAACCGATGGACGTCAATTTTATCAAAAACAACCGATAGACGTCAATTTTCATCAAAAACAACCGATGGACGTCAATTTTATCAAAAACAACCGATGGACGTCAATTTTCATCAAAAACAACCGATGGACGTCAATTTTCATCAAAAACAACCGATAGACGTCAATTTTCATCAAAAACAACCGATAGACGTCAATTTTCATCAAAAACAACCGATGGACGTGAATTTTCATCAAAAACAACCGATAGACGTCAATGTTCATCAAAAACAACCGATGGACGTGAATTTTCATCAAAAACAACCGATGGACGTCAATTTGATCAAAAACAACCTTATGGGAAGCCAACAAAAAGAGGCCTACGTGACGCTATTAGGAAGTTAACGGATTCCACGAGTACGACACTTTTCGATGTAATAAGTAAAAATAAATAATAAAACTCAATGGCGGCGGCGGCGGCTGTCATGTGCGTAAATAATCAAGTTAAGTAAATATAATTGTGTTATTTCATCTATTTGTTAAGTAAACTCTGAATTGATTCTTTATTTACACCAAAGAAAGTAAACATTTACCTGTTTTAATTGAAAAGCCATTGCATAGCTTTTCTTTTCAAATACTAACTTCTGCTTCAACTTTAACTTTGCCAACAATTTCCTGATTCACAAAATATTGATACATTTTTTATTACCAAACTATTATCGCAGGTCGGAGTAAATATATATTACAGTTGATAGACAATGAATCTCATTTCAAAGAGCGCGCGATTAGGAATATATAGTCAAGCAATGGTTGCACGATCGCTAACCGCACTTCTGACCCGGTATTGTATACATTCAGTTGCAAGAAGAAATGAAAATTATTCTAAAAGTACTGGTGTTATTTCGGACTTTCCATTCTTCTATACTCGTTGTTATACCAATATATACCAATTATATACCAGTATACGTTGTTATACCAATATATACCAATTATATACCAGTATACGTTGTTATACCAATATATACCAATTATATACCAGTATACGTTGTTATACCAATATATACCAATTATATGCCAGTATACGTTGTTATACCAATATATACTAATTATATACCAGTATACGTTGTTATACCAATATATACCAATTATATACCAGTATACGTTGTTATACCAATATATACCAATTATATACCAGTATACGTTGTTATACCAATATATACCAATTATATACCAGTTTACGTTGTTATACCAATATATACCAATTATATACCAGTATACGTTGTTATACCAATATATACCAATTATATACCAGTATACGTTGTTATACCAATATATACCAATTAATACCAGTATACGTTGTTATACCAATTCACGAATGTCCAGTCTACTTTACTAATTCTACATATAGCTCGAAGAGAGAAGAGATGAAGTTATACCTTGTGCAAAGGTATAAAAGAAAGTTACACTACAATCACGGCTGTTACCAAACGTACAGCACCCGGTATTCAAAAATGGCCACTCATCTAATTGCTGACTGGGATCAACGTTGCTTAACTTCAGTGATCCGACAATAAACGGTGTTTAAATGTGAGCCATTAGTAATATCGGATATAAACAGATTTTATTTACATAGGAAAGAAATCTGAAGAGGATTAACTGCAGTTTAAGCTGTCTTACAAGATAACATCAATTGGTCTGCAGAAATGCCGAGACTTTGTGTGTTCAGCGAAGGAACAGCCACGAAAGATGATAAGAATCCAGACTATCTTGGTAGAAGAAAAGGCGACATTTATACGGGAACAAAATCTAAAAGACATAATCCAAGGAAGCGCATTAAATGCACAACACAAACAAGATAATTGAAAACACTTGTAAAAAAAGAAAGGCATGAAGAAGATTAAAGAAAACTGGGAAGGCTAACCTCTGCATTGTTAATGTCTTTTTACATGTCCGGCCAGCTGATGTTGGCAGTTTCAACACTCATCCGTTACCCCGAGGAAGAAGAGGATCGAAGAGCGCAGATACCGTATTTTGGTAATTGCAGCTAAATATCAAAAGCAATTCACTTCGAATGGGCAGGTAGAACTACAAAGAAAAATGTGTTTTTATGAGAAATACCAGGAGATGACTGATCATATGACTGCTCAGCGTTGTACACTAAATGAGTATAAAAATAAACATAATGGAATAAATATTTTCACTTAAAACTGAGCCAAATGAGTATAAAAATAAACATGATGGAATAAATATTTTCACTTAAAACTGAGCCAAATGAGTATAAAATAAACATGATGGAATAAATATCTTCACTTAAAACTGAGCCAAATGAGTATAAAAATAAACATGATGGAATAAATATCTTCACTTAAAACTGAGCCAAATGAGTATAAAAATAAACATGATGGAATAAATATCTTCACTTAAAACTGAGCCAAACATATTGTCTCCAGTTCGAGGATAAGTTGTATGAAGCCGAAACCATCACAAGTCACAGAAAACCAATATGGCGCCACCCCAAAGGACACGTTGATAAGAACTACACAATCAAACAGATAAGATTTTATTGTCAAAGATTATAGATAGAAGCCGACTTATTGATATGGCGGTACCAACGAACAGAAACGTATGCGCTAAAGCATTTGAAAGAACTATAAAAATTAAAACATCTGCAAAAAGGAATGCAGAGAATGTGGTACTTGAAAACAAGAATCTTAAAAAAAAAACACGAGAAAAACATTTGAAAACAACTCAATGAAAAATCTAATCTTAATGAAACCCAGAAAGTTTGCTTGATGCACATAACTCAGAAAACAAAATTCTCTCCATTCAAATCTGGTATTGGCTGACTGATCTGTCGAGTCTATTTTATTGGCCTCTTTCTCAACCGAGTTTTCATTAACTTTGAAACTTTTATTTAAAAATTTATCGTCAAACATTTCGCGTTTTCTGATATTTTAAATTCTAGTATCAAACTAACACGTGGTCCAAATTGTAAATTTTAAATTCTAGTATCAAACTAACACGTGGTCCAAATTGTAAATTTTAAATTCTAGTATCAAACTAACACGTGGTCCAAATTGTAAATTTTAAATTCTAGTATCAAACTAACACGTGGTCCAAATTGTAAATTTTAAATTCTAGTATCAAACTAACACGTGGTCCAAATTGTAAATTTTAAATTCTAGTATCAAACTAACACGTGGTCCAAATTGTAAATTTTAAATTCTAGTATCAAACTAACACGTGGTCCAAATTGTAAATCGACTGATCGTTATTTACAAACATGTTGACTTTCATCTTTTCTTTCTATTGTTTTATTTGGTTCACTGTTTCTGATTAACAAAATATATCCAACGGTTGTTTCTGTGTTTCAAAATTGTCTATCAGTAGAGTTTTCAAGCGATGCAAAAATACCATTTGTTTCATAACTCTTTGATGGGGTCCATGGATGTTGGTCACTCTCTCTCTCTCACTGCTCCCATCTCTTTCCTTTCTCCAACTTTCCCCCCCCCTCTCTCTCTCTCTCTACATGTCTTCTTCCCCTCCCCTTGGTAAGGATTGAAACTTTAACCTCAAGAAGACTGTCATTAGAACTGATTGTTGACCAACCAATTCCATATAGGTTTCCGAGTTCGACATAAAGATTCCTAAGTTCGCAAAGATTCACCTGCAGAAAGTCAGAGGTTACATCGGCCAAAACGTTGTGAAAATAATAAATAAGATGAATAGTAGTCCGAATAATTAAAAAAATTACAAATAATCGATCATCATCTAAAAAAAATCCCCAAATATTACTGTATTAGTTTAGTTACAGTGAATCCACTCTACCAATATTTGCTTCTGCTGATAGGCTCCTCCTCTTCATCCTCCCTCCCCCCCTACTACTACAACGACAAAAACAGTAGTAACAACAACAACAACAACAACAACAACAACTACTACTACTACTACTACTACACTCTATAATAAAGACCAATATGTATTTACAAACATGTTGACTTTTCTATCTATTATTTTGGTTATGATTAACAAAATA
This sequence comes from Sepiola atlantica, assembly GCA_963556195.1. Classification (NCBI taxonomy): domain Eukaryota; kingdom Metazoa; phylum Mollusca; class Cephalopoda; order Sepiida; family Sepiolidae; genus Sepiola; species Sepiola atlantica. The sequence goes on along the minus strand of OY744525.1, from coordinate 11,960,200 downwards.
TATCCAATGGTTGTTTGTGTGCTTCAAATTGTCTATCAGTTCTCAAGAGATGCAAAAATAGCATTTGTTTCATAACTCTTTGATGGGGTCCATGGATGTTGGCCACTCTCTCTCTATCTATCTCTCTCTCTCACACTGCCCCCCTCCCCTTTCTCCAACTCCCCCCTCTCTCTCTCTATCTGTCTTCTCCCCCTCCCCTATTTCTCCTTCTCCCTCTATTCGTCTTTCTCACTCTAAACCTCTTTTTCTATCTCTCACCCTTTCTTTTCTCTCTCTCCCCCTTTCCCCGATGGTAGATTATTCTTGTTCTGTCAACCATAACCGGTAACAGTGTTACTTATTTTATGTTATTCTTAGTTATTATCGCCTTTGGTAAGATTTGAAACTCCTAACTCCCAAGAAGGCTGTCACTTACAATTGATTGTTGACCAACCAATTCCGTATAGGTTTCCGAGTTTGACATAAAGATTCCCAAGTTCGTAAAGATTCACCTGCAGAAAGGAAGAAGTTACATTGGTCAAAACGTTGTGAAAATAATAATCAAGATGAAAATAGTAGTCCGAATACTTAAAAATATACAAATAATCGATTGTCATCTAAAAAATCACCAAATATTACTTTATTAGCTTAGAATGTGATAAAAGCAAGAGACCAAAGATTGTAATGTTTTGTTTAAATAAACTCCCAACAGCCCCCCCCCGCATTAACGAGATGAAAATTCGTCCTTTTGTCGACATTTTGACTAGTAGATCTACGAATTGTTCAAAGTTACCTACGCCCCGTTGCATTGTTAGTTTCGCTGTCAAACGAAATGTGCTGCAGAGGAGTTGGCATTGCAGACAGTTGGTCTTGCATTAAGTACAAACTAAACAGGAGACCTTTTTGAAACGCTTTGATGGCATCAGCATAAAATGGAACAATATTGACTTTCATTTCTCCATAAAAAATGGCTGTTTGCAACTTGTTAGTCACAAGCTGAAACAATTATAGAAACCAAAGGTTGCGAAATGTATTCCGCGTATTTGTTACTTTAACTTTTTGTGCAATTCTTTCTTTCTTGACAACGTTTTCTTGGAAAGACCATCAAACACCTAATATTTAGACATTTTTCTGCTTTGATATTTTATATTGATCTGAACGAATCAAAGGGCCGAGCAAAAGGGCGACTTTTAGTCTAACTTGCGATTTGATTTACCGTCGCAATTAGAATTCTAAATTCTATTACTGCACGGACTTTTGATTTCAGGATGCTAGGTTCGAGTTCTGACGCGGCCACTGTATCACTTTAATTAAAACTCGCGGGAATGGTATGGATCCATATACCCCTAAGCTGTGTGTAAAATAGTAAGACAATCTCAACTCTCGTTGAGCTCGTCTACAGTCAATACACCAGTTCTTCTCTGCTTCTTGCCGTATTTTTCTGGTCGTCATAGATTTATTGTGGCAGCCATCATGCGAGTCCACGAAGAAAGAGAGTAAAAGTCGCGCCGTGTGTCGTACATCGGGATTGAACCCAGAAATCTTGGTTTTGTTTCTATAGCTGTGCAAATGATCACTTCCCTCTTCCCACCATTTTAAAACAATTAAAATAGGAAGGTGAACCATCGACCTTCTTCTTCTTTCGTGTGAATCAGATGATTCCGGTGTTGGCATTAGTTTCCTCGACGTTTTTCTAGTTAGAAATCTTTGTGGAAAGACATCGGGTACTTACGGGAAGGACCACGAGAAGGTTCCCAACATCCCTAAGTGAAAGTAGTATTGTGGAACCGACTGGACTCGAACTTGGAACACCCAGGTCTTCAGTCCGTGTCGATATCCACTTAACCACCGTCACCTCCCCAAATGATCACTGATAGATAGATAGATAGATAGAGAGAGAGAGAGAGAGAGAGAGAGAGAGAGAGAGAGAGAGAGAGAGAGATAGATAGATAGATAGATAGATAGATAGATAGATAGATAGATAGAGAGAGAGAGAGAGAGAGAGAGAGAGAGAGAGATAATAGTTCGTTATATTTAGAAAATAACGACTTGATATTTACGTTCATTCTCACCGCAGTGTGTCGTCCATCGAGGAGTGAACCCAGAAATCTTGTTTTTGTTTCTATAGCTGGCAACTCTGATGCATACAAATGATAATGCAAATGATCATGCAAATGATCACAGATAGATAGATAGATAGATAGATAGATAGATAGATAGATAGATAGAGAGATAGATAGATAGATAATAGTTCGTTATATTTAGAAAATACGTTCATTCTCACCGCGCGAAGATATGGTTGAATGGCGAAGAGTATAAGCCAGCGCACAAGAGGTGGTGCACTTCCGCGTTCTTCAAGTGCATCGTATCGAACTTTGGAATCTTTATGTCGAACTCAGGAACCTGCACAACATTTGAAAGAGAATATTTTATTTTCTCCGCGGGAGTAGATTGTTCTCGTTCCGTCAGCCGTGACCGGTAGAAGTCTTAACTATCATGCTGCTCGTATTTTTGTTTCTATTTACATTATACCCGTTCTATTTTGTTTCTATTTACATTATACCCGTTCTATTTTGTTTCTATTTACATTATACCCGTTCTATTTTGTTTCTATTTACATTATACCCGTTCTATTTTTTTCTATTAAACTACTTATTTAAATATATTCAGAAATTTTGAATGCAAGAAAAAAAACTTTTTTTATAACCGGGGGTTTACACATGTTTCTGGGGGAGTTGGAAGCAATCACGCTAAAGAGGCGACAAATCCCGGGGTAATCCAAGAGAATTCAAAGAAGAATGGTAAATAAGAGGGTGGATGTTTTCCATTATTGCTGATTATCTTTGCAATACGAAGCATTAGACGAAACCATATATTTTTTTTTACACTACTATAAAGCTCTACTCAAGTATTGAGCACTGTTGAAGTAAATACTGAATATCTCTATCTATAAAGGTGGGCTGTTTATCGCACTGAAAGTGAGATTAAAACGCCAATTTCATATTGACAAATAGAACTTTAGCTTTCAAATATACGAAGCATGTTTATGCGTTTGACGTATTAAGTGACTAATGTGCATTTCGGTTCATTCGTACACAAGTCAGCCATTTTATTTTTTTATTAAATTCTAAATTAAATAAAACCCCAACAAATACACACATAGACCAAGCTAACAAGTCAGTGTGTACTCTTAAACTTTTTACAACAAGTTTTTATATCGTTGATAAAGGCTTAACACTTTAGGCGAAAAGAGTCTGTCGTGGCTTTCTAAATTTTCTTGCGTTCTGCTAGTAATATATATATATATATATATATATATATATATATATATATATATATATATATATATATATATATATGTGAGATGGTATATAATTACTTCCACAATCAGACAACGCCACAGCACACACAAACCATGCAAGTCACAGACCGGAAACCCTAGACTCGAGTTTCGCCCGCCATTGGGCTCATCAGTAGGACACAAAAAAACAGAATCACTTGCATGCGAGGCTAGTACTCTGCCACCTACGCCACCACGCCACATATAAGAAAGTCTTTTTACTTAACGCAAATCAAGCAAACCGCGGCGAAGGCCGACTGTGGAATGTACCTACTCTTGTCAACAAGGGATGTAATTATCCAACTTCAAAGAACTCATGCTGATGTCACACAGTTAAAGTTTTACACTCGCTAGGGCGATATCATAATAAAATTTAATATTAATTTGCTCGCTTATTTAATTCAATTTTACATTTATATATTTTCAAACACATTATATATACCCAACAGAAAAATGCAAAAACACATAATAATAATTTTATAAACTCTCTCAAATACATTAATATTCTGCACAATTCATTTATATGTGTGTACTCCACTTTCCTTACCTAAATCTAATACTTTTCTTCATATTAATAGTGATATTATTATTAGCAGTAATATTACCAGTGAGGAAACGGTTAAAGAATGGAAAGACAAAATAATCACCGTTAAAAGTTCGCAGGAACTGCGTCAAATGTGGTCAAAATATTGTAAATCCAGAAAGAATTAACTCAATAGAATGATATGTCTCCCACCCTAACCAGCTTTTTCTCTATCCCGTATATTGAGCTTTAATCATTTTACGATAAGTTCAAATTTCTAAAAGTATACATCCTACTTTTAATCTAATACCTTTTATATATATATATATATATATATATATATATATATATTATATGTATATATATATTATATATGTATATATAATTATATATATATTATATGTATATATTATTATATAATATTTAAATGTTGAATTAAATTAAAGATAATGGAATTATTGTTTAATAATAATCTATCGTGATAATATGAAGCTCAATATATTGAATAGAGCAATCAATTCTAGAGATGAAAGATGAGAATAAAAAATTGCAACGATACAATATTTATGTATTATGATCCGTTTGATTGAAATGTTTGGCTATTTGGGAATAGGGTGGTTTATGTCGCTTACTTAGTTTCTAGTTTAAAAGCTAATTTCGTCTGGCCTATGTACATAATATATATATATATATATATATATATATATATATATATATATATATATATATATATAAGGAAATTGACAATATCTTTGAAGCACGCATGAGAATGTATTTAAGTGAAATATTTTGAAAATCAACAATTGTGCAATTTAAATGAAAAATTCATTTATTTAATTTTTTTTGCAAGCTTTCGTTGTAGAACAACTTTGTCAGGCGAGACGGTCTTATAGTTTTTCATGAGGAGGAAGAAAAGAAGAAAACAAACTATAAGACAGTCTCACCTGACAAAGTTGTTCTACAACGAAAGCTTGAAAAAAAAATTAAATAAATGAATTTTCATTAAAATTGCACGATTGTTGATTTTCAAAATATTTCACTTAAATACATTCTACTGCGTGCCTCAAAGATATTGTCAATTTCCTTACTTAAAAAGCGCCAATCTGCGCATAACATCGACAGGACTACACTTATCCTAACGTATTTTAGAACTTGACGTCTCGTTCTGCTCATATCGTGATTCGACCCCTCGGGGTTAATATATCAAAATGAGGAGGAAGAAAAGTAGAAAACAGAAAAACTATAAGACAGTCTCGCCTGACAAAGTTGTTCTACAACGAAAGCTTGTAAAGAAAAAATTAAATAAATGAATTTTCATTTAAATTGCACGATCGTTGATTTTCAAAATATTTCACTTAAATACAAACTCATGCGTGCCTCAAAAATATTGTCAATTTCCTTAATTAAAAAGCGCCAATCTGCGCATAACATCGCCAGAACTACACTTATCCTAACGTCTTTTAGAACTTGATGTCTCTTTTTGCTCATATCGTGATTCGACTCTTCGGGGTTAATACCATCAAATGAGGAGGAAGAAAAGAAGAAAAAAAACTATGAGACAGTCTCGCCTGACAAAGTTGTTCTACAACGAAAGCCTGCAAAAAAAATTTAATTAATTTTTCATTTAAATTGCACGATTGTTGATTTTCAAAATATTTCACTTAAATATATATATATATATATATATATATATATATATATATATATATATATATATATATATATATATATATATATATATATTAGTCTCTTCCTTTCAGCATAAAATAACGTGTTGTAGATTTGTATATGATAAAAAGGAATAAGTAAAAAAAAGTAACGGCGCGTGGTAAAGTCATATTGAATTTCGATCGTTATTTGTAGATAAAGTAATTGCTTCTCGAGTTCTATTGATTCAAAACGGTGTTTGATGTTGTAAACTATTCTGAATTTTATTTGATTTCATTCTTAGTTTTGTGTTTTTAAATTGTAAATTTGTTTCACCCCTTTCTCGATTATATATATATATATATATATATATATATATATATATATATATATATATATATATATATATATTATATGTATGTATGTTGGCATAGATGGGAATAAGGTAATAAACTGAGAACAAACTAAATATAAGAGGAAAAATCAATACACAATCATGTTTCTTGTAATTCAATATTTCGTTTCAGTTATAAAACTTTTTCGAAAATCTTTATATTTATAAAAATATGAGGTCGTTAAGCTATAGAAGCAAAGCTTACACGCCCGCGTGTTCAACCACTCTTTGATCTCGGGACGTTTGAACCCCGTCGCTAGCTTTAAATCTATCTTAATTTCAGTAATGTCTGTAGTGAGTTCCGTTGGCCGAATGGATTAGGGCGTAGGACCGAGACTCTGTTCTGAATATATGAACTGCATTCGAACGCGTCTGCCCGCCTGCAACCACCACTTCCTGCACTGATGAGGACGTAAGTCCGAAACAATGTTGTCTGTAGGTAAATACACTATAATATTTAATAAAAACAAATATTTATAGTATATATACATACACAGAGAGAGATTTTTTTAAAATTAATTAATTTATAAATTTATGTAGTCATGCTGATAACGGCTCATAGCCAGAAACACGTGTTCATGTCTTCATTATATGCACGCAAAAATTAATTTATAAATTAATTAATTAAAAAAATCTATATATACAAAAATTGATGACACGTCCGATGAAGGGTAAATTAATTGCAGTCATCTGCATAATCTAAAAAAAATACGCTCAGAGTAGCGACAAATAATAAACGCATCGGTAAACACTGGTCTATTATCGCCAGTAAAAAATAACAAAAAACAAGAAATCAGCATATATATATATATATATATATATATATATATATATATATATATATATATATATATATGTTTTGAGGTACAAAACTTATAAATGCATTTAAAAAGGATGCGTGGAAATCTCTCAAAGGCCCTTTCGACTATCATCTCTTCAGGAGAAAATCGATAGTTTTTAATCAATAATATCGTCGAAAGAAAGAGCAAACGGGGAATTGAATGTGCCAAAATTAACGATGGAGCAATTAAAAGAAGTGAATTTAATGATTTCGTTAATAAAAACGATTAAAAGGCACTACGTTAAGGGGGGAAAACGAAGGGAGGGGGTTCAAAGTTCCCCAAAGATATTTAGCGATCTGACAAATTCCTTCTGCCGGCACAAGGAATGTTTGCGAATAGCGATAGAGACAGATTCCAATATTTTCAAATGGTTCTTGGAATCTGCTCTATGCAAGACCTCTAAACGGTCTATTTTATAGCTACTGGCACAACTTGGGTTTTCAACCAAATGCTGGCCAATAGCAGAGTCCAAATAATTAGAGGAAGGGTAACACAAGGATCCTACCCTTCCCTGACGTAGTTTTGATGGAACGTAATATTATTGATTAAAAACTATCGATTTTCTCCTGACAAGATGATAGTCGAAAGGGCCTTTTAGAGATTTCCACGCATCTTTTTTAAATGCATATATATATATATATATATATATATATATATATATATATGGAGTGTTTACCAAGATATTTTTTCAAGAGAGGATTCATCACAACGAAAGAGATATTTTATTTTATTATTTATTTATTTTGTAACGTTATTATTCCTTACACGTGTTTCGCTACCTACACAAGGTGCTTGCTAGGCAGTTCACCAGGGGAGATACAAAACCTAAGATATTGACCTCAACAACTGACAATAGCCCACAGGAGATTGACCTAGTTGAAATCACTTAAGAACAAAAAAATGAAAATAAGTTCAAAAGACAGCTAAAAAAACTTGGTAATATGTTGTAGCTGTGATGTGCCCCCCCCCCCAAGAATTAAGTCCGATGCAAACCAAAAAAGAGGAAAAGGGAGAAAAAGAAGGGGAATCTCTCTCTCTCTCTCTCTCTCTCTCTCTCTCTATATATATATATATATATATATATATATAGTAGAGAATGGTAGTTTGCTTGAAGCATTGCTAGGTATAGTAGTAGTAAATTTCTGAAAGGCTGTGGGCAATGCAAGTTCCGGGTAAGATGCAAGTTGTAAGGAACAAAAACAATAACAATAAATCGAATACGAAATATGACTTACTATTTATTTTTATTTTATTTCTAAAATCTTACATAACAGCAAGAGATGTCTTTTCCCGAAATATCAAATAGTGATTTTTAATCTCCCGGACATCACACGAACAGCTAAAAACACTCTTGCTGTTATGTAAGATTTTAGAAAAAAGGAAAAATAAATAGTAAGTCATATTTCGTATTCGATTTATTGTTATTGTTTTTGTTCCTTACAACTTGAATCTTACCCGGAACTTGCATTGCCCACAGCCTTTCAAAAACTTACTACTATATATATATATATATATATATATATATATATATATATATATATATATATATATATATATTCAGCTTCAAGGTTTGGCATACAGGTTTAAATTCTGTCTGGGCAACTGCATAATTTTTATTTTAAAAAGATATGAATCCATTTTTTTTTCTAGCTATGGAATAAATAGTAGGATCGATTAGACTCTCAAGTCGTCCAGGATAAGAAAAATACGGAAATAACACAAGTCTTTCTCTGCTTGTGCCGGCATTGCTTTCAGTGGTTCTGAACTTCTTGCTACTGGACTAAAGCAATATCAGCCCGATAGAAATGCGGCTGCGGAATGTGCAACCCTTGCTTCACTGTTGAATCCAGGTAAACACGATTGGAGTGGGTATCCATTGCCTCTCGCTACTAAACAAAAACCTTTAAATTTAATCAATTCTATTTGTCATTGTTTGTCGCTTCGTAAAAGTATTTCACTAATAAGACTAAAATATGGTGTATTGACTTAAAGAACACATTTACTTTTGTTTGTCAATGACGCCTTCTTTTGTAACACGTGTTTGGTTTAAACAGTGAAATGATGTGTCGTTAAAAGAAAGCATTGTTTAGAGTCTACCCTACTATTTTGTATAGCTGGAAAAAGAAAAGAAAAGAAAAGAGACTGATATCGCTGGTAGATATCGATGCGAATTGAAGACCTGGGCGTGCCAAGTTCGAATCCTGACGGTTCCATAGCACTATTTCGCAACCTTTACACCCTCCTGTAAGTACATGATTTTGAAAAGAACTAGATAAAACAATACCAGCAAGAAAATCGAACCACTTTTCAATAGTTGTACCAGGCAAATTTACGTTTGTACCGCTTTTTCTAATATATTTAAGTACACGTGAACTGACCATTCAAATTTACGTTTGTACCGCTTTTCAAATATATTTAAGTACAAGTGAACTGACCATTCAAATTTACGTTTGTACCGCTTTTCTAATATATTTAAGTACAAGTGAACTGACCATTCAAATTTACGTTTGTACCGCTTTTTCTAATATATTTAAGTAAAAGTGCACTGACCATTAAAATTTACGTTTGTACCGCTTTTCTAATATATTTAAGTACAAGTGAACTGACCATTCCAATTTCCGTTTGTACCGTTTTTCTAATATATTTAAGTACAAGTGAACGGACCATTACAAATTTACGTTTGTACCGCTTTTTCTAATATATTGAAGTACAAGTGAACCGACCATTAAAATTTACGTTTGTACCGTTTTTCTAATATATTTAAGTAAAAGTGAACTGACCATTCAAATTTACGTTTGTACCGCTTTTTCTAATATATTTAAGTACAAGTGAACTGACCATTCAAATTTACGTTTGTACCGTTTTTCTAATATATTTAAGTACAAGTGAACTGACCATTCAAATTTACGTTTGTACCGTTTTTCTAATATATTTAAGTACAAGTGAACTGACCAGCTCAGCGAATCAACCGTCCGAGTCGATAAACATTTCCCCGTTTCTAGTTTGTCCGAAACGATAATTTGTAAATGTCTTAAACGAGAATCCTGTCTCCCTGAAAAGCGAGCGATGACAGCCATTGTGTCCCGATTTGGGTTTTCTGGCAAAGATCACAACTAAGACTAATTCCCTTGTAACGTATTTTCTGCGTTGGGAGAAAATTGATTTGAGTTCGAATTAATGGAAATCTTACTCTGGAATGGGAATCGGTGAGTCGTGTGGAGTCGCGCTTCGATGATACCAATCTAACGCTTATTGCAAACTTTGGCCGAATCTTCTTTGTACGATTTTAGGTCAGTGTTTAATAATAGACAACAGAAACGGACAGTCATGAAATGCGTCCATTCGATTTGTGCGTTGATCGATGAAAATGCGATTTCAAACTGTGACAGACCGATGAGATTTCTTTAGTGTGACACACCAATGAACCAACCAACTGACAGACAGAGCCTCTTCTAGAAATGCGCGGATGCATATAACAATGCTACTAGTAAACATGTGACTTCAAACTTCAGCGTGACAAACCAACGTAAAAAGCTATTTTAAACTTAAGCATGACAGACCAACCAACGGACGTACATAAAAATGCTTCTAGAAAAAATCTCATCCGTTGGGTCACTTTTAAGATGGATGGAACCAAGAAAAGGGAAGTTTATCAGTCAGTAAACTATTAAAAAATATATATAAAAAGACAACATCTTAAATTAGTCATTTATTTGCGCGCAATATCTCCCTCAATCAATCTCTTTCATTCTCCAGTTACGAGCTAAATAGAATTACTACTTGTTGTTATATTCCCTTTTGTTTATAATGGACTATTCCATCATGAACAAAAAGACATATCGCCATAAATAGTAATTCTATCATTCTGTGTGTTTATTAATATTTCATTCTTTTCTTTTGTTGTTAACTCCGACTATTATTAAACAGAGAGAGAGAGAGAGAGAGAGAAAGAGAGAAAGAGAGAAAGAGGGTGTATGTGAGAGAGAGAGAGAGAGGATGAGAGAGAGAAAGAGAGAAATAGTGGAGTGAGAGAGGGGAGAAAAATATATATATATATATATATATATATATATTATATGTATATATATATATAGAGAGAGATAGATAGATAGATAGAAGAGAGATAGAGAGCGAGAGAGATAGAGAGCGAGAGAGGGGGGGAAAGAAAGAGAGAAAGAAAGAGAGAGAAAAAGAGAGAATGTAAGAGAGAGATAGAGAAGGAGTAAGAGAGGGTGAGAGTAAGAAAAAGAGACAGAGGGAGCGGAAGAGCGAGACAGAGAGAGAGAGAGAGAGAGAGATGGGGGGAGTGATACATAGCTGAGTAAGAGATGAGTCACTAAGTGAATTAATTGCTAAAACAATTAAAATGGGATTTTTCAAGCATAACTGTGTGATCAAAATATATAGGAGAAAAAAGCCTTAGAGAAACAAACTTTGATTAACTCAGCTTTAGTACAATAATAGATTTCAAAACAAACACAGACGGACGTAAATAATATTTTAAACTTAAGCGTGACAGACCGACTGACAAACGTACACACGGACAGAGCCTGTTATAGAATTGCTTGGACGGATCTAAAACTATACATTCTTGATAAACCAACAGAATGTCCTTTTCCATTCGAACATAATGGCATATGATCCCTGATTCCAGATAACAATAACAGTAAGGTTCCGGCAATCAGATAAGAATACAAACATTTCGCAAATCATCTTTATCAGAAATCACGTGTCACATGTCCTATAAAGTGTTTTTTTCTCTTTTGAGCTGACAGCGTACGTTTTAGGCAATTTTTCGCCGAACATCTCTAGTAATACAAGGTATATAATTTCACGATAATATTAGGTGTCCACACATGCTTTTGCCGATTTTTATAAGCGAACAATCACACATTTCTATTATAATATCGAAGTTGAATTAATCAACGTTTGTTTTCCCTAAGGCTTTTTCCTATATGTTTTTATCACACAAAATACATGCTAAAATATTCATCAGATTCATGTTTGAAAACAAAAAAACATTTTTAGTCGTCTAATTAGCCACAGTTTGCAATTAAATCACAAAGTAACCGTTCTCATACGATATTTTACTTTATCACCCGTTCTCATTTTATCGTACTTGAATCTCTCCGTCTTCATTTTATACGATGTCTATTTTTTCTCTTTTGCCTATCTGTCTCCCTGTATGTCTCTCCTCTCTCTCTCTCTCTCTCTCTTTCTTTATCTCTATTTATTAACGATAAGATAATCAACTTCTCTCTGTTGCTGTTTTCGTTTAAACTTCCTTTTTATTTTCCCCTCTCTGTTTACGAAGTCATGCAGCTATAAAAGTATAGTACTGCTACTACTTGTAAAGAAAAAAGAGAAAGAGAAAGAGAGAGAGAGAGAGAGAGAGAGAGAGAGAGAGAGAGAGAGAGAGAGAGAGAGAGGAGGGGAAGGTTTTCATTTTAAAATATTTAACTGGCTTTGCAAACTTATTTTTTTAGCTGGTTGAATCTTTGTCTCGAAATGATGGTTCGATTTAGCCCTAGGAAGTCATCCTCCCAGGCATTACTTCCTCGTTCAGGAGAAAGGGGAATTCCGATGGTTCCGTTCACGACCAATTTGGTACGCTTACAGAGTGCCACGCGCGAGATCTGTTTTATCCCCACATTAAACTGACCTTGTGTCACACATCTTGTTGCCAATGGAAGCACGACGTAAATAAAGGCTCTTTTTCGGCGCTTGTTTTCATACCAGCCGAGAGATCCTTCGCATATTCTAATTCTAGCGTCTTGTTTGCAAGGTAAAGAGTAAAAAAAATGGAAAATTGGTAAAGTGAGAAATTTGTGAATAAATAAATAAAAAAGTAAATAAAGTCGTAAATTGGTAAATTGGTAAATTAGTAAATTTCTAAATAAAAAAGTAAATAAAATTGTAAATTGGTAATAAGTAAATAATTGGTAAATTAGTAAATACAAAATAAAATAAATTTGTTAATTGGTAAATTAGTAAATTAGTAAATATAACAGTAAATTTGTAAATTGGTTCATTTGTTAATTATTAAATTGGTGAAAAAAGAGTAAATAAAATTGTAAATTTGTAAATAGGTAAATTAATTAATTGGTTAATAAAATAGTTAATTAGTAAACTGGTAAATTTAGTAAATAAAAGAAAGAATAACAAATTAAAGAATAAATAAAATTGTAAATTTATGAATTGGTAAATTTGTAAAAAGTAAATAAAATTGGTAAATTTGTAAAAAGGAAATAAAATTGGTAAATTGGAAAATTGATAAATTAGTAAAAAAAATAAGAATAAATATAATTGTATATTGGTAAATTGTAAATTGGTAAATTGTGAATGTATTTATTGGTAAATTGGTAAATTTATAAATTAGTAAATTTATAAATTGGTAAATTGGTAAATTAGTAAATAAAAGAGTAAATAAATTATAAAATTTGTAAATAAAATTGCAAATGTGTTAATTGGTAAATAAAAGAGTAAATAAAATTATGAATTGGTAAATTCATTAATTGGTAACAGAGTAAATAAAATTGTAAATTGGTAAATTGGTAAATTTGTAAATTTCTAAATAAAAAAGTAAATAAAATTGTAAATTTGTAAATTGGTAAATTTGTAAATTGGTAAATAAAAAAGTAAATTAAATTGTGAATTGGTAAATTGGTAAATTGGTAAATTAGTAAATTTCTAAATAAAAAAGTAAATAAAATGTTAAATTGGTAAAGTAATAAATTTGTAAATTGGTAAATTGGTAAATAAAAAAGTAAATAAAATTATAAATTGGTAAATTGGTAAATTTGTAAATTTGTAAATAAAAAAGTAAATTAAATTGTGAATTGGTAAATTGGTAAATTAGTAAATTAGTAAATTGGTAAATAAAAAGTAAATAAAATTGTAAATTGGTAAATGCATAAATTGGTTAATAAAAGAGTAAATAAAATTGTAAATTGGTAAATTATTAAATTGGTAAATAAAAACGTAAATAAAATGGTAAATTGGTAAATTCATAAATTGGTAAATAAAATTTGTAAATTGGTAAATAAAATTTGTAAATTGGTAAATAAAATTTGTAAATTGGTAAATAAAATTTGTAAATTGGTAAATTCATAAATTGGTTAATAAAAGAGTAAATAAAATGGTAAATTGGTAAATTCATAAATTGGTAAATAAAATTTGTAAATTCGTAAATGGGTCTATTAATAGTAAATGGTAAAGAGTATATATTTACTCCTCTCCAGAAGTTAGGCACAAGGCCAGTTTTATCTTTCTCCCACAAGTAAGATGTGATCCAAGGTCGGGTCGGGAAAGTGGGGTTTGAAAAGCCAGCGCCCGAGAGGTGAGCACTCTGGCCATTAAAAATTGCCTGGGCAGCCCTGTCGGCATTCCCCGGTAGGGGCGCCTCAGGTAGTAAGCAATAAACTTACTCCTCCCCAAAGAGGGAAGGCGAAGCCTGGGAGGGTGTACCTCCTAGAACTGCACAGGACAGACCCATAGACCGGCGTAAATCAAGCCCCGAAGGCCAAGACAATACCAGTGTATGGGGTGCAGTATCCATCGGAAGAGATACTACACTTTGATCTTAGCCAATTTTTTTTGATTGGTAAATAAACGAGTAAATAAAATTGTAAATTGGAGAAATTGTAAATTTTGTAATAAAAGAGTAAAAAAAATTGTGAATTGGTAAAATGGTCACTTTATGTTTTTCGCCTCTTTTATAAAAGACTCAATGAAGAATAAAAAGAAAAATCTTTTGTTTTTGTAATTTAGAAAGATGCGAGGATGCAGTTTTTTCATTTTTCATGGCAAATGTAATCATCATCATCATCATCATCATCATCATCATCATCATCATCATCATCATCATCATCATTAGCAGCAGTATCTCCTTTTACCTACGTATGTTTCTGGCTTCAACACTTACCCATTTTGATGAACGCTTCTTTTTATCGCGGCCTCTATTACCAACCTCGATAACCTACGGACAAGACTTGGTCGACCGCGCCAGTAAGTTACCTGTTCTCACTCCTTGTATTGGTTTATGTGCCGCCTCCGAGTTTGACCTGGTTCCCACGGCGCCGAAGTAGACGAATGTTTTGCGTTCTCCTAATGAAGACTAAAGATGGTTGAAGCGTTTTAGTTGATCGGTCGTGGTTTTATCACGTGGTGTTTGTTTAATCTAAAATCAGGATTTCGTATCTGTCTCAGAAGATCGGCGTCGACTCGATTGAGTATTCATGGGACACAGCAAAGAAAGAAGAAAGAAATCACAAAAATATTCTTAGTATAAAAAATAAGAATATATTATCGGAAAACAGAAGAACACGGGGTTACAAGCGCAATAATGTCCGTTGGATATGCGGGGTTAATACCTCGGATTTGGACTGACATTTTCTATTATTTCTCGTCGTGCTAAAGAATTAGTCTTATGCAATTGTCCTGAAGAGCAAGACAGTCTAAATCTCCAGTCATTCGGCAATCTCTGTCTCCGGTCTTCTCTGTTATCCCCCTCTTCTGCTGATTATTTTTTTTTGTTTTCCGTTTATATATTAAAGAAGGGATCATTGGCATTGACCGGCCGAATAAGATCTTCCATACGTGGTATTTTCTCATTAGTCTACTCATTCATTATTCATCCCTCTCACTCTCAGAGTAGGACGCATCTTCCTCTCATGTGACTTGGTCGAATGTTCCGACGTCTGTCGCGAGAATATGTTTTAGCTTTTACAATTTGCAGGTGTCAACTCCTAGCTATCACCACATTCATTATGACCCATCTCGCCTCATCGCACATTTAACATTATCAAAATAAACAATTCGTTCTTTTCGCGAAATTACGGTTTAAATTTTCTCCTAATACTAGTGGCCTCTAAATTCCGTAGGGCCTGTAGTCTCAGGCAGTGTACTCTGCCACATCGTCGTGGTCGTGGTCGTGGTCGTGGTCGTGGTCGTGGTCGTGGTCGTGGTCGTGGTCGTGGTCGTCGTGGTCGTCGTCGTTGTCGTGGTCGTGGTCGTGGTCGTGGTTGTTGTCGTCGTGGTCGTGGTCGTGGTCGTGGTCGTGGTCGTGGTCGTCGTCGTCGTCGTCGTCATCATCACCGCCATCATCATCATCATCATCATCATCATCATCATCATCATCATCATCATCATCATCATCATCATCATCATCATCTTTAATTTTTAAAATAATGAACGTATTTATTCAATTATTAACAGAAAATGCTAGTTAGTCATTACGTTTTATGCAGAGTTTATCTTTAAAAGAAATTATTCCAAAGTGATCTAAGTTTTTGCTTCGCGTAAATGTACGCGTGCGTAAACGTAACCGGAAGTTATCATTAGAATTTCAAAATAATCAAACGGAAGTTATCATTTCGATTTCATTAAATCGCTTTAATTAATATTACTACTGATAATAATAATATTAATATAAAGAAAACTACTGCGTATATTTAATAAAATAGTAGAATCAAATTATAAATGAATCGTACAGCATGTTGATTTATAAGATATTGTTTACAAAATAAATATACAAATGAAATATAGCCTTGATGTGTTTTGTAAGTTTTTCTAACAGTATATATAGGATAATTGAAACTATTTTGTTCCATTATTGTATTAGATAAAATATTTTCATTAAAACAAAGGTTATTGAACAACACGGAATGCCTCTGTTTCATAAATGTTTCTTGATATTGTTCGGATAGACCATTGAGTATTTTTGTAAAAATGTCGCATAAGCAAAAACAAAAAAAAAAAAAAAAAAAAAAGGTAACGAACGCTGCAATCACCAATAAAAATAATTACATAAAAATATATTAAATATTTAGGTGATAAAAATCGTACATATTTCTAGAAAGGACGTCGTGGTCCATAGGTTTTATATCCCATTCTTCGCTGTATTTCGATTGATTCGTTCAATCGTCTTCAGGTGGGGTATTAGTCTGGTTTATTGATATCTGCTGAGTTCGTCAAACGATGCGGCAATGTATAGCTTTTTTTTAATATACGCATGGATGATGAGACGCCGTATGCGGAACGTGATCACGTGTAAAACGCGTGACTAATTTAAGAAAATCAAAATGGTTAACAGAAAATTCGCGTCAATGATAAGAGAAACCGACCAACATATCCACCTGTGATTCATTCTGTAAGCGGATGTTTCTCTAGAACTAAGTTGTTTTTTTTAATTTTCTGTAAGACGTTTGTGCTCCGTTGTAACAACAACAAAAAACAACGAATTCGGACGCAGTAATGACACTTTTATTTGCTCGTCTAATCTAACTCGTACGGTTCAAGTCGACGCATGTCTACGAATTTGTGATCAGCAGGAGGAGCGCTCGAAACTTTTGTTAATTAATGAAAAATTGTATTAAATTAAAACACTGACACGCATAATGTTTTTAAATTTGTTAACATTTAAAAAAAATTTTTTTAATATTTGTATTTTCAGTTTTTATTAACACTATTCTATTTAAGAAAATAATTTGTTAAAAGTTAAAAAAAAAAAAAGGAACTAACACGTCTCTAGGGCTAAGCCGGGTGAGATATTTCTTACATTCAGTCAGTGTCGTATGATGGAGCAGGTGTAGGATCGCCGACTGTGAGCTCGACGGTTGAGTTTCAATCCCGGCTTGAGGCACTAACTGGTCTAGCCGCACTAATGAGCTGTGATACAGCGAAACAGTCTGTATGTAGATGACTATATATATATATATATATATATATATATCGAGATAGTAGAAACAATCGAAATAGTAAACAAAAAACACAACCAATAAAAATAATCACATAAAAATACATTAGATATCAAGGTGATACAAATCGTATTTCTAGACAGGGCGTCGTGGTCCAATGGTAAGACGCTGGACCATAGACATCAATATCGAAGGTTCTATCATTGTCTAAGTTAGCTCTGCTGATAACAGGTGAGCCAGAAACACGTGTCCATGGATTACTTTTATGTACGTATAAAATTAATAAATATATATATATATATATATATATATATATATATATATATATATATATATATATAGAGAGAGAGAGAGAGAGAGAGAGAGAGAGAGAGAGAGCGAGCGAGCGAGCGTTAATGTGAACTTTCCTGAATCTATATCTTATTGAATGCAAAATTGCATTGTCCTAACTGACTTTCTATTTACAAAATTCCCAAATCGCAAGTCCTACTTTTTTCCGCCTGGAAGTCACGTGCGACGTTCCAAAGAACGACTAATTGATTAAATCGACAACAGTTCGACAGATTGTAACATATTTTTTGCTGATTGCTGACTAAGACTTTGAAAAGACTCGAATATTAAGTTTCTCTTTGTAGGTTTTGTCATAGGTTTTTATTCTTTCTAGAATTCTTGTAGCTTTCAACCAGAAATAAAAGAATTCGTTTAATTCCGGCGTTTGCATATTTGATATATAAATTATATCTATCTACGTAGGGGGGCGCTGGGGCATTGAGGAATGGCTAGACTCCACATCATCCAGCCCTCGCGGGAAGGCAGGTAAATAGGGAGGTCTATCCTTTATTATATTGAAAATTTCATATGTGTATGCTTATTTATAATTCAAACCTGTGATCATTATCGTAATTAACGTTTGTGTGACTGTCTGCTCATTTGTTGATTGGTTTAGGCTCAAGAACTACTCGACAGAATTGCATCAAATTTGCCATGAAGCATCCTTAAAATCCGTGTTTCGTAAGCGGATTAACTACTACTACTACTACTACTACTACTACTACTACTACTACTACTACTAATAATAATAATAATAATAATAATAATAATAATAATAACAACATCAATAATAATACTACTACTACTACTACTACTAATAATAATAATATAATTAAGTACATAATCTAAGAAGCTTCCCACCCACCACACAAAAAAAGCGCGATGGAACTAGTATCAGTTGGTGTCACTAACGATGATCGTGAAGCGTCATGTAGGATGGAATGTCCGAAGAGAGAACACCATTAAGACCTCCACGAGAAAAGCACGGAGAATACTGAACTCCTAGGGAGACTTATTGCCACTCAAATTCCAGAGAAAGCCAACGGTCGTTTCCAGCGAGAAATCAATGGTAAACAGCTGCTGTGATAACGCAAAATGATTTGCAACAGTTATCGAAATAGGCTAAGAGTGCTGGAAGTCTGTGGATACTCTATGGAACACCACTTATTACAACGTAACAATCGCTGATAATGACTCGTGTGAACACTCCGAGTGAGTAAATAATTTGAATAAATAGCAGGATGACGTTAAATTTTCACGATTTCTTTCATCATCATCTAGTGTTAGAATAATTGTTATTGTTCATCTATTAATTTGTTAATACGTCTGTGGTGTTGCTAATACGCTTGCACTACATCAAAGGGACATGATTCATTTCTATTGTGATTTTTATTTTTTCTATCTTTACCTGACAATGATTTAGTAATAACTGTATTTTAACATCCCGTTTCTTGGCCTTTTGGTCGGGATCAAAGTATAGTATCTGTTCCGATGGATGCTACACCCCATAGACTGGTATTGTCTTGACCTTCGGGGCTTGATTTACGCCGGGCATGGAACGGTCTTGTGCAGTTCTAGGTGGTCCACCCTCCCAGGCTTTGCCTCCCCTCTTTGGAGAGGAGTAAGTTTATTGCTTACTCCCTGAGGCGCCCCTACCGGGGAATGTCTACGGGGCTGCCCAGGCAATTTTTAATGGCCAGAGTGCTCACCTCTCGGGCGCTGGCTTTTCAAACCCCACTTTCCCGACCCGACCTTGGGTCACATCTTACTTGGGGGAGTAAGATAAAACTGGCCTTGTGCTTAACTCCTGGAGAGGAGTAAATAAAAACTCTATTTTAACATTTTTAGGACATGGACACGTACTATATGCTAAGAAGAAACTCTCTCTCTCTCTCTTTCTCTCTCTCTCTCTCTCTCTCTCTCTGTAATCGACGTGTTAAATATTTTGGTCGGCTATTTTGTAATATCCTGTTTAAAATGACCTGATTCCGCGGACGATACTAGGAATTGCGAATTACTGAAGATTTCTACCCAGTCATGGCTGACGGGACGAGAGCATGCTACCCCCGTGGATTAAATAAAGGGTTCGTTAGAATTTCCGTGCAGATTCCCGAGTTCGACAAGAGGGACCTGAAGAAGGTCGGTGGTTACATCGGCCGAAACGTTGTGAGATGAGAATAGATGTTCGAATAACACAAATTATACAAATTATCTTTTCCTGTTCGCATCTCGCATAAAAAAACATATACACAAAATTTTTATAACAACAATTGCAACCTTCAAAACTAATAGGTATGACAAATGGGGTTTCTATTTTTAACTATCCGTCTTTCTCTGTTTGTATGTCTGTCTCTTTTTTTCTTGTCTCTGTCCTATTTACGTCTCTCTTTCTGTCTATCTGTCTGTCTGTCTGTCTGTCACGTTGATATCTGTGTGCTCCGCTCACTGTTCAGACCTGATATATTTGTTTTCGTTTGTATTGTGAGAGAGTGAAATAGGGCTGGAAATACAAAGAGGGAATGTGTCAAACAAAATCACGTGACCCCTAGAGAGAAGTTAATTTAATTCAGTTAATGAAAAGTAGTCCTGGCCCGTGAAAGTTCGTAGTATGGTCCTCGGTGGATAAGTAAAATAAAAAAATAAAATTATTGAATTCTGTGTAATAAGGAAATAGTAATTAATCAAAGGTCATAAGGATTTGTGAAGCAACGCACAACCCAGCCGGTGAGTGTTTGTAGAATAACTAAATTAATATATTAGATCTTCCACAAGGTAGATTCTGACGAAATAAATAAGATGGCGGACTTAAAGCTACTAGACGAACCACGAAAACAATATCCAACAATGTACTCTAAATAAAATGCAAATGTTGATCTTCAATAATCGGAAAATTATATCTGATTAAACCCTGTAATGTCCATTGTTTTTTCTTAATATATAAAGCTGAAAGTAATTCATATTTATTATACCAATAACAACATTCAGTTTTCTTATTACAATTATTTTAAGTGTAAAAATATATTTTTTTTAAACTCATACACATAATTTTCGTATTCTATTAATGCATTCATACGTTTGTATGTAAATAAATAAAACTAATTAACTGTATAAGTACATTAAAATAATAAAAAGAATACCAGGTTTCGAGAGAGAGAGGGAGAGAGAGAGAGAGAGAACTGATAGATAGAGGAATATATATTTTATATATTTTACATAGAATTTAGTACTAACAAACAAACACTCGATATATTAGAATCCATATATATAAAAACCAAAAAAAAAAAAACTAATTAATAGAATTGACTTTAATATCAGTAATAATATTCTAAAATGTTTATAGCTCCAACTATAGTTTTGTACTTAGTACATAATTCCCACCAAAAACCTTCTATAAATACTAACACATGGTCTATGCCTAATTAACCTCATTCCCCCGAAGATGGACCCAGATGAGTCCGAAAGTACTTGGGAGACAAATCCAAACTATGGCAAATTCATCAGCCAATTCCTCTTTGAAACTAAGATCCTAATTCGGACTATTGAAAGAATCTACCAAAGGATATCTAGACATGAGTTGTCTCTTATATTCAACAATACTGACCCCTCAGTTAACAAATATATCACTTCAACGCTAAGAGTCTCCGCCCCCCCCACTGAAAACTTTTTTCCTTGAGATTCAAATGAAATTTAAACTATAGGTAAATAACCAAAAATGGTGGCTATTCCCAAAATTTCAGCAATTTTTAATAATATTAAGATGGTTCCCGGGGTAACAAGTCCTCCACTGCCAACTGTTTTCCATGTGATTCAAATGAAATATCATTATATATATATATATATATAAAAGATGTGAAGTCAGTAGCATGTACTGACTTCACTAAGCCCCGACCTCGGTCCTACTACTCCCAGCAGTGGCTACTACTTCTTCCCATCAACCCATCATGTACACCCAATATTTTCACGTACTTGCATGACATTTATCTTAATATTATCATCCTGAAGTCGTCTTACAAATAAAGACGAAACTTTGATGAACACATAAAAAAACACCCTTTTTGGTTTTTCCTTTTTCATTTCCCATTACGTCGGATTACCTTCATCCTTCCTTTCTCGTATATATATATATATATATATATATATATATATATATATATATATATATATATATATAGAGAGAGAGAGAGAGAGAGAGAGAGAGATAGATAGATAGATAGATAGATAGATAGATAGATAGATAGATAAAGAATGGAAAAAGTGTAGCGATATCATGGAAATTAAAAAAGGATAACCAAAAATATTATTTATGTAATCATCAACGTTTCGTCTTTATGATAATACTTCCTCAGGATAATTGTCTGAAGAAAAAACAAACACAAATACCAAATGTTGACACAAGAGGTCGTGGCGGGTGTGAGCTTTAACTTGGGGCCGCTTATGAAAAAAAATGAATTAATAATTCATATTTTCATCAGCCGCCTTCAGAAAAAATATATCTGAAGCCGTTCGATAATACGAACGAAACCGGTAAAATTTCTTGTTTTTTGTTTTGCTCCTGCATTCTAACCTGTTTTCCGTTTGTCTTTTTTCAAACATTTTGTCTACCACGGCATTTCATTTTCATGACTTACCGTGTACCTTACCCATATATATATATATATATATATATATATATATATATATATATATATATATATATATATATATAGTAGTTCAACACACTTGACGACGGCTGCCTATAACAGGTTTAAAACTCTCACTGATTTATCAGATTGTTCATAGTGGCTGAGTGGGTTAAAGCGAGTCTGGAATCTTTGTAGTTGTGAAGAGCAAAGAGTATTTAATCATTCTAAAAATACTTTTCGCTTTGTCTAGTATGATAAAGGGAGGATATCTACCTTTTACCCGCTCCCCAAACGAAACCAATCAAGGCAGTAGCAATCTAAAAACAAAGTTTTACGGATGCAAAAAAATGGGGACCTCCACAGTGAATGGATGGGATTTGGCAGATTGTCGGGTTGGTCTAGTGAATTTACATCGTGGGGCTACCAGAGCAGCAGGCTCATCAGAGCACAATCCATTGAAGTACTTGTAAAACAAGCACAAGGAAGCAACATTGCGGCGATGGGACAGAGGCTGGAGCTTAGTTGATAGTGAAGGATCTATCAAGTTGGTGACTCTTTTTTGGACCTTGTCTAAGAGGGAGAGACTAGCGGATGATGCCCCAGCCCAGATGTGGCAACAATACTCCATGCATGGGCGGATGGTGTCTTTATAGAGATACAGGATAATGTGAGGTGTGAGAAGTTTACTAGCACGGTAGAGGGAACCCACCTTCTTTGCAGCAGCTCTGGCAATGTCTTCAATGTATTTATTCCAATTCATGTTACTTGTGAAGTTTCGGCTGAGTAGTTTGATTGTTGGACTCTTAGGTAGGGTGTTATTTGCCATGACAATCGGTGGTTGGAAAGGTTTCTTGTAGTTATTGAAGAAAAGTAGCTTTGTCTTTGCGGCATTAAAAGATACCATCCATTTTTTTACCCCAATCCACTACAGACTGGAGGCCATTTTCTAAGGATTCAGCCATTGCCTCAGATATGTGCACGTTGGTTTTGCCCACATGACGGGAGTAGAGTGTGGTGTCGTCAGCAAATATTCCTATCTCAGTTTAAATGACATCAGGGAGGTCATTTATGAAAATCAGGAACAATAAAGATCCAAGGATGGATCCCTGGGGCACACCAGCATTTATGTCATGTATGTCATGTTGCTTAGATGAGTGGCCATCGAGAACAACCTGGATCTTTCATTTTGTTAGGAAGGATTTAATTATATTAAATATTTGTCCAGTAATACCATATGAGTGCAGTTTTATGAGAAGCCCTTCATGCCAACCTTGTCAAAGGCCTTGGATATATCGAGCACTACCGCCCTAGCTTCACCTGCCTTGTCCAGTGTACGATATATGCGTTCAGAGATGACTGTTAGGATATCTGCAGTATATCGTGCTTGTCTAAATCCGTATTGATGATCAGAAAGAAGTTTAACATTAACTAGGTGCCGGACTATCGCTAGATTGATTAATGATTCAAAGATTTTAGCAAGGATCGGGAGTAGACTGATTGGACGGTAGTTTAGAGGATAAGTTGTATCTCCAGAATTCTTGAAGACTGGTACCACAGACGCAATTTTCCAACTATTTGGGAAATAAGATTCAGCAAGTTATTTGTTGTATAGTTTGGAGAGGGCAGGGGCCAGCTCAGAAGAGCATTTTATTAATGTAACACCTAAAATACACATGTATTTATTTCAATACAATTCTTCTTGTTCGTTGTATTTATGTTATATGTCTTTGCTATTCATTTTATTTTAGTATAACGAAACAAAATCTCTTTTTATTCACACAAATAATAAACGGAATAAGAACCGTTTCAACAGAAAAATGTCATGCTGAAACACAATACCTATTCTATACAGTTCATTCAATACGATTAGTTGAAAACAGGTTTCTATTTGAAACATATCAAGGGATGCGGATTCATACCTTTCCCCAAGTACGTAGATAACCATTAGTCCACGTCCGTTATTCCATTAGCTACAACGATATTGATTAGACCAACCTCAAATTCGAATGCACACTGAATCAATATTGTGTTTAAACATTGAATCACTCCGAAAGGATTGATATGCCGTAATCGGACACACCGAAACCGTAATATAAAACCGTAATATCAAGCTCCAGATTTAGTTGTAAGGTTTCTCTGGGGGCGGGGAGGGAGGGGGCGGCTACTATACAATGCAACACAATGGGGTGCGTAAATATTTCTACTCGACCATCTGTAAAAAATGAATATCCAGTGTAGCATCAGAAAAAAAACTGTTGGAAATAAGTCATACGCCATCCACTATGATTATGCCATCCCTACAGCTACATACTTAGAAAACGGAGCTGTTAAACCTGACATAGTGATATGGGACGAAAGGGATAAAGTAGCAACCCTAGTTGAAGTCAGTGCCCATTATGATGCTGGCTTAAACAGAGCTGAAAAGGAGAAGATACCGAAATACGAAAGTCTAATGTACGACATGTAAAGAAACTGGAATCTTAGGAAACCCTCTTTCTATTTCAGTAATCAATTAATCTCACAAAAAAAATTCAAAAAACACCTGGCGAATATACTCGGTAAACCAAGTGCAAGAGAGATCCGAACAATTGTGCTTAAATGGATAGTTAGAATTCTAAAACGATCTCTCGGTTGGAGTCTTTGAACTAGCGGGTGAATGTTTGGTATCCAGTAGGATGTTCCATCCCCAGTTAAAAAAAAGATGAAAAAGCTTTTAAAGACATAACAGTTAAAATC
This sequence comes from Sepiola atlantica, assembly GCA_963556195.1. NCBI lineage: Eukaryota > Metazoa > Mollusca > Cephalopoda > Sepiida > Sepiolidae > Sepiola > Sepiola atlantica. The sequence goes on along the minus strand of OY744525.1, from coordinate 11,935,090 downwards.
AGCCAGAATTTTATCGAAGACATAGAAATTGGTTTTGTCCTGCTTAGTTTTCAACTCGATTTCTTGAAGTGGACACCAAGTTCTTGCCTTTACCGTTATCAAGACTTGGAGTCGAGTGTTCCTTCCCAACGCTGACCAACGACATCCATTTTATGGCTCTCATGTGCAAAATATATCAAACGACTTTCTTCTTATTCAATTAGATGACAGAAATGTCGACATCCATTCCTATTTGAACCCCCATCCCACCCATCCCGGTGTCTGAATATTCTTCTCGTCTTACAGTCGTATCAAGAAAAATGAGTCGGTCCCAAGATGAAAATTATTGTTGTCATTGCCAGACAAAACGCGATGCATACATGCCCCCCCCCTTTCCTTTCTGGAATAGAATTGAACAAAATATCCATTTTCGTCGCATTTTCGTCGGTCTGTCACGTTTAGGTTTGGAATATCATTTTTAGATTGTGTTTCTGTTTATCTCTCCGTCCATCAGTCTGTCACGTTTAAGGGGAGTAGAAAGTGAACCTTGGGTTTACTTCCGACAGCCTCGTAACTCTCGCTTCACTTATTTTGTCCTTTAGTCCTCACATTCTATGATCGATTATTCTGACAAAGGGGGAAGAATTGCTGTTTTCTGGGTTGGAATCTATTTAACACTTATCCGTGACTAATTTTTGACATTGGAGTAGTATTCTTTTTAGCTCCTTACATCACAAATAATTTTCATCGCTAAACTTGTAGATTGAATGGACGTAGTTTTAGAATATTCGTTTTTGTGTATGTCATGCACAGCTTGTCTAAAACAACTTTAGCACACAGCTTGTAATTCGAAATTGTTGTGAATGTCTGTAACCAAAACTACGTTATATTTCTCGAAGATGATTGGTTGGTTGGTTTTGTTTGTCTGTTTTACGGCATATCACCCCGTTTCGACTCAGTTAATATCGAAAGATACCTATTGTAAGCGTTTCATTGTATAAGATTGAGTAAACACAATTCAATTAGTTTATTTATAGCTAGGGAATTGTGGGTTCATGTTTTTCCAAATTATATCAATATGTAAGTGAACACAATATATTCGATAGGATTTGAACGGTATAGCCGATTCCATAGTCTGCGATGACATCCATTATTTCATCCACACAACTTGTTATAGATATTGTATCGTTTTTTCTTCATGAATCACCACTTATCCAGGCTAAAAGTCACCTGAGGATGCTGAATGATGATGAATATTATGAGAGGATTGAAAATGATGCTGAATATTATGAGAGGATTGAAAATGATGATGAATATTATGAGAGGATTGAAAATGATGATGAATATTATGAGAGGATTGAACATGATGATGAATATTATGAGAGGATTGAAAATGATGATGAATATTATGAGAGGATTGAAAATGATGATGAATATTATGAGAGGATTGAAAATGATGATGAATATTATGAGAGGATTGAAAATGATGATGAATATTATGAGAGGATTGAACATGATGATGAATATTATGAGAGGATTGAACATGATGATGAATATTATGAGAGGATTGAAAATGATGAATGGAATGAACAAAGTCTGAGGTTTATGACACGTATTTGTTGCTATTGAATTTGAAGACGACCATGTTGCAGTCTGTTTTCAACATTTTTGTTTCCTAAAAAATTGATAAATATTATTCATTTTAAATACAAATACAGCTGTTAGTATCTACGGTCATTTTGAGGTTTCGTACAAAACAGACTAGACTATGTTTAATAGCATTTGGTAGTTAAGCAACGCCACGAAAGAAATATGTAATAGAAAAACGTTTTCTTTGTGGGATCAAACACCCCCCCACCCCCACACACACACATATATATATATATATATATATATATATATATGCATGTTTGGTTAAACAGGAGCGCCAGCTTCTGTTTATTTGTTTTTTTATTCGTTTTTTCGATTCGTCACACGACCGATTTGGTATTGTCGTCCATGTTGTATAAAAAATCGCCATATTTTCGCGAACGTTTTCGACCGACGTCGGTCATCTTCAGGCGGATGAATGAGTATGCAAAATAAAAAATTGGTGAATTTATTAAGAAGACGCTTTTACAAAACATTTCAATACCGCTTCAACAACACTTCAACAACACTTCAACATACCTCCCCCCCCCTCATAACGAGCATGGTTGATACTAGGTTTATTTACTTGAATAAACAACGCTTCTATTATGGGGAGACGAATACTGCAATGTGAAATCGCAAGAATGGCCGTGTTCTTGGTTAAAATATTCCTGAATTCCTTTTTGGGAATGCTTTGTGTTATCAAGTGTTGGTAAATGGAACTTTGAGGGGAGGCGAGATGGCAAGTTAGTCGGCGTGATATGCTAGTTCTAGTCATGCCGATATACGTGTTGTTTGCAGAGACGCATTCTCTGATAGGGCATTTAAACACGTATATGGCATTATTAGTTTTTAGTCGATGAAAAAATAATATTAATTTATTTTATTGCAACCAAATGCACTCCAACTCGATAGAAAAAATAATTAAAA
>OY744525.1:11922552-11930052 GCA_963556195.1 Sepiola atlantica | reverse complement strand
GGCATCTAGGGACCTCTACAGAGAAGGGGTGTGATTTTGCTGCTAGTTGGGTGGGTCGGGGGTATTTACGTTTAGTGTGTATAAGTACAGTTAGCACATTCCGCGAAAAACAAGCACAAGAATGTAACACTGCGGTGATAGGACAGAGTCTAGAGTTTAGCAGACAGTGCGGGAACTTGTAGGTTAGAAATTCCTTTTTTTCACCCTGTTCAAAAGGGAGAGGTTAGTGGTTGGTGCACCAACCCAGATGTGGTAACAATACTCCATGCATGGGCGAATGATGGTTGTATAGAAATATAGGATACTCGCAAGTGTGAGAAGTTTTTAGCTCGTTAGAGGGAGTCTATCTTCTTTGCGGCAGACGCCGCAGCATCTTCTTTGTACATATACCACTTCATGTTTGACCGAAGGATTTTAATGGTTGAACTCTCAGTAAGGGTCTTATGGACTATGACAATAGCTGGTTGGAAAAAGTTTGTTCAAATTTTTAAAGGAAATGGCGTCGTAATGGTAGCATAAATTGTGACCATCTTTGGCCTTATTCTACTACAGACTGAGTCATTTCCCAAGGATTTAGACACTTCTTTGCTTGTGTGTGCATTCGATTTACCCACATGCCGGGAATAGAGCGTAGTGTTATCAGCAAATACACCCATCTCTGATGCGATTGCATCAGGGAGGTCGTTTATTAAGATGTATAATAATATAGGTCAAAGTATTAAGAAAGATCTGATTATATTAAATATTCGTCCAGTAATATCCTACGAGGTTGTTTGCTTGAAAAGACCTTATGCCAGACCTTGTCAAAGGCCTCGAAGATATCTAGCCCTAGTTTCCCTTTACTATCCAGTGTGCGGTATGTACGTTCGGATTTGACCGTTAGGATATCCGCGGTAGAAAGGGATGGCCTACATTTATACTGTTGTGTATCATGTTTAGGCGATGGACTATCGTTAGACTGATTAATGATTCAAAGACTTTAGCGAATAACGGGAGGAGACTTATAGAGTGATAATTTTGCGGTTCTTTCGTCAGAGGATTTGAAAACTGATAACGCAGAGGAACCTTTCCAGTTACCAGGGAAGCAAGATTTTGCAAGGCATTTATTATAGAGTTTAAATCGAAGAGGCGCCAACTCAGCAGAGCATTTATTTATGACTATAGCATGGATAAGAACGCGTCTATATTCTTTGGGATTGTCTTGTTTTTTGATATTAATCAGGACATGGGAAGTGGTGATGATCTGACGTCAAGTGCGGTTTCCATAGTTAACAATTAGAGAAGGGATGGGTTCATCTTTGATTGCCTATTGTTCATCACATTATTATAGATTTTCTAAAAAATTTTTTCTAGTCATCTCACGATCTTTAATGAAATAGCACCACAACATTTCAGGCGATGTATAAATGGGCGACTTATTCAACATTACCGCGAGAAAGGAACATCGAAAGCAACTAGAGACCGATAACCTGCCTACCAATCGTGGAAAATCGACACAAGTGAGCGAAGAGGTCTACCACTCGAAATACTACATGCTATACATTGACCAAAAAGATAGCGAAGTAAAATGCAGAAAACTGAACATGGTCATGGCATGGATCGACTTCAAGAAAGCTTATAATACAATCTTTTAACATGGACAATTGAATACGTATAAACGTACAAAATATCTGACAAAATTACAAACTTTATGGAAATAATAACAATGGAAATAGGGAGACTTGAACTGACAGTTGTATAACATCACCAAACAGTAAATACAAAGATGCATTTCCCAGGGAGACTCCCTATCCCCACTGCTGTTTATCTCAGCCATTTATAATTCAAGAAGCCCCATATCGGATACACATTTAAAGATGCGAAGGAAAATATTACCTACCTCATGAATATGTATGATATTAAACTATTTGCAAACAAACAAACAAACAAACAAACAAACAAACAAACAAAAAAGCTAGTAACGCTAATAGGAAAACAGACGTTTTAGCCAGGATATAAGAATGGATCTCGGAGTGGACAAGTGAGCAGGGAAAACCTGAAAAAACTGAATGCACAGAACTTGGTAACGCGATGCCGATAAATAACTGGGCATTCTTCAATCAACATAGATGAAAGAGATGACTAAAAGAGAATAGCAGCGAAGAGCAAGAAATTATATAATAGAAACCTTGTAAAAGCAATAAATACTCTGGGCCATTCATAAACTAAACAAACAAATAATCCAGTTACATAGATAAATGACAAGGAAAATTTTGTACAACGTACTCTATCCGAAGAATGATACTGACCGAATCTATGTAAGAAAATAAAAGGAGGAGGGAGAGGACTGGTAAGTATTATAAGAAAAATCCAATGATTTAATTAATTTATATACCAATATTTTCACCCGATTCCGATACAATAACCGATTCTGTTCTAAATTCCCGATTCCAGTACAATTACCGATTCCGATTCCTGTTCTAAAATATTTCGGATTCCGATACCGATTCCTGATTCCGATTCATATTCATCGTCCGCACACTAATAGCTATATAATTGTCATATCTATTAGAGAGGAGAGTCGATATAAATGAAGACACATATTAAACAGCGCATCGTGACACTTGCTTTCTCTTCCTGAATAAAGCCACAAACTGCAAGAACGCATGCGCTGTTAACTAAAAACGGAGATCGGATCTCTTTCTTTCTCTCTCTGTTTCTCTACCGCTCCCTCTCTCTCATATATATATATATATATATATATATATATATATATATATATATATATATATATATATATATATATATATATATACATATATATAGTACATACATGCATATATATATATATATACATACGTACATACATGCATATATATATATATATATATATATATATATATATATATATATATATATATATATATAATGAATCTCGATCTAAAGTGTAAAAAAAGCTTTTCAAAGTAAATCGGAATTGACCTTTTCAAATTTACGTGGAAATATATTGACAATTTAATCGATAAACATTTTCGAACAATTTATTGTATTCAGAAAAATATTTATATGGATTTTCTTATTCATTGCCGAGTATATATATATATATATATATATATATATATATATATATATATATATATATATATATACATCTGTAAAGTAAGGTATGCGTATGTTGTGTATATGTTTATATTGTATAGGATTCACTCCTAAACTAATGAACCGATTTTTATGAATTTTAGAACGCAGCTGCTATGCGTAATGGGTCGTAATGTGTGCTATATTCAGTTTAATTTAGTTTGATGCAAAAGGCGTAAAAAGGGGGTGTAAATAATTTTTACAATAGGTATTAGACATCACTAATAACGATTCCATAAATTTCAGTTTCTTTGAAGTATTTTAGAGGGTCATTAGAAGGCATAATATGTGAACAACTTCTCATTGTAAAATTTAAATATATCAGATTTGCATCGAATATGATTCATAGTCATTAGACACCAATTAACCAAAATTCTATAAATTTCAATTTCTTCTTAAGACCCCTTAAGCTTACGCCTTTAATTTTAGACATTTTCTAGAATCTAAAAAAGGGTTTTTGGCGCCTCCCACCTTTAAGTGGGTCGAATTAAGAAAGGGGACTTTACTTTTACACGACAGAAGTAAAATAATTTATTTGTTCTATTTTTGCCTATCGCCATTTTTTTTTAGTTACAGTGTTTGTATTCATTTAGTTCAATTTTTATTTTATTTATTAATTTCTATTTTTACTTATTTTATTTTTTATTTATTTATTATGGCGTAAACACAATAATGTGTCTCTTCCTTCCTTTGTTATTTGTATTATTATAGGTGTCTTGTTGCTTATATTATTATACTCACTATTTTTAGAGCTGTGTTATAAATGTTACTTAAATTATTAAATACCTTTTCGTCACTAGAATTATTACTAAGCCTACATTCGATAGAACTAGGAATATGTTTTATGATTAATGAAGCAAATATTTAAACATATATATTGATTACAATTCATATCAAATTGCGCAATAAAGTTGGTTAAAAGCTCAATAGTGTTTATAAAACAAAAGCTATATATATATATATATATATATATATATATATATATATATATATATATATATATATATATATATATATATATTGGTACGTCTTCAGCATAAAGGTGTTATTGTTTTCTCCTCGTGTACTTTGTGTAAATGATTACATAATTTAACCCACAACCATTTGTTATGCACATATACACACGTAGATAACCGCTGACAACTTATAATATAAAGAAACACTCATATACACACATTCCCTATACAAAGATACATTCGCTTTCGTGGCAATATTGGATTGTTTATTTTCATACACCCTTCAATTATTAATATTCCTTTGTAAAGGACTCCCCTTAAATAATCCTATAAACAATCCATAGATAATCTTTCGAGTATATATATATATATATATATATATACGATTTTAGAAGCAAAATAAATTCCAATCACATTTTTTCGTTTTTCTTTTTTTTAAGGATATTCTGTAGGAAATACGCACACACACACACACACACACACACACATATATATATATATATATATATATATATATATATATATATATATATATATATATATATATGAATGTTTTTTATTCAAACAGACATATCCAAAATCTGCGACACTGGCATGTCGACGTTACCGATCTACAGCAGTTAAAAACTGAGATATCATCAGGGAGAATTAGAATTTTATCCTTCCCTCCGATGGTATTTGGGAATAATGAAATGGAGGAGAAAAGGGGAGTAAGAAAAGAAAAAGAGAAAATATTAAATTTAGAAAGTTACATGGTCAGATTTGAGACCGTTATAATAAAATGAAATGAAATAAAATATACTTGTGTAGGATAGGGGACAGAAAAGAAAGAAAAGAAGAGAGGGATGGGGAGAAAAGGGAAATCATTGTAACTAAAGTCTAAACGTGTCAAAATATCAGGTTGACATCTATGTATACAGCAGACATATTTCAAATCTGTGTCAAGTGAACGTTTGTGTCTGTGTTTTAAAATTTATTTCTGTTATGTTATTTTTTAAAAAATTTAATTTAATTTTTTTTTTTACTCCGCTAGCTTTATTTTTTATCTCCAAAATTTATTTCTGTTATTAATTCACTAATTTTATTAATTTTTTTTATTTTAATAATGTTTTTAGTCTAGGACGGCGGGAAATCAGAGGATTTAAGAACTTAGATAATTATAATGATTTGAATAAATCAAATAACCAAAATAATTTAAACATTACTAAAGTTAACTAACGTGATGTAATGATGGTTTTCGCAATAGAAATTTAAAAAAAATCTATATCTACGTCTTTTATATATGCATAGATAAGTTGTATTTTTGGACACTTCCACAATACTAATTAGATTTATTTCCGATATTTAAATACATTTGATGCATTTTAATAGAAAACCAAAACATTTTTAGATTGCAATAAAAATAAATATAGATTAAGCAAGCGATATCAAAATGACGATATTATTGAACATTTGAAAGTTTTTCTTTCTTTAACAATTACGATTATATATATATATATATATATATATATATATATATATATATATATAGTTTGTCAGCAAGTCGTTGTTTATGCAGGCTTCATTGAAGACCACAGAGTTCTCGCTTTTCACAATCTTTCGTGTCAAACTCTCGACACGGCGAGCAATCCTGCGGTTGTCATTCACACACACACACACACACACACACACACACACACACACACATATATATATACTAGAAAATATCGATCCCAGAATGGGTAAAATTAATTTCACAGAACACATTTGTAGAACATTTATGGCTTTTGTACGAATAGTTAAAATCAAGATATAATGCTATTTAATCTTATGTCTGGAATCCTTATTTCAATTTTGATCAAAACCCATCACAGATTCTGCTTCTATCGTGTCTGCAAATTCAGGGTACGAACTTTTCCACTTCTGTCAGTCAACTACGATCTCGACCGACTCACATCATGTTGAACAAGTTTGCTTCCTTCACTTATGATGTCGTTTACTATTTCGTCGCTTTGTCCACAAAGTCTATACTTACTGTTTAGATGTGTCTTATATGGCTCGGCTTTTATGTAGTTTGTTTCTGGTCGCGTTAATTTGTACGGCTGTCAGGAGTGATTCCATTTATTTGTTCGTGTGTCCTCTATGACGCTATTTCCATATGTTATCGTGCGCTATTTCTTTGATCAATCTTATAAATTGTTCATATACTTTTTTCTTTTCCCATTTTCTATTCTCGATTTTTTTGTTTCCCATTTCTCTGCTCTTCCTATTGTTTATCTTTGCAGTGCTTTTGGCGGCGGTAATCAGCCTTTCTGTATTTTGTCTTATACATTTTGTCTAGTCCTTCTATCCACGCAGTCTCCAATACTTATCAGTGTTCGTACACCTTTTCCCGTTTTACTAGTCAGTCAATAGTTTCCATTAGATAGCGGTAATGTTTAGACACATGGTCGTTTTTTAATTGTAGAAAATGGATGTACCCACGAAAAAGACAAAATTGTCACAGTGTAGAAGGATTTCTGTTTCACTGACAGATTATAGAAAAGGGTACTTCTGTTGGACCGTGGTATGCGTTAGATCTGTTTTTGTTGTCTTCTCATTCATTGAAGGTAAACCTTTCTAGACTGCGACAATTTTTATTTATGTTGTTAATCTGCAATATATAATGACTATTTGTGGATTTTCCACACATAAAGAAGTCACATTGTGTCTCACTATTCCCGCGTTTTCAGCCAAGTAAACTTGATCGGACAGAATTTGAGAAATTCCACAAACATTGCTGCGTCATTTTTTAAATTTTTTTGTTCGATAAGCATGGGATATTTTTATTATTGAACACTAACGTATTGAATGTGTTTTGAAAATGAAAACTGTACCATGATAAATTCTAATCTCGTTTATGCACAGTTGAGCGAATACGTACTTTGTGTATGTTCGAAATCGGTTTTTAGTATTTGTAAAATACGAAAATAATGAATAATAGGTGAATTCAATCTACGCGATTAGCGATGAAAAAGCGGACAGACCGACCGACAGAACCACCTTAAAGATGTGTGGACGCATCTATAAAAAATAGCAACAACCCCAAAAATGCGCCAACTGTAATAAGAGCAACGGCAGTAGTTGGATCGACAATAGCAACCGCTTCGAATCCACATTGCAAACAGCCCGTTTAGTATCTATACTAGCAGTACTAATCAGTGAGAACAGTTTTTTCTTCTCTCTTTTGACGAGTGAAGGAGAGGCGCCGGGGTAGGAGGAGGAGGAGGAGAGAACATAGTTGCTATTAATAGCTTCCACAGCCGTAAAAAAAAGACTACCAAATATTGGCATTGCTTTGCCTACCTCGGCCGAGAAATGGCTCGGTTGTAGAGCACTTGCTTTTCATGTTAGATCCTCAATGTTCGAATCTCGGTCTCTCCGCTTTGCCCGGCGTTGCTTTCAGTTG
>OY744525.1:11915052-11920052 GCA_963556195.1 Sepiola atlantica | reverse complement strand
TCTACGATCTGTCTCAGCGCGTTGAACCTCCTGAAAGACTCATTGAGTTCTGTCAGCAACGGTCACTTCTAGCTTTAAGCAAAAAAATATATATATAATTTAAAGAATCGTATTTTTTTATGTTATTATGATCAATTGATTTTAGTTTTACTGAGAGTTTAACATCTATAAATATTTATCATTTTATCATCAGCAATGGAAAATTAAGTTTTAAATAAAAACAAACAAAACACAATTAAAAGAATCGTTTTTGGAATCGAGAAAATAAATATCAATTTTTCCGATCCCGATACCCCAATAAGTTCCGATTTTTCCGATTCCCGATTCCGATTCCGATTGATCGTCCAAACGCTACTATATAAATGCATAGTTTAGTTAGGTACATGCATATATATCTATATCTATGTATCTATCGCTATATAAATATCTTTATCTCTCTCTCTCTCTCTCTCTCTCTCTCTCTCTCTCTCTATATATATATATATATATATATATATATATATATATATATATATATATATATATATATATATATATAGTAAGTCATGAAAATATATTTATGGCAATTAAGTTACACAGAGGCTTCCGCATTTCATTCCTCGGGGGAATCGCCAGGTTAAAATGCATGGAGTTAGCCCGACGATCTCCCCAGGGATAAAACGCGGAAGCATCTGTGTAGCTTAATTGACATAAATATATTTTCATGACTTACTACCTAGCTCTACTCACGTATCGAGCACTGTTGAAGTAAATACTGAAAATTGATACATAAAAAATTGTATCCTCTTATAACATTTTATGTGGATACATGAAATAATATATATATATATATATATATATATATATATATATATATATACATATGTACCTACCTAAACTATGCATTTATATACTTACCCATGCTTTAAATTTATGGGCGTAACTAAAATATGAATAATTAAATCACTACAAATTTTAAAAAAAATAAAAAAAGACGAGATATATTCGTGTTATTTATTTAAATAATATTTAACAGCCAATTATTCTACGGAAGAAGAGAAAGTAATTTTGTGTCTTAATAGTATTGACCCTGCCACACATTTATTAATGCCAGGGTGAATACTATTAAGAACATCAGATTAATCACCGATCACCACATTTGCTGATCGATCTCATCGATTAACAAAATGTGGAGGGTGATAACGTACGTACGAACATGAAATGCCCTAGCGTATTATTATACAGATAAACTCTTCATTGTATACAATTAGTTGAATACAAGTTTCTTTTTTAGCCCATATCTGGGCTCAAATGATGGGTTCATTTATTTATCAACGGTCTAGTGCGTAAATTCACACAGAAGATCCGATAGGATTTGAAACCGGCATGGTTGATTCTATTATGCTGCAACGGTTTCCATTTGGCGTATGCAATTATGTCAACGTGAAAATTACGGACAATCTGGTAATGGTCGAAGTTCTTGGACGTTCCTTCATTCGCTGAATTTTAGTCGTTTAAACAAGTGACGCCATTTTTATTTTAAATGAGTATACTTTTTATTTTTATTTCATATACAGATACGTTCTACATGAAAAGAAAAAGAGAAAGGGACAAATAGAGAGATAGAAAGAGGTCATACACCCACAGCCATCCCTAGGGGTGAGCGAACTGTCGGCTAGTAGTCATGTTTGTTATCTTTTCACCTGTCCTTTTGACGCCTCTATGCCCTTCTATAACTCGTCTCCTGTAACCCCATTATCCCCCAACCCACAAGCCCGCCCCCCCCCCCACTTCCCATCTGATGAAACAATTTTTCAGTTATTCCTTGTTCAACTCACCGGGTCAAATATTGACTACAAAAACATCTAAATTTTGTTACTCGCAAAAACACATCCAATAGTTTTATAATAATAAGGATAACTTCATTAAAAGTTTACCGTTCTTAATAATAAACCAGTGTAGCTATGGAACACATTACCACGGGACTTCTTCCCTGCAGAAGTCAACATGGTCGTTTTAAAATCCAATGTTAATAGATACTTGCCATAAACCGTCCTTATAAAAAATCAAATTCTGTGTATTCAGTTCGTTATTTTCAATCCTCTCATAATATTATTCGTCATTCAACTCATTAACCCTTATCCTTGGGTGTCTTTTTGCTTTAATAAGTGGTGACTTGTAAACATTAAAATATATTAAGTATATTTAAATTATTTGTTTTCTTATCAGAAAAGGATGTTTAACGTGAATGTCAGTATTCTATCGATCCCGATGATGGCGTCATTCTAGAAGGCTTCAAATCCGCGTTCCATTGCGTTTTACTAACGTGTGTCCTTTCATTATCTGCTTAAGTTGCTCACAACTTGTAGGGTGGGGGGGGGATTTATTCTTGTATATCTGTTTTCCAACGCTTTTTCCGAATAGACTACGTATTCAGTATTCTTGGTCAAAAGATATTCTACCGGAAACTGCTGTTGAAAGAACGTAAGAACAAATAATTGATACGAGATATCTAAAAAGGCATGGAGCGCAGACGAAGAACAATCTACCCTCGTTGATTAAATAATGATAAATATAGGATTCAGTTTAAAATTCTCCGAAGATTACTGACTATGACAGAAAGTTCATTAAGAAGGCCGGAGAGTGCAACGAGCGAAACGAAATATTGTGAATATATCAACAACCAAGATTGTCATAATAGTCCGAATAATAATAATAATGATAATAATAATAATAATGATAATAATAATAATAATAATAATAATAATAATAATGATGATAATAATAATAATGATAATACTACTACTACTAATAATAATAATAATACTAATAATAATAATACTAATACTAATACTATTACTACTACTACTACTACTACTACTATTACTACTACTACTACTAGTACTACTACTACTACTACTACTACTACTAATAATAATAATAATAATAAGAAGAAGAAGAAGAAGAAGAATCGTTTTATTTGGGAATTATCGCAAGATCGTTTTCGAAATGTGAATCGATTCTGTTATTGGTACGGACGACGCATTTGTGAAGCCGCGGCGGTATCGTTCTCATTGACGCTCACCCCTCTTGGTTGGCTTCTTTGTTTTGTAACAGTTATCACCTCGAATTATATCGACACGCGTATTCACATTCGAGTAATGCGACTCGCATTGGAAGCTTAAAGAGAAAATAAGGATTCCCCTCTTTCCCAAGAGTGTAATTACAACTAAATCATCAACCCTGACGGGATTTGAACACTGAATGCCGAGTCGATAGCCACCCACACGACGACCACCACCACGACCACCACCGGTAACCGTCACACCCTTCTATCCGCCCATCCACAGCCACTTGATTTCACGCAGTTTTGTTGTGATGTTTAGTCCGAATCCAGCTGAGTTATAAATAACCTGCTTCAACATTCGCGGGTTCTAGAACAAAAATGGCGAACTCGCAACACACGTATCAGAGTTTACAAGTGATATGCGACTGACTTTTAAATTAAAAAAAAAAGAAGCTTTTTTTGTGGAATCATCTATTTAATCTATATAAGATTACGCTCAGGCAATTTCATGTTCGTGCTACATTATCATCTTCTACCTACTTTTTTATAGATGAGATCGCCCTATCGCCGAAGATGCACTGCAAGAAATGTGAAATGTCATCTGATGACGTTGTTGTGTCGAACGTGAAACTCGAACAAACGTAGACTTTCTTGACCCTCGTGGTATCTTTTCTGTCCAAAGATTGTACAACAATATTGTGATGGCCGTCGATAGAATAGAAATATGCCACAAATTCCTACACGGGTTTTGGAGATAGCCCCTCATAACCAGATATATTCTGAAACTACATTAAGCATAGTACTTAGATAAGTATGTTTGCGTTTGAACAAAAGGTGGTACGATAACATCGTGGGGTCTGCGTTCGCGCCAGACGTCTAAAGAATGGAAATATTTTAAAGCACGGCAGCAATATACAACAGCTGAAGGATACATCTGTGGAATTTCCACAGGTCCCGATAGTCAATATGATAATATACGAAAGCATTTCATATTCATAGGTACGTTATCACCTTTCACACGCATAAAAATGAGATCGTGATCGTCCGATCAGAAAAGATGATGATTAGTGACTAATCTGATATCGCTAAGGTAAACAATTTCGACTTAATCCATTTCAAAATGAATTGTTCCCAAATCAAATTATGTCACCTCGTCGACTAAAACAATACAGTTTTAAATGAATACATTTCAAAAAGTGATATTCGTTTTATTCATTTGAATAATATTTAACTGACAATTATGTTCTACGGTAATAAGGCAGAGAATATTAATTGTTTTAAAAATAATTAAATCGCTACAAATGTAAAAAAAATATTTTACGGAAGAAGAAAAAGTAATTTTGTTTCTTAATAGTATTGACCCTGCCACACATTTATTAATGCCAGGGTGAATACTATTAAGAACATCAGATTAATCACCGATCACCACATTTGTCTGATCGATCTCATCTATTAACAAAATGTGGAGGGTGATAACGTACGTACGAACATGAAATGCCCTAGCGTATTATTATATAGATAAACTCTTCATTGTATACAATTAGTTGAATACAAGTTTCTTTTTTAGCCCATATCTGGGATCAAATGATCGGTTCAAGTATTTCCTAACTGTCTAGTGCGTAAATTCACACAGTAAATCCGACAGGATTCGAAACCGGCATAGTTGATTTCATAGGCTGCAATGGTGTCCATTTGGTCATGTACCTTTATAAGGGGTGTAAGAAAGAGGGAGAGAGAGATAGAGGGAAAACAAGAGAAGGGGAAAGAGAGAAGGAAAGATGAGGAAGAGAGGAAGAGAGGATGAGATAGATAGAGAGAGAGAGAGAGAAAGAGAGATAGAGAGAGAGGGGGTAGAGATGACAGGGCGGAGAAGAGGGCGATGCTGAGAAAGTTTCATTTTCTTCTGATTCAACCTTTAGTAGAATCAGTGTAAACAAAGCTAAAACATTGTTTA
>OY744525.1:11855052-11910052 GCA_963556195.1 Sepiola atlantica | reverse complement strand
AACAAACGAACCCTGAGAAGTGATTAGAACGCTTGTTTTACGACGAACGTACAAAATAGCAAACTTAATGAAACCTTCCCTAAAAATGGTAAAGACACGATGTTTATGCTAATATTAATAAGTAGTTACAATTCCCGCCAGAACTGCCTATTAATATTAGTATTACCACCGTGGTATTTACCTCATTCCCCTGAAGATGGACCCGGATGAGTCTGAAAGTACTTGGGACACTTACAGTTATTGCAGATTCATCGGTCAATTCCCCACTGAAACAAAGACCCTGATTCGGCAAATGGAAAGGATCCACACAAAGATATCCAGACATAAATTGTCTTTCATATTAAACAACACTTGTATTACAGAGAAAATACTGCCTAAATCTACATATATACATATATAAATACTGGAAGCTATCTACATAAAAACGCAACAACCTAAAATGAACATCACATATGAAACCAGTGGTAACATTTTAAAATGCTTAACGTAATGCGATTTTGTTCTGTGATGCCATCCAGCGTTGCTAAATTTTAAATCGTCAACGACTTCCTGGTTTACTGCGAAAAAGTTCTATACGCGTTTCTCCGCCGTCTTTTTAAAATTCTCTTCTTTCTCCAGCTTTTTTGTTGATTTGCTTTTGACACCTCATTGTGATTCGATGCAGAATCAAAAACGTTCGTGAAACCTGTGAAACCTGTGGAACATTTAAAAAAAATTTTTTTAATTTTAATACAAAAAAGGCCATCAGAAAAATTTAAATAATAAGAAAAGGTATAATTACAATGTTTGCATATATATATATATATATATATATATATATATATATATATATATATATATTGTGTAATTTAGATTATTTGGACTACTCTTCTCAGCTTGGTTGTTAATTTCAAGATGAGAACAGTAGTCCGAATAATCCTACAAATTATCAATCCTCATCTAAAAAAATTCCGAAACATAAAATTGGAATTTGTTGTGTCATAGGCACTAACTGGTCTAGCCGCACTGATGAGCTGTGAAACAGCGAAACAGTCTGTATGTGGATGGCTATATAAAGCTCCCTCCCGGGGTAGAGCTTAATGCGTAAGGATATCGTCAACTGCCATTAGCTTTAAGGCATAGCTCATTAGGTAAAACTAATTCGAGCCACGGCAATTGCAATGTTTACATTGAGATATATCTTACATTCAGTCAGTGTCGCATGATAGCGAAGGGGTTAGAAGCGCCGACCACATACAAATTTAAAATTTAAAAAAAAAAACGTTTAAAACGTTTAAATTCGTTTTATATTTTTTCTCTGAAATTGTTATTCTCACCTTGGATGTTATTCTCACAACGTTTTGGCCGATGTAACCCGCGACCTTCTTCGGGTGCATCTTTGCGTCGAACACCGGAATCTATTCAGAATTTCGAATTGAACCCTTTATTTAAACCACGGGGCTAGATTGTCCTCGTTCCTAGTTACAGGCAATACTAACAAAAAATTTGCACCACTTGGTTGTGACTGACAGGACAAGAACAATCTACCCTTGAGTTTAAATAAAGGGTTCAGTTCGAAATTCCGTATAAATTCCCGAGTTCGACATAAAGATTGCCGAGTTCGAAAAGTTGTACCTGAAGAAGGTCAGAGGTTACAACGACCGAAACGATGTGAGAATAACATCATTTTGATAATCTGATAATGCTTTGTTTAATCGGTACTGGAATCTGAATATACTTTTCAAAAAATTAAATGGCAAAATGTTCTCGGGTGACGAACGGGTCCTCGGGATGTAGCAACCCTAACCCTAACCCATCCCAACCCCAACCCTAACCCTAACCCATCCCAACCCCAACCCTAACCCTAACCCATCCCAACCACATGGCCATCATTTTTACATTAAACTTCGTCCACTGTAGCCCGCATTCATCACCTCTAATAATTGAAAAAGTTGGTTTCCTGAAAAGAAAAAAATATCATCTGGACACTTGATACGTAATCAATATTAGTTCGAAGATGTTTTTTTTAAGAGCAAACACAAAGATTTGTGGTTGGTCCGTTGTATTTTTATTTCGACTTTCATTTAATTTGTTTCTTTTATTTCTATTCTATATTCGGTGATAGCTGCAAGAATAATACGGGCTGTGAAATCGCTATGGCGAGTTCAAATCTCGTTGAATCTCTTGCAGTCATTTACGCGCTAATATTGTTTTAAAAGGTATCAATCTGCAATTACCCCGTTCAGCGTAAAATAGGATTTTGTGTTCACTGAATCATATACACTGACGCGTTCAAAATAGGTAATAGTGTGATACGCTATTAAATGACTCCAACAGAAGCCATCAAAACGAAAATCCGAAACGGAAGCTAATCATGTCGATTACTTCGTGTGATTTGAGACACGAAAGATAATCGTATTCTTTCGTTCAAACAACTCGTGAACGTTGTTAGAAATAGACGTTTAATTCCCAGCGCGATTGTTAAACGAAATAGATTCCTTCTTTCATTATTTATGGTGTGATCATTGCCACACGCGGTTCTGATATTCGATTCTTTTTTTTAAATTTTAATTTTGTTATTTATATATGTTCACTTTTCAACATCCGGCTGACATAGTCGAGTTGTTTTAGCTCTAATTTGTAATGTGGAGATCAAGGGTTCGAATCTTGCATCCACTTTTGGTTTTGTTTTAGAACGCTTTTTAAAAAAATATTACTTTGCTTCTGTTATATATTCTATTTTGCATGAAAGAAAGTTCAATTTTCCCATCGATTCATTTGGGAGTTTTGAGGAGTGTAGTGTTACCCCATGGTTGTAATTACCCACAGATGCATCCTGACTGGGAGTGGTAGTACCTGATAGAGTCCTGTCTATGGGGTAAGTAGACTGTGTTCTGCGTAAGACAGAAACGGCATTCAGTGTTGTGCTCCCAATTTGGGGAGTGTAAAGTCGCTATTACTTCCTGGGTCATTCTCATCCGGGATGACAGTATTTGTCAGAATCCCATTTATAGTCGAAATAGAATTTATCGTTGGTGGACTTACATTTTGGTATGTCTATGAATAATCTATAAACATTTGAAAATTTTGAGAACTTTAATCATAGAAACTTGACCAAAAGGTTTGATATGCCGAAACAACCAAACCAAATCACATCTTAATTTCGCGGGTTTATAAAAAATGCACTTGTTATTTTGTGATTTCTGACATCAATAGATAAATTATTTACCTATCAGAAGAATACCCGTCCTTGATCAAGGGGAGTGAACAAGACTAAAGATCTTGGTCTTCTGATCGACTCGTCCTTCAAGCCATCTAAACATTTCAGGCTGCTAACAAAGCAAGGAGTACTCTATTTCTTATTCGACATTCTTTCTGCAAACTCACTCCTGAAATATTTCTCCCACTTTATGTCTCTCTCGTCAGACCACTGTTAGAGTATGGTGTCCAGGCCTCTGCTCCATATCTAATACGTGATATCCAGCCTCTGGAGAGAGTTCAAAGACTGGTCACTCGAATGGTGCAGGGTCTATAGGATCTGCCCCATGAAAGTCGATTCAAGAAACTTAACCGTTTCTTCCTTGATTACGCAGTGATCTAATTTTGGCCTACAATCTCCTCAGTGGTCATTACGATATACCTTAGGACCTAGTATTCATTCCTGCACCAGAAACGGGCCTTGGCGGACATTACAAGAAACTATTTCACCGCCGATTTCGATTGAACCGGAAGAGGGCCGCCTTCTCAATCAGCGTCCCTGGATCTTGGAATAGTCTCCCAAGAGAGGTAATAAATGCACCAACAACGCAGCAATTCAAGGTGGATTGGAGCAGGTGCTGGGCTACTGTATCCTCTTCTGTGTAAATTTCTACCACCCTTTCCCTACATGGTAACTGAAGCATGCTTGTTTTATTTTTTGCCAAATTAACTGAATTGAATTGAAAGAGGCTTATTCTGTGAAGGTGTATCTGCTGTGGTTTATTTGTTTACGTCGTTAAAAAGACAATAACCGAATAAGCTTGATGACAAACAAGAAACTGTTGGAATTACATAAAAATATTCGAGCAAGTTGGAATGCATAAATATTAGGCAATTTACGCACAACTTTTTTCATGTAAAAATATTCTCCCGTGTTTAGAGACGATGCGCTTTGATCTTTTGAAAATCCCCCGCAACCGCACCGCCACTTCAAATAAATTACGGAGGACGGAAACTGCAAAAGAAGAAATGGATTACAAAATGGCCGCCATACAAAATTCTACGTAAAGATTATATTAGAATTTAACAATAATAACATAAAAATATTTTTTTCGTACGGCATTTAAGGCCGCTATATTGAACTTAGCGTTAGTGGTGAGGTTAATGGAGGGCTTTTTATAAATTGGCTAAGGTTTAAATCGGGTTAATGTTTCCATTGTGTTATTGTTAGGGATTGATTTAGGTTCGTTCGGGGAGTAGACTTGTTTTCGCTAAATGTATCTTTTGTATTATTTCGATATTTTTCTTCTCATAATTGTAATTCAGCCATCTTGAATTTTGCCTTTATACATTTTAGTCGACTTTATTTGAAAATACCAACAGTCAGCAAAAGTTTTAATTATATTAAAATCACCGAAAATAGGTTTGAATTTGAAACTACCGATTCAGCTTTTTTCTGTTGTGAATTCGACAAATTTTATTCAAATTTAAAAGAATAAACTTATTTATTTTATTAGAAATAAAAACGAAAGAGCTTCATAATTTAAAAATGTTTTCAATAAACATAAAGTTTGGAATTAAAAAATACAAAACTGATTACGCGCGACATGTTTTCCTTAAAGTTTTAATATATATAGGCTGATTCTGTAACTGGGTTCAAATTCTCCAACCGTCTGAAATTATTACTTCCTACACTGATGATAGCAAAAGCTTAAAACGCTGGAGCTTGTGTGTAAACATAATTTAATTTTTACTTTATATATGTATGTATGTATATATATATATATATATATATATATATATATATATATATATATATATATATATATATATATATAAATTATATATATATATATATATATATAAATTATATATATATATATAAATTATATATATATATATAAATGATATATATATAAATGATATATATATATAAATTATATATATATCTATATATATATAAATTATATATATATATATTATATATATGAATTATATTATATATATTATATATATATGAATTATATACATGAATAATATATATATGTATATAAATTATATATATAAATTATATATATATATTATATATATATAAATTATATACATAAATTATATATATATTATATATATAAATTATATATATATATTATATATATAAATTATATACATAAATTATATATATATTATATATATAAATTATATAGATAAATTATATATATATATTATATATATATATATATATATATATTATATATATATAAATTATATACATAAATTATATATATATATTATATATATATATTATATATATATAAATTATATACATAAATTATATATATATATTATATATATATATATTATATCAATTATATATACATATTATATATATATATATATATATATATATATATATATATATATATATATATATATATATATATATATATATAGTGAAGATAGTACTATCTGTCATTTAGGACAGAAAAAAAATGTTATACTTTTTTGGAATATTTTTTTTAATTTTATTATTTAAAAAAATTTTTATCCACTCATTCTGGAGAGCACATAGTAGTAAATGGTTGGGTAGTTAGATTGGAGATGTGGGTGGACTAATAATATAGATATATGTTAATGAAACAAGAATCCAACCATAAAATGAGTTAATAATGGGACGTGAAGAAACAAAATATGTATAATATCATAGAGAAAAACAATTTTGCCAAGTTCTTTATAAAACACAAAACAATGTAGACATAGACACAACATGAAACTAAATTGATTACAAAAATGGTTAAAAAGGGGGAAAATAAAAAATATAAAAGTATACAAAAATATTTTTAGAGGTTTCGTAGTATCAATTAGTTAGAGTAGTGAGGGCTCGTCAGTTGACTACCAGAGCGACTGTTTCGGGGATTTAAAGACAATACAGTCAAAAGTATATGACTCCCCCAAGCAGAACTAGCCAAGCTCTACCGCCCATACTTTGAAATCTTTAAAATATATACATGAAGAATTTACAGGATGTAAGTAAAATTGTATTGACTGACCAGCAATAACCATTGATTCTCGTGATAGTGATTACAAAGTCCAGGAATGTAGCATGATTACCATGATGTTTCACCTTCAGTTCTAGTTTTTTGGGGTATATTTCTGTATATATATATATATATATATATATATATATATATATATATATATATATATATATATATATATATATATATATAGTGTGTTATATTGAAAATAAATCAATAAAGTGCTAGATCGCAGAAGAGTGAGAGCTTATACAAACAATTTATTTGAAAACTATATGTTACATATTTCAGAATCGTACCGCAGTTTCATCCTGATTGGTTGACTTTTTACATTTTAAAAAGTCTATACTGAAAGGACTCATCAGCGTACTGAATTAGGTCAAAACGCAATGAGATAACGCCATTTCTCATCGTACATGGCTAATAAATTAAAACCACATAAAAATAACATCATTGAAATCGATAATGATTCTATGTTAGTTTGATGCATGTGATGTTTATAATCTTTAGATAGGTCCTCTTTAAATTATTGGCAAGATTCCTAGGGAAACGACAACCCACACGTTATTAGGATAACTGCAAAGCAGTCTTCCGAAGTTCGAATGGGGTTGTGACCCAACAGCTTTCATTAATTTTGCTTTATAATATCATAATTTTTAAACCCAAACCCTAACCCTAATCCTAAACCCATAACTCTAACCCTAACCTTAACCCTAACCCTAACCCTAAGCCTGAAACAGCCATCTCTTAATGTGGCACTTAAATATTCACCCGCATTCAGTATAGAATTGGCTGATGAATCTGCCATAACTGTAGGTGTCCCAAATACTTTCAGGCCCATCCGTTAATTTTAATATCAATAGGTAGTTTGGGCGGCAATTATATTATTAATACGGAACTAAAACTAGAATTATAAACATTTTAGGATGATATGACTAGTGTTAAAGTTAATTTTGTTAATTGCTGTTTTTTGTTTTAATGTATAAGGCTTCTTTTTTTGTTTTAATGCATAAGGCTTTTTTTGTTTTAATGTATAAGGCTTTTTTTGTGTATTATTGGTTTTAATGTATAAGTTTTTTTGTCTATTATTGGTGTGTTCTAACATTGTGGTGTTTTATATTAAGAGTTTTCGAAATTAGGAGCTGTGGGACAGGAATGTTGATTAGTAAGGTGCTGAGCTATGGCGCCGGGATAAATGCATTGTTAACCTCCCCGACAAAGTTGTAGTAGTCAAGCCAATGTATGTGTATTTTTTTCGATGCGTAAACACAATCTCGCAATGGGCATTTGAACTCATATACGAGTTTAATCCTATCTAAAACTTTGGTCGAAGGTGGGGGTGGGAATTATTTTTAATTAAGGGTAGCAGTTTTTAATTTACTGTAGTAAATGATAAGTTTAATTTTTATTTGCATCAGTAGCAAGTACGTTTTTATTAATAATATTTTTTAATAATTGTTCATCAATTTTATAATTATAATGAAACTGGTTACGGAAGAATAATTTTTAAATGTGTTAAGTGGAGGATTGGATTGATTCATATTGTCGTGGGGATTATTTTTTTAACTGTCTAAATTGTTGGTCAATAATTTGTTGGCTAATTATATAGTTATATAGTTAGAGAAGCCATTATATAGTTATTATTAGAGAAGTCATTATATAGTTATTATAATTAGAGAAGCCATTATTTATTAGAGTTTGAAAGATTGTGGTCTTCTGACTTCATCTAAAATCATCCTCAAATTAAAAGCTGCTGGCTGGGATTAACACGCTAGATTATTACGAAGGTGTTGTCAAATCTACCATCTCCAAAAACCATTAATATCATTTTTTTTTTACTACTTGATCACGTGTTGTCACTCCAAATATAGTATGGGGGTAACTTGGTGATAACAAAAGTTTGAAAAAGATGTGTCTACTTTGCAAAGTTTGCAAAAAATCGTTCGGTGTTGCATTCTTCCAAGTAAATGCCTGTTGGCTTGCATTTGATTCTGTGAAATAAAACCGTTGGCCATTTTCAAGATGAAAACTGTAACACTGAATTACAGTATATCGTCTACATATGTCAAAAGCAACTGCAATGCAGCGTCAAAATGATTTGTAACTTTTAATAAAAGCGAAATCGAATGAAGAAGGAAGAAAGTATTTCTATTTTCTAAATATACATGTGACGCCATTTTGTTTCAAATATGGCATCAAAGACATGCCCGTCGTTATTGTCTATCCGCTGCCGAAGCCGTTCGCGAAAATTGCCCATAATCATCACGGCTTATGTGGAATGACAGTAATTTCTTTTATTAAATATACAAATGTGTCAGATAATTTTGCCCCCCCCCCCATTATGCTAACCATTTAGTAATGGGTTTCTTCATCACTTATAGCTTTTGGTTTGATGCAAACAGCAACATCAAAGCCTTTGTTCATTTATTTATAAGCAAACGTGATTGACTCCTCAGAATTGCAGAACTCTGAATCCATGTGAGCGTTAACTGATTTCGAATGGAACCACCAATCTATTGCCAATTCTGAATGCTGGTCGATTCCCAATCCTAAGTCTCAAATCCACCATCTTCTCTTTTCTTCATTGGTAGAACAGATATAAACCCTGTATTTAAATCTGTGGATTTAAAAAGAAATAGTTCGCACATCATCTTTCATTCGAGGATTTAATGCATCGCACGAGCCATGAAGGATTTTAATAATGTCAAAAAAATTGCGTCTTTTACACTTTTACACGGTCTGGTAATTCTGCTTAACTGAATGCGTCAAAATAGACAGCATGAAACCTTTCTTTTAACCAGAGTTAACTTGTGTGGATAAAGTCAACCATTTAATAGCGTATATATAGCCTTGTACTTCAAATATACGTTGTGTTTGAATTCTTGGAACTGATATAAATAATGTTCAAAATTTGTTAATCTACACCCACATTATATATATATATATATATATATATATATATATATATATATATATATATATATATATATATATATATATATATATATTATATATATATATATATAATTTATGGAAATATATTTATGGCAATTAAGCTACACAGAGGTTTAATCCCCGTAGAGAATCGTCAGGCTAAAACCGGACGCATTGAGGAATTCCCTACGTGGATGAAACGAGAAAACCTCTGTGTACCTTAATTGCCATAAATATATTTACATAACTTACTACCTTGCTCTACTCACGTATTGAGCACTGTTGAAGTAAATACTAAAAATAATTACATAAAAGAGTATATCTCCTTATAACATTATATATATATATATATATATATATATATATATATATATATATATATATATGTGGATATATATATATATATGTGTATATGATATTTTACTATAGCCTTAACAGGTTGCTTTAGTTTTACATGGAATACTTAGAAATTAGGTCAGCATGAGCTCCTGGTGTAGTAAAAAGGTCAATGCGTCCAAAATGTCGAACGTACGGTATTGCATCCTGAATTTTCTCATGAATATATAGTGAACGCCTGTCTAAGTTCTTTCGCTCTTATATCATCATTATTTATAGTTATGACTTTAGTTAATGTATAAAAACTCTAATCTCTTTTTAGTGAGTTTGATTGTAAAGCCATGTTTTCGACACGACCTTTGACAACATATCAACTACAGACCGTGGAAATAAGTTTTTAAAATCGTAAAGTTGATATGACCGAGTTATAAAGATGCGATAAAATCTTTGCATAAGAGTATGTTGTGTGGTTTCACTTCAAGAATACAAAAATCGCCCGGCCTTTGTACTCCTTCGTTGTCTATTAGCGCAGAGGTACTAGCCGTAGAGGTACCAGCTCAGAGGCACCTCAAAAACATCCAGTGGTTAATATTCTTTTCTGACTAGGACAATGAACACCGGCTCTCTTTCTCTCTATCTGGGAAACTTGAAAGAAGGTTTTGTCACTAAGTCTCACATGACTAGTCTGGATCGCTCTTGTTCCGACAGGTTAAGGGTAAAGGTTAGACAGCTTGTCTGGCTGCTGTTTACGACGGGTAGTGCAGGAGCAAAAACTCTTGGGTAGAGCTAAGCACGGCTGTTCTATCAACAGTTGTATAATATCGTGGGTAAATGGAAGTGCCATGTCGCGCATAGAAAGGGACCCTACAGTTATCTCTGGTGGGCTCTCCCGAGGTCACGACCCCCATGGATCAAGTCCCGACTAATGGTCTGGATGTGTGAGCTTATAGGCACTAAACAAGCACCCACTTTGCCCTCCCCACTCTATCAAAAACCAAAATGACAATACAAAGAAAAAGAAACAGACCTAAACCAAAAATATATCCGCGGGCTTAGAACGAACATACATGATGTAGAAACCTTTCTCTTAGTAAACTCCCCGGATATCGTTAGTTAGACAATAAAACAAACCTACAATCCTCAATCTCCTCACACCATTTTCACACGACTGAATATCTCCCACTCTACCATAAAGTCTCTGACAAACATATGCACGAGCTAGGAGTTTATGTTCGGAAACTTGAGTCGAGAATATAGGCTAGAATGAGATAATCAAGCCTACATGTGCTTTAGATTAATTTTATAGCACAGCGTTTGCTACTTATATTTCCAATACCGTTCACCTTCGACCCAAAACTGTACCCTGCTTAACTTTGTATCTGAAAGCATAGATACAGCACTCTCACTTGACTCGAGTACACAAATACATGTATTTGGGGATTTTAATGCACATCACCATGACTGGATTGGACTCTTCAGCTATACAGACACAGCTAGTAACTCTGCGCATAGTTTCTCCATAGCGCTCTCCCTCTCACAGACTGTCACTTTCCCGACCGCCTCCCTGATCGTGTGGACCAGCAAGCCTCACTGCTCGACATGTCTTTTACCTCACTTCCTGAGGCTTGTGTGACATATGTCCTTAGCCTGCTCGAAAACACTGACCCCCCTTTGTGGTAATAATTGATATCACCCAAAAATCTCGTCCCAAAGCTGATGCGCCGTTGCCCAAAACGATAAGATACTACAAGCAGGTTGATTTTGATTCCATCAGCGATCACATCAGAGGCGCCACATGACACTTTTTCTCTCCCTGTTGATTAGTGCGCAAATGAAGTAACCAAATGGGTCAAAGCAGGCAGTGACACACATTTCTCCATGCGATAATTTTACAGTTCACCTCGAAATGTGCAGCTGCTATTGCTCAGAGGCAGCAAGCATTCCGACTATTCGGCCGCCATAAATCAATAATAGACAGAAATTTATAGCGTCAATAATAAATTGTAAGACTGTAATAGATGAAGAAAAGAGACGGTATATAGAGATGACCAGAAAACGCATTCAGTCGCAGAAACTAGGCACTCGTGATTTCTGGAAAATCTTCAATAGTGTAGTGAACAATGCGAAATCAACAATTCCTCCGCTATCCAACTACAATGATGTCGTTTGCACGGCAACTGACAAGGCTGAACTACGTGCTCAGCGTTTCGCCTTAAATTGCCACTTTGGACTCCGCAAACCACTCCCTCCCAAACCACTCCCTCCCAAATTTCCTATTGCGGACTGAAGCCACACTTGATGACCTAACCATCACTCCATCTCATATCCGGGACATCATAAAAAACCATGACATCTCCAAAGCATGTGAACCTGATCTGATACCAGTAATAGTAATAGAGAAATTCTCTGATGAACTGGCCCCTGTCCTCTCCAAACTCTACAACAAATGCCTTGCCGAATCTTGCTTCCCTGATAGCTGGAAAATTGCCTCTGTGATACCAGTCTTCAAGAATTCTGGAGATAGAACTGACCCTCAGAATTATCGCCCCACCAGTCTACTTCAACTCTTCGCTAAAATCTTTGAATCATTAATCAATCTAGCGATAGTCCGGCACCTCGTTAATGCTAAACTTCTTTCTGACCATCAGTATGGATTTAGACAAGGACGGTCTACTGCGGATATCCTAACAGTCATCTCTGAACGCATATACTATACACTGGACAAGGCAGATAGAGCTAGGGCGGTAACGCTTAATATATCCAAAGCTTTTGACAAGGTCTAACATAAAGGTCTTCTCCTATAAATTAATTCATATGGTATTACTGGACGAATATTTAATATAATTAGATCCTTCCTATCCAAAAAATCCATTTTGTACTCGATGGCCGTTCATCCAAACAACATGACATAAATGCAGGTGTACTCCAGGGATCGATCCTTGGACCTTTATTGTTCATGATTTTCATAAACGACTTCCCTGGTGACATTGTGTCTGAGATGGGTATATTTGCTGATGACACTACGCTCTACTCTCGCCGTGTGGGTAAAACGGACGTGCACATATCCGATGCAATGGCTGAATCCTTAGAAAGTGACCTCCAGTTTGGTTGGTAACTTTTGATGCTGCTGAGACCAAACTCCTTTCCTCCAGCAACTACAATACACCTCTTAAACCACTGATTGTAATTGCAAATAACACCCTGCCTGACAGTCCAACGTTCAAACTCCTCGGCCTTAAATTCACAGATAACATGAATTGGAACAAATACATAGAAGACGTTGCCAGGGCTGCTGCAAAGAAAGTGGGCTCTCTTTACCATGCTAGAAAACTTATCACACCTGCCAGTATCCTATATCTCTACAAAGCCATCATCAGACCATGCATGGAGTATTGTCGTAACATTTGGGCTAGTGCACCATCCACTAGTCTCTTCCTCTTAGACAAGGTCCCCAAAAGTCTCTAATAAAATAGGCCCCTCACTATCCACCAAGCTCTAGCCCTTGTAACATCGCCGCACCAGTGTGCTTGTTTTACAAGTATTTCAATGGAATGTGCTCCGATGAACTTACTGCTCTGGTGCCCCCACGACGTAAATGCACTCGACCAACCCAAAAATTAGCTAGATCCCATCCATTCACTGTGGAGGTCCCAAGATGCTGGAGAGCCTTCTACTCCAATAGCTTCTTTCATCGTACTACCGGCTTCTGGGACTCCCTCCCTGACCCTGTTTCCACTACTGTACCAACATGTAGAAATTTAAAACTAATGTGAACAAGAATATCGCTACACAACTCCCAATTTAGGATGACTCCCAAAACTTTAATCCTAATTCACAGTAGTCGCTTACGTCTACAGTGGCAGCTTGCCTTGTTTGGGGTGAACTATGTAAAAAAAACTGTGGTCTATGATGATTCTTCTATCCCTTTGTCTTGCTTATTTGCTCGAATCGTCGATGAAATTGTAGAAATCCATGTTCTTCATCAGACAAAGGAAGCAGTGAAGCAATTCTGTGAAAAAGTTGATTCTGCCGGATCATATGTATTGAAATATAAATAAGCATCCTTTTATGGACAAGACTCCATTTCTCACGAATTTTCTGAAATTACTGTAAGACTTGTGTGTCGTATTGAAGTTTGTTCTCTCTATAGTTCAAGATGATGTCGCGTTTACCATGTGCTTCTCCAGCAACTATGATAGCAACATCATTGCATTCAGGACGATTCTTCCTAAAGTCTGACTCTTTCTCACCGTGGTATGGCAACATGGTAGTGTCAGAGCTACCCGGCTAACACGGCTCTGACAAAAATCGAGAAGGAGTCGGCATCAGGACCCGTCGTCTTTTGGTCATCTATTCTCTGTGTGGCAAATACATTTAAGTGAGAGTGACAACGTTGCTTCCGCGCAATTTCATTGTGTTCTTAGTGTAACCGTTCCCGACTTCGTATGCAAAAGCTTGCTCTTCTTAGTGTCGGGGATACAAACCTGCCACACACAGAGCTGACGACCAGAGGGCGACGGATCTTGATACCGACCCCTTCTGGATTTTCGCCAGGGCCCTGTTAGCCAGGTATCTCTGACACGTTAAAAAATAGCTGCGACCAACGAGAAGGACTTCATGCAGACCAGACAATCTTTGGGCACAATAATCGTTAGTTTTATACAGAAGTTCAACTCGCTTAACAACCAAAACCTGTTTTTATGCTTCATACATCACCAACCATCCTTAAAACACTTCTCTTGAAGCATACGGGGAATAACAAACATATATATATATATATATATATATATATATATATATATATATATATATATATATATATGCATATATATTATAAATATATATGACACATCATTCAATAAATCCCGGGATTGACATATAAATGACGCGACTGATAAAAATTCCATATTACTTTTATAAAGTACTAACCTTCAAATGGTACGTGTTAAAATTGAACCCTAATCAAATTATTAGTTTTCGAATTACAGTTATTCAGTTATTTAAGTGAAGCAATTGTTGCCTATTTTAAAAAGATGGAATCATCTGAATTTCGTGTGATGAAAAACAACAACTTTTCAAGCAAAGCAATGGGTTGATAAGTGTTATTTTGACTCTACTGCATGAGAAACAACGGTTAAGGGGGGGGGGGTATGCTGACTTTAAACGCAGTCGTACAGACATTAATGATGCTGAATGCCCAAATCGTCCAAATCACAGCGCGACATCGCACAATCTTCCAAACAGGACATCTCAACTATGACTGAAGATAGCCTACGAGATTTCAACACTCACTGACTTGAAACCGACGGTATCATGTTGTTTCCACGTGATATTCTGTAACCCCATTATGAATAAATAAATGTTATGCTCTTTTTGGAAAACATTAAAAAAAAAAGTCCACAACTTTTTTTGTCTGATCGTAAATTAAAGTTGCGTGAGATAGTTGTTGAGTTGAAGATATCTGAAGGCGAACGTGTTTTCACCATTTTGCATAAACATTTTTCAATCAGAAAGGTCTGTTCAAAATGGGTGCCGCGTTTGTCGACGATTCAGAGCGTTGTTTACAACTGTTTCAAAGCAACAAAAAAAGAAGCTTTGCATCAATATGCATTAATATGTGGCAATGGATAAACAACCATGGATCTACAACTTCACCTCGGAGTCAAAGCGAGTAGACAACAGCAGATGAAAGGTGTACAAAGCGACTAAAGATGCCAACATCAGCAGGCAAGGTTTTGGCCTCCGTATTTTGGGATGCATTAATTTGTTGTTGTTGATTGATTACCTTGAGAAAGTAAGAACTATCAATATCGAATATTATATCACGTTATTGAAGGAAGACATCTCCCAAAATAAAATAAAAATAATACATGTACAATATATATATATATATATATATATATATATATATATATATATATATATATATGAAGGAGAATGGAAAGGAATTAGAGAAAGCAAAAGCCAAATCAAAATTCAATTCAAAAGTTCAAAGCAAGGTATATTCCGCAAAAAGGCAATTTATTCAAGTTAAATTTTCCTTAAGCCAGGCTTTTCAAAGATCAAAATCTTATCATCAGAGGAAGTCGCTGGGATAGATAAGTTGGCAATGGCCAAGATTTAAAATTTGAAAAAATGAAATAAAATAAAAGTTGTAGGGAAAGAAACGTAGGGCAAAACTGTGCCAGGGTGCAAGCAAATGTCCGATTGCCAAAAAGTCCGGTGTCGAAGAGTCCAGCGGAGAGAATAAGATGTAGATAGGTAGGTCGTTAGAGGCACGAGAAGTAATGAGAGAGGTTTCAAAGTTAAATTCCAAGAAGCCACAACTTCAGGTACGGCGAAAATAGAAAATACAAAAAGGGTAAAAAGTCCAATAAGAGGTACATTCGATGATGCAGGCAGGCGTCAGAGGAGATTAAGATGGAAAATATTCGCCATTACAGATACTTCCCGGGCAGAGATGACAAAGGAAAGTGTTTTAAAGTGGGAAAAAGGGGCAGTGAGAATATTTAAAGCCTGCCCAGTTGAGAAAGCCGGCTATAAATGAAGAAAAGCAAAGACAGTGAAAACAAGAATATAATATGCGACCAGTAGGCAAGGGAGGAAACGGGTAAGGGGTGTGTGGGAGGAGAAAGGGACGGGTACGAGGAAAGAGAGGGGGGAGGAGAAAGGGAGCGATGCGGTGAAGGAATGCGGATAAAACTAAGAGTGTGAAAGTGGGGGGGGGGGGTGAAACATAAAGTTGAAATTGGAAGTTAGCGCGAATTAGGATTCAATTAGAAAAGGGGAAGAAAGGAGTGAGGGTAAGTTAACGAATGTTAGGATAAGGGGTTAAAATATCAGAATATGTATAAGAACAGAGTTCGGGGTTTAGAAGTTATATCAAATGACCTTAGATATAAACAATGAGGCAAAATATATATGAAGGGTAGGACTAGAAAAATGAGTTAAAAATTAAAAGAGTAAAGATAAAAAATAAAGATAAAAATAGTATAAAAAGTAGAAATAAGAAAATAAAAGGATAAAGAATGAAAAATAGATAATAAGATTAGTCTTAAGCTCGCAGGGAAAATTAAGGATTGACCGAAAGAATAAAAAATAAAAAAATAAAAAAATAATAAAAATAAGATACTAATAATAGAATGAGGGAAAAGTCGATAAGATTGGAGCTCAAGAATGAAAATTAGAATAAGGAAAAAGAAAAAGGAAAACAAGACCTAGAGAGGATATCCGGAATGGGAGTCTCCAAGGTGGAAAAAATTATGGGTTGAAGTAAATAAGCAGTTACGGGATGCTAGTTCAAATAGATATGGGAAAATATAAACTTTGAAATTTTATTCCAAAAAGTTATATGGAGGTTAATTAAGAAAATTGTTAAATAGGTTAGTGAAGGCCAGAAGAAGTAAGAGATATACAAGGTTAAAGAAGTGACAAAGGATTAAGCCAGAGGGAGAGTGGAGATCGCAGTTAAAAGTAAATACTATGGGGGTTAAAAGATGTAGAGCGAGGGCGGGTTGGGGGTTGGGTAGTTTGAGAGAGATGTGCGAAGGGCGAGGTAAAACAAGGGGGGAATAATCGAGGCTATTAAAAGAGTGAGAAGAATTATTTAGAAGTAAAAACAGGAGGGGAAGAGTAATTAGAGTGCACAGTGGAAACAGTAAGGAGTTCGATATCGAGGTGTGCAAAGGGAATATGGAGTAGATAAGGCTAATCAACAAGTAAATAAAAGGGCTAGGATATAATATGAATAGAGTGGGTTAGTTATCACGTTGAAAGGGAAAAGAATGGAGAATGGAAGTGTTGAAGGGAAGCGGACGAATGCATTAAAAGAAGTTAAACGGGAAAGAAAATGGAAAGCCAAATAAAGTTATACAGTTAAGGAGGTTAAGTGGAAAGATTTAGGGGATAATGGAAGAAAGGTGTTAAAACTAAGGGAAATGTGAAGCTAACGAAGTTTATGGGTAATTTTATTAAGTTAAGAGAAGGTTAAAGGGATGAGGGAGATATAAGTAGAGATTATAGAACAACAGGAATTAGAACTATCAGAAAGGGGTTTCGAGGTTTAAGGAGGGAAAATCCGAGATGAAGGGAGGGTATTTAATCAAATGGGGGAGGGGTGTCTGGGGGATTATTATGGTTGCTGTACCTGAATTTACGTTTATGCCTGCAACTGGAGATAAGTTCATTCTTAGAATTAATAATATTTTTAGATTTAGTAGCAGTAGCTATCATAAAGGTTTCCAGAGTACAAAGTTGGCAATGGGATGCTCCAGGGGTATATGATTTGGACTTTTTAAGTATTGACCAGTGAAGTGAATAGGGAGTATTTTTGAGATTGAGGTTTCTAATTAGATTGGAAAGTGAAGTGCCTGTGCTGTTATCGCTGCTATTTTTAAAGGAATATATATGGTTAGAGATCCGGGTCTTAATGGGGAAAGAGGACGCCCCAATATATGTGTGTATCTTGAAGGGTGGTGCTATAGTTGCATTGAGATTACTAATGGTATTAGAAGAGATTTGGGTTTGGAGATCCAAGTTATGCGAGGAAAGTTGTTTGGAGAAGTGGGGTGGAGCGGATATGGGGGAAATGTGAGTTGGCCCATGAGCACTATCTATTATTGGGGGTGCTTGGTTAGAGGTATGGCTGTATACGCGGGAGTTTAGAGTAGAAGCAGATTGGAGTTGCGGGGAGATCCGGAGTTCGGGTGGAGTATGGGAACTGTGATTACTCACAACATTGGTGGAGCGGGGGAATTGTTTAACAGTACAAGCGTATATTACGTCCTTCTGTACACAGTTGTTGTTAAGGGGACAATCTCTAGGTTTACGGCAGTTACAAGTTGTGAGGGATGTGGTGGGTGGTTGCTGTTGGATATGTTTGATTTTCCTATTGTTAGAGGTTATGATAGTTTGTTCAATATTGGGCATAGTAGAATATGATATTTTAATAGAATTTCTGTTAAGGATAGTGCTATATCTGTGGGGATGCTTAAAAGATCTGTCTAAGACTTGGAAAAATTCTTTAGGTATATTGGTTTTAACATTATTGCTGAAAGGCGGATTAAACCAAATGTTATTCTTTCTTCTAAGTTTTTTTCTTTGTTTATGCGAATGTGGGTCTACCCGATTATCAATATCTTTAGTTCCTATGGGCTTATTAGAGTGTGTTTTGATTATCTTAGGTGCTGATGAGTTAAACTTTTTATTTCTGTGTGTGGTCATGTTGTGAGTAATAATGCCTGAAGATTTGTTAACTTGAGTAAGGGGGTTGCAGTTATATTTAATTTTGTGATTGTAGCCTGAGTTAAGCCAAGCATTATTGTAAAAGCTAGAATTTTGATCGAAGATAGATTTATTCGCAGATAGCTTAGAGATTCTGTTAGATACTGAGGGGACTATTGAGTTTATGATGGATTTAGGGTGGTTAGATAGGCTATGTACGTAGAAAAGGGTTAAGTTAGGTTTATGGTATGGGCTGAAGGTTCCCGAGTTAAGATCTAATGTAAGGTCAAGAAAGTTGGATATTCTTTTCTCAGGTTCCACTGTAATGGTCAAACCAAAGTTTTTAAAGAAGTTATGCAGGTTTTTGATAGTGTTGTTATATTGTCTCGATCTCTCCCCAGATACAAACAGGGCATCGTCCCTATACAACCCACCCTGTAAGTGTCCAAAATTAAACCCCAATTCTCTCATCAAGTACAAACCTACCAGGTCAGTGACCTGGGCAGAGTCTGAGGCCCCCATGGTAATGTCAAAGTTATTGGGGGTGTCCTTCCTAGTCCAAAGCTTATCAAATTCTAGTAGGGATCTTCTGGCTAATATTATTAGTTTAATCTCTATGTCAGTAATGTCAGAATTATTTTTGGCGAAGATTAATGCTTTGTTAAGTAAGATAGGGGAAATGGATTGGTAATAATTATTAATGTCGAATGTTATGAAGTTCAAGTTAGGTTTAGACTTATCAATGAGGTTAAGGAACCAGGTAGTAACCTCATCTGAGGATTGCCAAAGAGTGTAACGAATTTGTTCTTTCAAGGTAGGGATAATTCTATCCAAGATTTTCTTGCTTATGATGCCTAGGTCGGATTTAGAGGGGCATATTAGTCTGATGGTAGGGTTTTCTTGGAAATTATTTTTATGGTCCTTCAAGGTAAATCTAGGTATTGCAGGGGTTAAAGTTTCTGCGTAGTTAAGGACATTCAAAGATGTTAGTATGGATTTAGCCTCATTGTTTATACTAGCCAGGGTATCGTAAGATGTGCTTTTGTAAGATTTATTTAATTCTTTGTAGATTAAGGATTTGTATTGACTATATTTCAGTTTGTAAGAATTCTTAGTTTTATCCGCTGGGACAATTATATCTGGGTGTTTCTTAATATTGTTAGTAAACTTGTTGATTTTTTTGATGATGGGATTGAGGTGTTTATTGTGTCTTTTGAATTTAATGCGACTAATGAGGTCAAATAGGTCATTTTCGAAATTATTGAGGTGTTCATTTTGTTTAGGGAAGGAGGAGGTTTTGAGACCGTACCTGGAGGCAGCTGATTTTTCCAATTTCTTCAGTTCCCTAGAGGAGTTCATAGGTAGTGTAGATCCAAAGTGGGTAGAAAGTGAGGAATTGCTGGAGTCAGTTTGGAGGGAGGAGGTTTTGTGGTTCATGTCATGGTGAAATGCTTTCCATCTAACGTTAGTGATGAACTTCTTCACAGATTGGATAAGCTTGCAGATATAGGTTTCATTTGAGGGAATGGGTATATTTTTTGCCGAAAGCGGGAGGAATTCCTTGTTGAACATATCACAAATAGGAGGAAAAAGCTCAACAAAGTAGGAGCTTAAAATAAAGAGGTGTACTAAAAGCGAACTTTTAGGAAAGGTAAAACCCTATTGTGAAGAGTATACAGCTCAATATCCAGGATAGAGCAGGTAGAAATGAAGGAGAATGGAAAGGAATTAGAGAAAGCAAAAGCCAAATAAAAATTCAATTCAAAAGTTCAAAGCAAGGTATATTCCGCAAAAAGGCAATTTATTCAAGTTAAATTTTCCTTAAGCCAGGCTTTTCAAAGATCAAAATCTTATCATCAGAGGAAGTCGCTGGGATAGATAAGTTGGCAATGGCCAAGATTTAAAATTTGAAAAAATGAAATAAAATAAAAGTTGTAGGGAAAGAAACGTAGGGCAAAACTGTACCAGGGTGCAAGCAAATGTCCGATTGCCAAAAAGTCCGGTGTCGAAGAGTCCAGCGGAGAGAATAAGATGTAGATAGGTAGGTCGTTAGAGGCACGAGAAGTAATGAGAGAGGTTTCAAAGTTAAATTCCAAGAAGCCACAACTTCAGGTACGGCGAAAATAGAAAATACAAAAAGGGTAAAAAGTCCAATAAGAGGTACATTCGATGATGCAGGCAGGCGTCAGAGGAGATTAAGATGGAAAATATTCGCCATTACAGATACTTCCCGGGCAGAGATGACAAAGGAAAGTGTTTTAAAGTGGGAAAAAGGGGCAGTGAGAATATTTAAAGCCTGCCCAGTTGAGAAAGCCGGCTATAAATGAAGAAAAGCAAAGACAGTGAAAACAAGAATATAATATGCGACCAGTAGGCAAGGGAGGAAACGGGTAAGGGGTGTGTGGGAGGAGAAAGGGACGGGTACGAGGAAAGAGAGGGGGGAGAAAGGGAGCGATGCGGTGAAGGAATGCGGATAAAACTAAGAGTGTGAAAGTGGGGGGGTGAAACATAAAGTTGAAATTGGAAGTTAGCGCGAATTAGGATTCAACTAGAAAATGGGAAGAAAGGAGTGGGGGTAAGTTAACGAATGTTAGGATAAGGGGTTAAAATATCAGAATATGTATAAGAACAGAGTTCGAGGTTTAGAAGTTATATGCTCTATCCTGGATATTGAGCTGTATACTCTTCACAATAGGGTTTTACCTTTCCTAAAAGTTCGCTTTTAGTACACCTCTTTATATATATATATATATATATATATATATATATATATATATATATATATATATATATATATTTGTTATTGTTTATTATCTATGTACGTATACGTTTCGTCCTTTTTCAATCGGGACTCTTCAGCATATATATATATATATATATATATATATATATATATATATATATATATATATATATACTTACACCACTCTAAACGTTTTTCAACATTTGTGTTAAAAGTAGTGATTTTCTTATATAAAACCTTACGATGAAATCCAGCCTTATGAAGTTCTCGACGAACAGTTTTTGTTAAAACGGGATTATCCAAATGATTGTTAAGCTCTGCTGTAATTTTAGGTGCCGTGGTTTTCTTCTCTTTCTTCACAATCCTTACATAACTTCGGCTTTTGTTCCAGATGTTTTCACTTCTTTTTTTATAGGTTGTCATAACCTTCGAGACAGTTCCTCTAGATACGACCACCATCTCAGCCACTTCCGTTACAGTAGCAACTGCCATACGGACACCAACAATCTGCCCTCTTTGGAAATCTGATAGATCTGTCATTTAAATAGTACTTACTAATATGCAATATCTGAAATTAAAAAAAATGAAATTAAACCAATTAATTCAAGAATAATCATAAATAAATTTTAAAAAATGAAACCAACATTTTGGTATTTTGTTTTTCAATTTTTATAGATTTAAAAAAAAAGGTGCAAAATTCACAAGGTATTCCCATTATATTGTCCAAATATATATATATATATATATATATATATATATATATATATATATATATATGTATATATATATATATATATATATATATATATATATATATATATATATATATGTATATATATATATATGAGTCCCGATTAAAAAATAAAAAGGACGAAACGTATACGTATATATATATATATATATATATATAACATGTATCATAAGTTGATTAAAAAAGTTTTTCAAAAGTGCTCGATTCTATGTTCTACAAGAGCTTATATGAAGTATTTAATTTAAAAGCTATACATTACAGTGTCCGTTAGATGTACCGAGTTTTGTGTATCTGACCATGTCTAGAGATAGGAAACACAAAAAAAGCGGGAACCGCTTGTCTTGAACCGGTGATTTATGTTTGCACCCGTTATTCTCGAAGTCTTCACTTACTGAATCAATCTCCGACCCGGCATGGTCAAACCGACGATATCGTACAACCAACAGCCACTTACAGTGCTCATCAATCGATCCATTCATATTCGATAACGTCAAGAGACGACTTGGAGTCACGCATATGTTATAGCTTGCATTATAGAACCTGGTGAAGCCCATGCTCTTTCCAGGAAACATACAGCACCTTCTATTCCCAAATGGTCATCCAAAAAATGGCCAGGCAAAACCTCGCTTAACTTCGGTGATCTAACGGGAACCGGTGTGTCAACGTGATTAAACCGTATATACTGTAATGTAGATTTGAAAAAAATAAAATACTGTATTTATATATATTTATATATATATATATATATATATATATATATATATATATATATATATATATATATATACATATATATATATATATATATATATATTATATATCTGTATTTCTATTTACACTTAACATTTTTGATATATATATATATATATATATATATATATATATATATATATATAAATGAAGGAGAATGGAAAGGAATTAGAGAAAGCAAAAGCCAAATCAAAATTCAATTCAAAAGTTTTTTCTTTTTTTTTTATATATATATATATATATATATAAATTCTTTGTAGAATGGTAGGAAAAATCCCAGCAGAGT
The DNA here is from genome assembly GCA_963556195.1 of Sepiola atlantica. Taxonomy (NCBI): domain Eukaryota; kingdom Metazoa; phylum Mollusca; class Cephalopoda; order Sepiida; family Sepiolidae; genus Sepiola; species Sepiola atlantica. The sequence goes on along the minus strand of OY744525.1, from coordinate 11,886,818 downwards.
GCTCGATTAATTAAGAATCAAAGTTAAAAATTAAGAGCATAATATTTATTTATTCTGGTACAGAAAAATTAGTACAACATTCGTACCGTCGGTTTCAAGCACGGAAGGTCTTACCCATCCGGCTCTCTTCAGCTTCTGTTGTCATCTGTTTTGGAAATGTGAGGTCACATGACACTCTTGTTGGGACGCGTTATTTGCTCAGTGTGTTGTGTGTGTTTGTTTAAATTTGAATTTAGTGTCATAAGACCGTTGAGATTTAAAACACGGGAGAAGAAAGAGAATTCAAGATTAAAGGGAATAAAAAGGGAATAAAAAAGGGGGGTAAAAAATAAAAAAATATATATGAAAAAATATATATATATATATAAATAAATATAAAAAAACATATATATATATAAAAACATTTTAATACTAAGAATAAAGGAATAAAAAAAGAAAAAGAGTATAAAAAGGTATAAAAAGAAGAAAAAAGGGGGTTAAAAAATATATATATATATATAGAGAATAAAATGTAGAGAATAAAAAAGAGCGAGAGAGAAAGAAAGAATAAAAATAGAAAGAATAAAAATATAAATAAAAATAAAAATAAAAATAGATTAAAAATAAATTTAAAGATTAAAAATAATAATAATAATAAAAAATAAAAAATAAAATTAAAAATTAAAAATTAAAAATTAAAAATTAAAAATTAAAAATTAAAGATTAAAAACAAAAATAATAAAAATAATAAAAATAAAGAAAGGGTTTCTCTGAAATTCCCGTGAGCCAAATTATGAATTTGTATCATTAGCCGTTATATTTTTGAAGGTACTACAACATATTACAACAAAGCGCTCTGCGACAGCGGGTTCAGAGAAGAAATCTCATACACCCCCAACCGAGACCAACCACGGGGGACCCGCAATAGAAGGAGATCGGTGATCTGGTTTTCCCCACCCTATTCGACCAATACCAAAACAAAGGTAGGCCAACTTTTCCTCAAGTTGCTCGACAAACACTTCCCACCCACAAATGAATTACACAAACTTTTTAACAGAAATTCTGTTAAGGTCAGCTATTCCACTGCCCCTTCAATAAGAAAAATTATCTCTGCAGAACCCAAAACAATTACAAACGCAGGCTGCTCATGCCAAGACAAAAACAACTGCCCCCTGGAGGGAAATTGCAAAATCAATTCAATCATTTATGAAGCAACCGTCACAGACCAGAATACCAGTAATGCAGAAAAATATATTGGGATGACGAAGGGAAATTTCAAACAAAGGCTATATGCACACAGAAACTCCTTCAGATACAAAAACAAGGCTAATACGGCACTCGCGACCCGAATATGGCAGCTTAAAGAAGAAAACACACCCTTCACCATCAAATGGAAAATAATTGAGAGAAAACCATCCTTCTCTCCAGCCATAAACAGATGTCCTCTATGTGACGCTGAAAAATACCACATTTCAAAAGCCATCATCGATCCGAATACAGCCTGTTTAAATGTCCGCGATGAAATATTCAGGGGATGTGTCCACAAGAGACAAGCATTGCTTATAAACTGGTCTGACCGATTCACATAATGTCTAACTACCCCCCCCCCCCTCTACTAATATAAACACAATAAAAACGAACAAACACCTCATCAACCTACATCCACTTAAACTTCAAGAGCAAAAACTCCGACCTTCACAAAAATACAAAAATATTTAATTTAATTATCAATCACTAGATTACTCTACAAATCCATTTAAACAAACTATATCCACATAAATTCCAAGAGCAAAAACTTCGACTTTCACCAAAATGCAAAAATATTTAATTTTTTATTTTTTATCAACCACTAGATTAATCTACAAACCCATTTTAACAAACTCAAATATTTCATATTTCCATCTTAGTTACCTCCCTTAGTCCGAATTTCTTCATTAAAAATCACTCCAATCTGGAGAAAAGATTCTTACACATCAACGGTTTTTTAGAACGCATACCTTCAAAAATATAACGGCTAATGATACAAATTCATAATTTGGCTCACGGGAATTTCAGAGAAACCCTTTCTTTATTTTTATTATTTTTATTATTTTTGTTTTTAATCTTTAATTTTTAATTTTTAATTTTTAATTTTTAATTTTATTTTTTATTTTTTTTTTTATTATTTTTTTATTATTATTATTATTATTATTTTTAATCTTTAAATTTATTTTTAATCTATTTTTATTTTTATTTTTATTTTTATTTATATTTTTATTCTGTCTATTTTTATTCTTTCTTTCTCTCTCGCTCTTTTTTATTCTCTACATTTTATTCTCTATATATATATATATATTTTTTAACCCCCTTTTTTTTCTTCTTTTTATACCTTTTTATACTCTTTTTCTTTTTTTATTCCTTTATTCTTAGTATTAAAATGTTTTTATATATATATATGTTTTTTTATATTTATTTATATATATATATATATTTTTTCATATATATTTTTTTATTTTTTACCCCCCTTTTTTATTCCCTTTTTATTCCCTTTAATCTTGAATTCTCTTTCTTCTCCCGTGTTTTAAATCTCAACGGTCTTATGACACTAAATTCAAATTTAAACAAACACACACAACACACTGAGCAAATAACGCGTCCCAACAAGAGTGTCATGTGACCTCACATTTCTAAAACAGATGACAACAGAAGCTGAAGAGAGCCGGATGGGTAAGACCTTCCGTGCTTGAAACCGACGGTACGAATGTTGTACTAATTTTTCTGTACCAGAATAAATAAATATATATATATATATATATATATATATATATATATATATATATATATATATATATATATATATATATATATATATATATATATATAATCAATTTAATTTTCCATTTCTGATCTTTCTCGTTTATTATATATCTTTTGTTTACCAACGTTTGTCTCCTGGCGAGATGTTAGTTGAAAGAACTCTAGAAAACAGAAATATTAATTATAACTCGTTCACTGGCCATATTTGATCTATCTATACATCAAATATGGCTGAAGAAAGCCAGTGAGCAGTTTATAATTAAAACTTAAGAAAACACAGTATTCATATATATATATATATATATATATATATATATATATATATATATATATATATATATATATATGTATATATATATATATATATATATATATGTGTGTGTGTGTGTGTGTGTGTGTGCTATAATTAATGATGGAAGAAATCTTTTTATGAGGAATAGGCTTTATTAAGTCATGTCTTTCAAACCATCGCTTTATTGTCTTCTTTTTCTATTTTATTTATGTATTCTCTTTCTCTTTTTCTCTCTCTCTCTCTCTCTCTTTCTCTCTCTCTCTCACTCTCTCTCTCTATCTCTCTCTCTCTTTCTCTTTCTCTCTCTCTTTCTCTCTCTCTCGCAAAGGCACCTTATTATTCTTTTGTAATCTTCTCTTTGAGTCAACGACTTCTTTTATCTCTTGACTTATACTAGAGATCGGAAGGGTATAACCATTTTAGGAAGACGTCATATTCATTAAATAAAGCCGATTTCATATGGAATCAGTCCTCATCATACATACATGCGCATATATATATATATATATATATATATATATATATATATATATATATATATATATATATATATATATATATTAACGTCATTGGATACACTGCCATTAATATTTTATCGAAAGCTCTGGGAGGCGTCAACGGCGTGTTTTTCGCATATGCAACCATTATTTTTTTAGACGATCAGGTAGAAAGCATTTCCATGGTTTTCGCGCCATAAGAAAAGGAAGGGGAAAAATAATGATTTACCAATTCCATAGACTTCATGTCAGTTTCAGCACACTTTCACAACTATCGCCACTACCAATGTTCTACAAAGTGGCTATTTATCCGACCTCGGTGCTAGGATGAACGCACAATTCTTCGATTTGGATTTTTATGGCAAAAATGAAGATAACTTGGTATTTTGCAAAACATGAAAATCAAACGAACAAAAAAAGTCATGAACAACGAATTCGATCTGCTTCTGTTCTAATCGACTTGGTGCAACGCCGAGATAAACGGAGAAAGAAGGTGTTATTTCCTTCTCCTACATTAGTTAGCGCATCAAGGCTTTAGGATATAGCCTACCTTTCTATTTCACTCATTGCTAGATGAATTTAGTGGCTTTCTCATCGCAATTAGAAAAAGCGGCGTTACAACCGCTGTCACTTTTTAACTGACAGGAGTTGGTATTCTTAAACGGTCACCCATCTAAGCGCTGACCAGCTGTAGCATTACCTAACTTCAGTAATTCGGTGATATTTTAAATCGATATCTAAAAGTCAACTGATCAACGTAGCTTCACTAACCCTAACCCTAAAGCCCTTTTCCTTTATATTTTAATCACACAAAATACATGTTGAAATATTCATATTCTTCATTTCTATTTCCATTGTGTGCTATTTTCCCTTTTCCTTATGACCTTTTACTTTTCTTGTTAATATTTCATTTACTTTCCTGCTAACCTATCACTCAATAAGTCCCGGGCCTAACATACAGATGGCGCCACTAATAATGAATCCATTTATAAAGAACTAACCCTTTAAATGACACGTGTTAAAATTTGAGCACAAGCAGATTATTAGTTCACAAATTACAGTTCTCTAAATTGAACTTCTGTTGCAAATTTTCAAAACAATCGAAATATTTGAATGTCGTGTGTTCATAAAGTATTGCTTTCTGATGGGGGAAAAAACTGTTCAAGCAAAGCAATGACTTGATAAGTGTTATTCGAACTCTGATCCGTCGGAAACAACAGTTAAGACGTGATATGCTGACTTCTAACGCGGTCGTACAAATACAACATAAAAAAGTCCACAAACTCGCTTTGTCCGATCGTAAATTGAAGTGTCCTTAGATAGCAGAGGAGTTGAAGATATCAGAAAGCAGTGCATTCACCATTTTGTATGAAAATTTGGTCAATGAGAAAATTGAGTTCTAAGTGGGTGCCGCGTTTGCTCACAGTCAATCAAAACAACAATGCGTCGACGATTCAGAGGGTTGTTTGCAACTGTTTCAACGCAACAACAGGGATATTTTTTTACATCAATATGTAACAATGGATGAAACATTGATCAACTTCTTCACTCTAGAGTCAAATTGGCAGTCAGCTGAGTGGACAGCATCTAGTGAAAGCCGTTCAAAGCAACCAAAGATAAAAACATAAGCAGGCAAGGTTTTGGTCTCCGTATTTTGAGATGCACAAGGTATTTTGTTCATCTTGAAAAAAGGAAGGATTATCATTATATAACATTAGTGGTACGTTTAAATTAAGCAATCGCCAAAAAAAAAAACGTCTAAAAATGAAGAAGAAATTTGATCGCAATGATGTCAAAATTATATGAATTGCACTTCGACTTGCTTCCGTACCCACTCTATTCTCCAGATCTGGTCCTTAACGACTACTGACTATTTGCATACCTCAAATAAACTGCCCAGGGAAAGACATTTGGCTCCAATGAAGAAATAGTATCGGAAACTGAAGCGTATTTAAAGCCAAAGTCAAATCATTCTACAAAAAAAGGCATCGCATTGTTAGAGAAACGTTAGAATCAGTGTATCGACGTAGAACGGTCGAGACTATGTTGATGAAAAACGTCGATTTTTGTCTAAAAAGTTATTGAGCTACATGTTACACTTCCATTTCCCTATTTTACTATCTATGATTTAACTTTCATTTCCTGATTCGCCTGCCTTTCGTTTTGTGCTACATTTCTTTTTTAACTAATTACTACATTATTATAACTTACATGTACTTAGTCAGTGCCAGTTGATTTCCGTATTTGTATGGCGTCAATCTATCCTCTGATTCTAATTGCCCCTGGTGATCCCACAAATATTGGTATTACAGTCATTTTCTTCATGTCACATATTCCATTCAGATCTCTGGTAAGCTCCATGTCTTTACTTAGTTGTTCTGCCTTCTTGATCTTCACTCTATGAACTGCTGGGATGACGAAATTTACTATTTTGGTAGTTTTTTTTTGTTAAAACTTTTGTTTTACTTCTTGATTATTATAACGCCTGCTCTTCTTAATGGATGAGTTTATCCGTTTCATTTCCATGTCAGATGATTCTATTTCTTTCATTGTTGATTAATAATAATAATAATAATAATAATAATAATAATAATAATAATAATAATAATAATAATAATAATAATAATAATAAAATGAGAAATGGTATGATCATAAGCCAGAAGTGGTACAGGAGAATGACAATGTCAAACTTCTTTGGGACATGCGCATACAGACTGATAAGGTTCTTGAACATTCAAAACCCGACTTAATCTTTCTAAACAAAAACAAGAGAACTTGCTTAATCATTGATATAGCCTGCCTCCTTCGATACCAGAGTACACGAGAAAGAACACACAAAAAATATCGAGACCTAAAATAGGAATTAGTTAGACTATGGAAATGTAAAGAAGTAAAGGTGATTCCCGTTGTAATTGGAACGCTTGGAACCAAATATTGTTATTCTTATTCTTTAATTAAAAAAGATTTTTTAATAGATTAAAATGTATTGAACAACAACAAATAATAGTTAATAAAATGTTATTTTTCAAAATCAATTGCTAATAGGAAGTTTCATTTGATGTCCTGCTGGCTTGGCAGGTCAAGACCAGGTTCAAGGAGTTTCCTTGAATAGTGGCGATGGAGAGGCGCTCGTAAAGCCACGCCAATTCACAGTGGTCCCCGATGTGGCGCATCATTAATAGATCAAGGTTGTTGTTATTTTCTATTATGATCTCAAAATTGAACTTAAACATTTGCCGACCTCTTTAGGTAGCTACCAACAACCTAATATAAGCTTACAGATTAAATAATTGAGTGAATAAAAATGCATTTTTGTAATCTTTTACTTCAATATTTACTACAACAGTCAATTCTACAAACATTTCATATTTAAATAAAACAAAATTAAAACAAATTAAATAATCGATTTACTACCCCCATTTTAAACCACACGAATATTTAATAATATTTAATAATATTTAATAAAATGTAATAATATTTAATAATAAAAAACAACAGTTGAATTTTAAATTAAGAAAATAATAAAAAATATATTTAATAATATTTAATAATATTTAATAATAAAATACAACAGTTGAATTTTAAATTAAGAAAATAATAAAAAAAAGATATTTTATAATATTTAATGATATTTAATAATAAAAAACAACAGTTGAATTTTAAATTAAGAAAATAATAAAAAAAAGATATTAATGATATTTGATAATAAAAAACAACCGTTGAATTTTAAATTAAGAAAATAATTTTTAAAAAAGATATTTAATAATATTTAATAATAAAAACAACAGTTGAATTTTAAATTAAGAAAATAATAATAAAAAGATATTTTATAATATTTAATAATATTTAATAATAAAAAACAACAGTTGAATTTTAAATTAAGAAAATAATTAAAAATATATATTTTATGATATTTAATATTAAAAAACACAGTTGAATTTTAAATTAAGAAAATAATAAAACACAAATATGTTATAATATTTAATAATATTTAATAATAAAAAACAACAGTTGAATTTTAAATTAAGAAAATAATTTTAAAAAGATATTTAATAATATAATAAAAAAGATAAATATAATTTTGTGTATTGTACTTTTGCACGTGAAAAATGGAATTTTATTCTTCACAATTTAACAAATGTGACATGCAGTGTTTCTCTATTTCTCTTTCTATTTCATACGTCATTGTAGAGTACTACAATTTGTTATGAAAAAGACGTTAGATGAGTATTATATTAATGACTTATTATGTGACACTTATATTTTATAGTTTTTTATTTACTCTAAATAAACTATTTATTAATCAAATTTTAATAAAAATTCGTCTAAACTCTTATTAATATGACCTGAAGCCCAAGTAGCCCTCCGCTTAAAAATCTCGTGTACATTATAAGTTTGTGACTGTTGGTTCTTTAAATTATTCACATGTTCTGGACCGTTCTGTAAATCTACTTGTGATCTTCACAACTATCAGTTTTTGTAATCTTCGGCCTTCTTCGGATATTATTTGTTAGAAACCCTTTTTCATACTAATAAATCACCACTAACGCTGGTCAAAAGCCACTCAAGGATAAGGGCCAATTAGATTGTCAGCTGGACGACAAACACCACTATGAGAGAGTTCAAAAAGATGGACGGAATGGCCAAGGTATTTGTTGGCATTGCACTTGAAGACGGCCATGTTGTTCCATCTGGTAATTTCGAACAAGGTAATCCCTTTTTTTTTAAATTTATTTAATCCACTGGGGAAGACCGCGTCCCATGTCTCTTTTAGACATCTTGTATCATTTAATTTCTTTTTATTATCACCTAGGATTGAACTCGCAACCTCGAAGTAGCATCGACCTTAGAATAACCCTATTGGCCATGTATCCAGTAGTTGCAAAGATGGAAGAAACTGAGATGAGGAAAACTGTTCAAGACATAAGCAAATAACAAAGAACTAAACTTATTATTTACCTCCTGGCAAACAGGTAAATAATAAGTATTGTTCTTAAGACACAAGATCAGATGTGGTTTTAAAAAGCCAGCGTACTAACATAAGAGCACTATAGCTACAAAAATGCCTGAGCAGCCCCGTCGGCATTTCCCGGTAACAGTAAGGAAAGAAGAAAATGGATCTTTGGTTTTCTTTCGGCAGCCTCGTAATTCTCGTTTTCCTTATTTTGTCCTTTAATCCTCACATTCCAAGAGAGATACTTCTGACAAAGGGGGAATAATTGCTGTTTTCTGGGTAGGAAGCTATCCATCTAACACTTATCGTTGGCTAATTTTTTACCTTGAAGTAGTATTTTTATTTTTTTGGCTTTTTTAGATAAAGTGGCTTCATGCCGTGTCTGGAGCGATTAACATAAAAAAAAAATAAAAAATAAATAAAACCCTTCTCAGAGAGAAGGTAAAGCCTGGGAAAGTAAACCTCCTAAGACTGAACAAAATCATACCCCAGCCCGACAGCAACAAAGCCACTGTCAGACTAATTGTTGATCAATTCTAAAAAAAACTTCATCACATGAATATTATTAAATGAAGTTATCAGTTCTTTAGTATTTTACTATTTTCTGAAATGTACAGAAAATGAGTGACAAATGTTGTGGGTCATGACAAGTGCTCATTTCCGATCCCAACCCCTCCCACATTCTAACCCTAACCCTAACCCTCCCACAGTCTAACCCTAACCCTAACCCTCGCACATTCTAACCTTAACCCTAACCCTCCCACATTCTAACCCTAACCCTAACCCTAACCATAACCATAACCATAACCATAACCATAACCCTCCCACATTCTAACCCTAACCCTCCCACATTCTAACCCTAACCCTCCCACATTCTAACCCTAACCATAACCCTAACCCTAACCCTAACCTTAACCCTCCCACATTCTAACCCTAACCCTAACCCTCCCACATGCTAACCCTAACTCTAACCCTAATCCACCAGTTATGTTTATCGATAAAAAAGATTCTGACCTACTTTTGTTTAATGAGACCAGAATTGATGACGATGTGAATCTCGTCAAAATACGTCGAACGGTTATTGAACGCTCATCAGGTTCAAGTTCAGAAAGTACAATAGTACAATAGGTCAATAACTGTGCTTGTAATCATTAATAGTTTTAAATGCTATCAAGGTGGGACTTTGACCACATGTGCCACAATGCGTTGATAAACTACGGCAATATAAAGACACGGTTATTGACACAGACTTTTTTTTGCGCACACTTTTAACATACACATATATATGGTCATCCATTGACGGCTGTTTCGCCATATCACGTCAGATATTTAGGATGTTTCTTGTCAGTATGCAGTTGTTTATCAGCTCAAGGATCCATTTTCATGTCAGAGGTCGAAAATGCTTGATCTCCTCTGAAAATATCATCTCGGCCGATGACTTTAACAGCTTTAAGGGCACTAATGTCGATATCATGATCTTAAAGTAAGAACGGTTCAGTCAGTCCGGTGTTTTGAAGTTGATCTACCTTTGACCATTGCTGTTTATTGGTGGAATTCCCATTGAGCAACAATTGATGTGCAACTTAGTTGCGTGGGAGTTGATGGATCCTTCCTGATTTTTCGGATTAGACTCCATGCATGTTTACTTTTTCCCATCATATGAAATGTGAGGCATTCTGATAGGGAGGTCATGCGTTTGTCACTTTCTTCGAATTTCAGCAACGGGTCATGTTTATAGAGCTGTTGGTATAGCTCATTTAGTTTTGTGCTTTGGGCATCAAGTCCAGGTATTTAATTAGAGTGGCAGTCTCTATGGATGTTTTTTTTTCGGACTGCTTGGCGCACTAACCTGGTAAAGTAGTCATAGTATTTAGGTGCTGCTGGAAGATGGGCAATGATCGCTTCACCATTTTTCTAGATGCTAGTCCAGTTCGCTTTCTCAAATGTGAATCTCCTTCAGAATAAAACTCCGGCTGGGGTGATTGCAGCGTTGGCTGTGATGCAACTGAAAAGTCAGTGTTGGGTTTTGGGGCAGTAGCTCTATTCTTCGTATTAGATAGATCTATGTAGCTCTATCACCAACTTTTTGTTCAGTCCAGTGATGTTCTGCCTGACCAACACAATATCGGGATTGTACCCTGCTTTCCATCGTCCACTTTTGAAAAAGTTGGGTTGCTTTGCATCGTGGATCAGATGACGCAAGTTCGTTTCGGCCAATGGTTCCACTGCATTTCCATCCGCATTATTTTTAGCGCATCCTCATTGGATGCAATGACTGTTAATGTTTACGATCACGATCTTTGGTTTCTCAGATGATGGTGGCATTTCTGGTATCACAAGTAGTGTGGGAGGTGGTTTGTAGATTGAGGTGAGGTGATGGTGATGGAGATTCCTCTGAGTTCAGCGGTTAGGACTTCGATTTTATTTTTATCGATCTTTGATATTCATTCGATGATCGATCCTGTTTCTGGCTAGCCTGATGCTTCCATGTTTCTCATATGGTGTTTCTATGATAGTGGCCATTTCATCCACATGAGGTTGGGGGTGTTGGCAGAGACTATTACATTGATGCTCGATGAAGAGTTTTGCAACAAGTTCTTCTTTTGTTGCAAATAGTTCTTCAATATTTAGAGATGGTCAATACTGGTCTTGGAGGCGGGCGTTTTCCTCTCTTCCTCGGACTGGTAATCAACTGGCATTTGTTGAGCTGAGTGGAATTTGTTGAGCTGAGTGGCATTACTTGACAGGGTTTGCGACGTTGATGCTTCTACCGTGATCGTTTCCAGTTTACTAAACTAATTATACGTTGTCTTTAGCATTTTGTTGCGCTAACAATCTGATGTTAGTTTGGAAAAAGCTCCGTCGGTTAACGAGCTTGTTGGTTTATATGTCAATCAGTCAGCTTCATTGCGCGGGAAGATATCTGATTCGTTAATCAATATTTGACATTTATTATACTGCCATTTGGTCATGTGACTCTTTTATGCGGACGTAATCATAAACTACTTTTTCTTGTATCTCCTAGTTGTACTTCTTGTGAGCGTTTATATTAATAAAAAGAAAGTGAAGGAAAGAAAATAGACGGAAAGAATGAGAAGAGAATGAAAGGCAGCGGCTTGGCAGGCCATAACTCATTTCGCTTTCTTGAGCTTAACAGACTACAATAACCAATTATGGAACTCAATTAATTTAAGAAAACTTTGTATGAGTTTATTTTTACACATGAAAAAATCTAATGGACAAGTTGAACAATTTGTCGATGCCTTTAAAAAGAACATTTAATGCCAATATGGAGCCGACAGAGAAGGAGCCATTCCAATTTTTCAAGTTCCTGCCGACAAACTTAAAACCCGAATAAGAAAATGGAAAATCCAAATTATGTTTGATCGTCGGATCAAAACCATTTTTGATCAATTGGTGCTACAAGTCTACGTCTATAAAACGTGGAAAGAAAATGCTGAGCGAAACTTTTATTTCTCAGATACAAAGCCAGGAAACCCCATAAGCGGATTAAATTGACTTTCATCAAGAATTGTCGATCTACAAGATCTACGAATGAAAATGTCGTTGGATTTATTACACTACACTTTCGAAGTACAAGAAAACAAAAACCAGCAAAAATCTTAGTACTTGACCAAATATACGACATTATGGAAAAAGAGTAGACTCATCATTTGATCGGGGAAGGTGTTGTACAACAAATCAGGGCTAATCAGGCATTTTGTCTGCTAATAGCAGCTATGAACGGCAACTACAACAGCAGTAGCGGCAACAAGCCGCCATTAACGATGTTTTTTTAAAAAATTAGATCGATTTCTAAACTGGGCGCTGATTGGCGCAAACATTTAACGTCGGTTTTGATTTGCCTAATCAGAAACAATCTTTCATACGAACTGAGATAGGTTCAGGAGGTTATAAAAAGAGTGCTCACGACTATCCTACCTACGGCACAGTAACCTGACTCTTCCACGGAGCTCCGTTCAACCCTCAAACTTGGGACGCAAATAAAACTCGCTGAGTCACCGGCTTAGGCGTCGACAAGAAGACTTCAAAATCCAAAATGTCGACAGCCGCAGACACGTGGACAACTCACGAGCCGGACATGCCTTTAACTAAACAAACGTACGTACAAATATTCTCCTAATATGAACTTTTAACTGTTCTCTACAAAAAATGAAATATATGTTTACTTCTGAAGGCAATGTATATAAATGAATGAAGGCATGTATATGTTTACTTTATAATCTGAAGTATGTATATCTTTTAACTGTTCTCTACAAATGGGATATTTATCCTACATATGGACTCTTTTACCTTTTCCCCTCGTCCAGACTTTTGGACTATATCTTTTGCGCCTCAGGATCTTTCTACTAACAGCCTTCTCTCTAATTCTATTAATATTTACATGTTAACGAAACTAATAAAGTTGTTTTAAATGTTAGAATATCTATCTATTCTACACAAGTCATCTGCTGGTGAAGCTGCGATTCGGTATCTTTTGGGGAGTGTGAAGTATCGTCCAAGTCCAATCTTTATTGGAGTGGTATCACCTGTCGGGTTCTGATCTATGAACTAAATAGATTTGTCATCGGAACGACACTTTTGACTAGGAGCCAATTGTAGTATCTGGTTTGTTACTACACTTCACCCTTTCTGCCATCGGTCAGTGAGAAAGAAATGATTCTAGATGAAGTCAATTTTTATTTTTTCTCGTCCATAGTGCCATTTGGGGGGGGGGCTGGATTTCTACACATTAAATATCGACCTTAGGGAGGCAAATAAATAGGGACTATAAACTACCTTTTGAAAAAAAACGTATCGAAAATGACTTAATTTGGCATTTAAGATCGAAGAAGCTCGAACAAGGTTGAAACAAAACAACACAACAGGAATTCTGAATTGGATTTGTCCAGTGTGTATAAAAGTAGTTGAAACATGGGTTTCTTCGTTACACTCTTTTCCTCCTTCCTCTCACGTTCTTTCGTCGCCTATACCACTTTCATATAACATTGTATGTTATCTACATAAATATGTCTGTTAAGGACACCTCGTGTTTTCTTCTTGTCGTGACAGCATCAAATTACGCCATTACAACATCACACAATGTGTAAAAACCGTTTGTCAAACGCGCATTCGCTGAGTTTGATGCAATATAAACGGTAAAGTTCGCTAAAATTACAGTAATAGAATCAGTAATTAACAATACGAAATTCAAGATTAATTTTGTAATTGAAATTGCAAAATTTAATTACACTCATACAGAATCCGCAAACAACAATGGAAATTTCAAAATTAATTGAAAAATTAAACAAATATCAACATTCGATTAGCGAGCGCTGTTTCTTTTTTTTGTTGTTTCTTTTTTTTGTTGTTTCTTTTTTCTTGTTTTTTTTTTGTTGTTTCTTTTTTTTTATTCGGTTTTCGGTTTACGTCAAAAACTTAATGAAACGAAATTTCGCGCCTACAAAACGGTTACGAAAAAATCAATAGAATTTTCTTAAACTTCAGTTTTAATTGACATTTTATAACGATGTGTTGTCCCTTAAACGGGGCGGGGGGGGGGGGTAAAGAAAAGATATAAGATTGAAATAAATAAAAGCGGAAAGAAAATTATGTGCATTTTAATAGATTAGTTAATTTTATTATAATTTGAATTTTAGTTTTGACTGGATGTTTTACGGCATATCAACCCGTTTTTAGTGATTATATGCCGAAACGCATGGTTTATTGTAAACGATTGAATGAATAGATTAATTGAACGCAAGTTGCTTGGAGAGAGTGGGGTTCATACCTTTTCCAACAACATTAGTGCATAAATGACTACAATAGATTCGCAAGGATTCGAACTCGATACTGTCGATTCCATAGTTCCCGATGGTATCTATTCGACCAGTCAAATACCGCCATTTTGACTTTTAGAAAATTAGGAAAATTGTTTGTTTGATGCAATTGTGACTCATCGGGTTTCCGTTTTATTTTTGTACTGCCTGTATTTAAGAAAATTCAGAATTTAAAGTTAAAAATATTTTGTTTTATTAAAGTGTTCAAACCTTATACATAATTATATACTTAAAAGAATATTTATACATAGGCAGGTTGTCGGTAAGACAAAACACATTTAACACTTAAGGGTTTCTATATTCATTTTTAAAAATTCCTGAAATAAAGAGTTCCTTCTCAGTTCGTTATCTTTATAAGTTGAATAGGAAGGATTCTCTGTACGCAATACCAAACAGGGTTATGGTAGCTGATTGGCTGACCTCAGTAGAGAGCTATTGTCATATATGTGTCTCAAGCAACGGCGCTATTATATGTGACATTCTCTATATTCAATCCATTTCGCAGCTGTCAGTCAGTCAAATGCATTTTCTCGCGTTTGTGATTTTTTCATCCTGCAGACATATATTCATCATTAACACTTAAATGCTTTTTGTTTCAAATATGACACATTCCAACAAAATGCCTATTTACTATAATATAATATTCAACAGAAAATATATCAAACTGTAACTGTTTCACATCTGCAAAAAGCCTGTTCGCAAATGTGAGTAGGTATTAGTATGATGTTGCATCCACGCACCCGCTAAATGGGTAATCAGTATCTTCAATGTCACTGGCGAGAGTCATCTGCCTAATTCAAGAGCCTAAACTTTTAAATCTTGTCATTAAAAATTAAAAAGTAAAAATTTATTTTATGATTCTCTAGTGTGACTTTATGATTATTTAGATGCATATGTTGTAGTTTTTGTTATACATATAAGATTTTATGCCATTTGTTGCACATTTGCAACATCATTTATTTTTGTTCAATGTCCAAAAATCATTTATACTACTTTATATTACCCTTATGAAATGTGTTTCACTTGATAAAATATGTTCCAACGCATGTGAAAAATAAAGCATTTAACAGCCTATATGATCTCGTCTATAAACGTTCTATAATCTCCAACCACCTAATGGGCATTTATTTCCAGCTGTCATTGAATACATCCAAAACGATTTCAAATATTATAATCTTATTTGTAAACAAAAACAACAAGTATTTGAAAACAATTAAATGTTAACGTTTTGAAAATAAATAATTTATGAAATAATAATAATTTATAAATAATAATAAAGTTCAATATTAAAGTTATAAAAATGATCAAAGTAAAATAAACAAAAATATAGTTAAATTTCATTTTACTGTAAATAAATATCAGTTTTTAAAAAAATGTTTCAGTTAAAAATGAACTTGATAATTTTGTAATGAATGCAATTTTTACAATAAGTTAAAAAATAAAACATTCTTACCACAGACTTATCGTTCTTAATAGAAAAATAACTGTAAAACTGAGAAGAAAGTGAACTGCAATACATGTTTATAAAGCATTGCAAATATTCAAATCAGATGAGTTAGTAGACCTTTAGTACACCATCGCATATATATATATAAATATTTGTTTATTTATATATATATATATATAGATTTTTAATTTTTAATTTTTAATTTTAATTTTAATTTTTTAACGGCCTCAATTTTTGAAATGTTAAATTTCTTTTCTTCTTCTTCTCTTTCTCTATCCCTCCATTTCATTCCCTCCAAATATGATCTGAGGTTAAGATCGGATTCTAACTCTGCCTGATGAGATCTCAGTTTATAGTAACTGTTGATCGATAACATCGACATGTCAGTGTCGCAGATTTTGTACATGTCTGTGTAAATAAAATTATCATATATAAAGCTCTATTTTGATATTGAGCACTTTTTATAAACCCGGTTAAAATTCTCTGGATTACCACCCTGTGGATATTTTTCACCTGGATTATTACCATTATATATATATATATATATATATATATATATATATATATATATATATATATATAATTATATTTTTATTCATACATACATGTACAAAAACCGCTACACTGGCATGTCGATGTTATCGATCTTTAGTTATTAGAACCTAAAATATCCTCAGGCGGAAAAATCTGATCTTTCAATTAGGTGTAGTGGCTTTAGTACTTGTCTGTATAAATAAATAAAAATATTACTATAAATAGCTCTATTTACTATTGAGCACTATTATATAAGCACTGTTGAAATTCTTTAGATTTTTTTTATTGTTTGAATTCTCAAATCTGAGGTTGTGTCCATATCATGCCCCCTAAAAACAACAAAAAAATTGGGGAATATTTATTCAATTGCCTCTAATTTCTATGTTTTTAAATTTCACAAATAACCGTAGTATCTGATTTTCACGAACCCCTTTTACCCCTTTTGCATCTAACTAAATTAAACTAAATATAGTCCATGTGATGACGTCTTACGCCTAGTAGCTACGGTTAAAAATTCATAATGATCAGTTAATTAGTTTAGGAGTGAGTCCTGTACATAGGATGTATAAATATATACACACACGTAACTTATATATATATATATATATATATATATATATATATATATATATATATATATATATATATATATATGATTATTTTTATTTACACAGACATAACCTCAGATCATATTTGGAGAGAAACATGATCTGAGGTTAAGATCGGATTCTAACTCTTCCTGATGAGATCTCAGTTTATAATAACTGTTGATCGATAACATCGACATGCCAGTGTCGCAGATTTTGTACATGTCTGTGTAAATAAAAATAATCATATATAAAGCTCTATTTGATATTGAGCACTTTTTATAAACCCGGTTGAAATTCTTTGGATTACTACCCTGTGGATGTTTTTACCTGGTTTATTACCATTAATATTATTATCATTATTATTATAATATATATATATATATATATATATATATATATATATATATATATAAACTTAAAGAAAGTGGCAAAATGCCTTCAAAAACCATGTGTTAGATGCAGATATTTTTATGAAAATCAAAATCAAAAATAAAAACATTTTTTTTCCCTCATCTTGACTTTTTTTAATCTAATATTTCGCTTGATATAACCAGCCTCGACAGAGCTTTAGACAAATAAAAGGTATTAACCTTTTTTTTTCGTAACAATCCTTCCTGGTCTTCTAGAAGTGACGTGCGATGTTGTTTGGACTAACGGTGTAAATGTCTCTTTTTAAATTGAACTTAAATCGCGCATGGTCGCTGGTGGGTATACATTTGGGAAAGTTCATTATATGTATAGGTGCGATGTTCAGACTTCGTCGCAGAGTAGTTAGAATGTTCTTTATTAATTTTTAACTTCGAGCCCGTGCTCGCTTATGTGGTTATGAAATGAAAGTTCTTAAAAGCATCCTTAGATATTTCGGAAATTGAAAATAGACAAACAAATGCCTTTGGAGACGACGTTTTGCGATGCAATATTTTATATAGCGTTAAATACAAATATGTATTATTGTAAAATTAAATATTTCAACGGCCTAATTTTTAAAAATTTGTCACATGACTATTATTCCGCTTGCTTGGCTCTATTCTTCCTGGACTTCACCGAAAGGGTTTGATCACAAAAAACCCTCTGCCTGATGAGACCTCAGCTCTTATAGCTGTAGATAGATTACATCGACATGCCAGTGTAGCAGACTATGTACATGTTTGAATAAAAAAATCATTCATCTATATACACACACACACACATATATATATATATATATATATATATATATATATATATATATATATATAAGGGTATTTCCACAGTGTGTTTGCTTGTATTGAAGTTTAAAAATTATAATGGTTTAAAGACCAGTCATGATGCAGATTTTATTTAGACATAAATATATCCATTTATATTTCATAAATATATCCATTTATATTTCATACATATTTGAATTCTAATTTCAGATCCATACAACGTCCTTGTCAGGAAAATACAAATATTTCATTACGTGGCATGTTGTTCTTTTTGAATATTCAAGTTTTGTGTTCAATTCAGTCGGGTATGCACGAGTTTTAATATATATATATATATATATATATATATATATATATTATTTTGAATTTAGAAACCAAACAACGATGTGCTTTTTATTTTATGAATCAAATTTTTTTTAAGTTATTCTTTCTTCTTTCTACATGTTGAAAGCATTTTTTCAGTGTCCAATGTTAAGGATCAAGTCCGTATAGCTATTATATATATATATATATATATATATATATATATATATATATATATATATATATATATATATATATATATATATATATATAAGCAGCTACGCGCTCCAAGTTAAAAAATAAATAAAATAAAACGTTGCCATTCTAACTACCGTGGACCGAAGTCTGAACATCGCCTCTACAACATCAAGAAGAAAAGCTGCCATCACAGAAAAACTAAGGTATTGCCTTGAAATTGATTCGGACTCCTTTTGTCTGAAGAAGAATGTTTTATCCTTCGAAATTAATAAGAAAAGTTTTTAAAAACAAAACTATTTAAATGATTTTTAATAAAAAAATTGCATCTCAAACCGTGGTCTCCAAAGGCATTGGTTTGTCTATATTCTATTTTCAAGATATCTAAGGATGCTTTTACGAACTTTCATTTTATATATATATATATAAATACATAAACACACACACACACACACACACATACACACACACACACACACACACACATATATATATATATATATATATATATATATATATAACATAGTTCACTCCAAACAAGGCAGACCGCCACTGTAGACGTAAGAGGCTACTGAGAAAGAAGGTGAAAGTTGTCGGTTTTTTTTTGGGGGGGGGGTCAACCTAAATTAGGAGCTGTGCAGCGAGATGTCTGTTTACATTAGTTTTAAATTTCTGCATGTCAGTACCGTCAGGAAAACAGGGAGCAGGGAGGAAGTTCCAGAGTTCAGCAACACGAGGAAAGAAGCTTTTGGAGTAGAAGGCTCTTCGGCATCTGGGGACCTTCACAGTGAATGGATGGGATTTGGCAGATTGTCGGGTTGGTCTAGTGAATTTACGTCGAGGGGGTACCAGAGCAGCAAGTTCATCAGAGCACATTCCATTGAAGTACTTGTAAAACAGGCACAAGGAAGCAACATTGTGGCGATGGGACAGGGGCTGGGGCTTGGTGGATAGTGAGGGACCTATTAAATTGGCAACTCTTGTCTAAGAGGGAGAAACTAGTGAATGATGCACCAGCCGAGATGTGGCAACAATACTCCATGCATGGGTGGATGGTGGCTTTGTAGAGATATAGGATAATAATAGGCGTGAGAAGTTTACTGGCAATGTAGAGAGAGCCCACCTTCTTTGCAGCAGCCTTGGCAATGTCTTCTATGTATTTGTTCCAATTCATGTTATCTGTGAAAGTTAGGCCGAGGAGTTTGAATGATGAACTCTCAGGTAGGGTGTTATTTGCCATGACAATCGGTGGTTGAAGAGGTTTCTTGTAGTTATTGAAGGAAAGGAGCTTTGTCTTTGCGTCATTAAAAGTTACCATCCATTTTTGACCCCATTCCACTACAGACTGAAGGTAATTTTCTAAGGATTCAGCCATTGCCTCAGATATGTGTGCGTCCGTTTTGCTCACATAACGAGAGTAGAGCGTGGTATCGTCAGCAAATATTCCTATCTCAGTCTCAATTACATCAGGGAGGTCATGTATGAAAATCAGGAACAGTAGAGGTCCAAGGATGGATCCCTGCATTTATGTCATGTTGCTTAGATGAACGGCCATCGAGGACAACCTGGATCTTTCTTTTTGTTAGGAAGGACTTAATTTTCTTAAATATTTGTCCAGTAATACCATCCGAGTGCAGTTTGAGGAGAAGCCCTTCATGCCAGACCTTGCCAAAGGCCTTGGATATGTCAAGCGCTACCGCCCGAGCTTCAAAATATACTTATATATATATATATATATATATATATATATATATATATATATATATATATATATATATATATATATATATATATATATATATACAGACACTCACACACACATATATATATATATATTAAAATGTTGAATTAAATTAAAGATAATTGAATTATCGTTTAATAATAATAATCTATCGTGATAATATAAAGCTCAATATATTTAATAGAGCAATCAATTCTAGAGATGAAAGATGAGAATAAAAAATTGTAAAGATACAATATTTATTAGAACATCAAAAGTTCAGAGCAAGGAGCTTCAAATCCTTAATCCATGGATTTTCAAAGATCAACTCTTTTCATCAGAGGATAGGGAAAAGCCGACAATGTAATTGTAAATATTATCGGCAACATTTAACTTTGAAAATTTTACATAAAATAAAACAAAAATGAAGGCAAAAAGGTAAAGAGTCTTATGTTGAGATGAGAGCGTAGAGCCAGGGTAGACGATGCCCCAAAACACGTCAAAGTAAAAACAGTTGTTATGTTGGAAATGTTTGAAACAGAATAATACTGAATTGTTTAGGAATCCAAATATTTTTGTTAAGAAGCTGGTACTCAGACGGAATTGGTAACGTCCAGTTTAGAGCACTTTAGATATTCTTCAACTCATACAGTGCGTAGTCTTCGTCTGCAGAATCAGTTGGTCGGATTCCGTTAGTCGTAGTAGTGATGTGGTAGTCGAAGTTATCATATCCTCTTCGCTCTGTTGTTGCAGACACCTTCTTCTTTTTCTTTTACTTCTTCTTCTTCTTCTTCTTCTTCTTCTTTTACTTCCTCTTCTTCTTCTTCTTCTTCTTCTTCTTCTTCTTCTTCTTCTTCTTCTTCTTCTTCTTCTCAATAACAGCTTTCATAAACGTTATTGATAAAGAAACATCCCAAATGAAATTCGGTTTTAAAATTTCTTCGGAGGTGTATTCTTTCTTTATAGCATAAAACATGTATACGCATAAAAAGTACTCTCGGCTGCTAATAATGCGCAATACATGCATTAAGATTCACTTACTTCGTAACTTATGCTGATCGCGTAATGGGTTAGAAATCCAACTTTTAATTACACTATCGAGACTCGATGCCAGCTCGACGTACTTGCTTGACTATGCACGTTGAAGAGCTGTGATACAGCGAAACAGTAGCAGTTTATGTTTTCATATTCCGCCCACCTTTCTGAGTTGAGCACTCTGGTAAGTAAGATCGCTGGTTGACATTATCGACAATGCATAGCTTTTTTGGCAAAAGAGTCGAGCACTCACTGCTGCTGATAATACTTGATATGAGAATAAAATTTCACTTATTTTGTAGCGATTGTCGATAGCGTAATCGTTAAGAAGTCTGACTTTTGAACTCACAGGCCAGGTTATCGTCTGTGTTCCAGCTTTGAGTCCGGGTGTACGATTCACATGGCTCGCAACCCCCTTCCCAAGATTATGTTCTTTGATCAGGGATAGCTGTAAGTCGTTGAACAGTGATTTGACTCAGACAAAGTATCAACAAGTGTCAACAATGGAGCCGTTTATATACGTAATCCAATCCAATTCGCATGAAGCAAAACCCTTCATGTGAATCTAGCATTAAAAATACCACCCAGTTCTTCCGTCAGAAGTTGCTCTGAGTGTGACATGTCGAGTGCACGACCTAAGCCCAACCAACTGCGCCCTCAATAATTCTCATTGGTCAGCGTGTTTATTCTATTAAATTCTCCCCCTCCCTCAAGGGAGTAACCGCTCCCCTTTCTCTATTTTTACTCCCATTTCATCCTCATTGGTGAAATTGTCATCTTTTTATCTACTTGTTCTCCCCAGACATTCCCAGATCGAAACAATCCAATTTTTAAAGCTGGGTGGTCTTCATTTTAACATTTTCCTTATGTTTCGCTTTCCAAATTTCGGTCAACTTCAGACCGACCATCAATTTCCTTTTATCATTATTCAGAGAAAGCAAATGTAAAGCCTTTATTATTCTTTATTTGACTTGTCAATCGCCGGCCAATGTCTGGTCAGTGCAGATCGCAATGAACGGTCCAGGATTATCTGTCTCAAGCCAGCCACCATCCAATTCCGTCCCAAATATTGTCGCAGCGAATCGCGCCATCTTGTTGCCGGTCGACCGAGCGGTCACTTGATGTTGATTGGCGTCCATTAGTCGTCCATCATTCGCGCAATGCGGCAGATCCTTTTTTTCTTTCATTTGTCGGCCGAGTCAACTATGTCCACCAACATGGTCATCATCCGCAGCTGCTGGTTCGCTAGAATTAATTAGACTTTAAAGCAGTGTTTTTTTTAAATAATAAAATAACTCTTATACGTTAGATGTGTCATTAGACGTTAGCTATCTCTCGTCAAATACAGCGTAGAGTTCATAAAACTACAAGTTTTGTCAACATTGATGTTTTAATTTAGATTATTATTATAAATGTGGAAGTTACAAAAGGATGACGTCATCCATTAAAACAGCGAAGGTAGCCAACCCGTAACTGTCCAGTATACTTAAAACTCCACTGTGGATCTTGTTTGGTTGTTATCTTGTTTGTCCTCATGAACAATGGATGACGTCATAAAATAAGGATGAAGAGAAAACATAGCCGACAGTGACTGGACATACTACATGAACCATCTAGAACCGGATGGTCTCTTCCTGGATAATAATTATTCGGAACAGAATCCTCGGAGTGATGACCTCATAGAGAACCCATTGACCGGATCAGTAGCAATTTCTGGACACCATAGAGCCATGATCGCCTTGTGGTAATGGTCATAACACCCTTGTCCATAGCTCAACTCGACATTGGTTCACAGTCGGACTTCGTGGGGTGACAGTTAAATATTATCCGAAGCGAGAGAGAGAGAGAGAGAGAGAGAGAGAGAGAGAGAGAATATTTTATAATATTTACAAAGGGGCACGAGACGTCAGATAAAAAGTCACAAAGGAACTATTCTCTCTCTCTCTCTCTCTCTCTCTCTCTCTGGTTTGATGGATAACGTAAAAAAATTGTGACGTCATTCACTGTGCATGGTTATAACTATCTCTGTTTCAAAGCATGACATCATCCTTTAGTGATGTCATCCCTTTGTGACACCATCAAGTAAGCACGGGTACACACAAACAACATAACAAGCAAACAAGATCCATAGAGTTTTAGTAGTATACAGATAAATATTAAACAAATACTGACTCAACGGGTCACGATGGTCTAGTAAACAATACAAGTTGGATATTCCCCAGTGCAATAAGAATAATGATAAGCAAAACTTAAAATAATTGTTTTAGGGTACCCTGTGTGATGACCTTGTGGCAAACTAGACCACAAGCGATACATACAGGCGGGTAGGTGTGTTTTACCAGTCGGGTATACGTCCTCGACATCACTCCCACAGTGACTTTGTTGCTGTCGGGCTGAGGTATGGTTCTGTTCAATCCCAGGAGGTCCACCCTCCCATGCGTTACCTTCGCTTTCAGAAGAGGTTAGTTTATTGCTAATCGCCTGAGGGAATGCCGACGGGGCTGCTCAGGCATTTTTGTCGATCAGAGCGCACTAGTCCTAGTGTGCTGGCTTCCCACATCTGACGTTGTGTCTAGCCTCCCCTGGAGAGGAGGTAAATAAACATACAGGTGGTTGAAAGTAATAAGAAACAATTGATATTTAAAAATGGACCCATTGTTCGGACACTGACTGGTTGATAAAATATATAAAAAATTAAAAAATAGAAAACGACTTCAGTTTTCAAAATTAAAAAAAAATGTAAAAAACAAGCACAGATACAAAAAATGTGAAAGACAGATGAGCTCCCGTTCGCCGCGACAAAGACTCGCGCATATATGTGTGTTCTTCTCCGATACATCGAGCACGTGCCTGTACCTTTTCACAACAAATCAAAAATGTTGAACTTCAAATTAAAAAAGGAAAAACTTCAAATTAAATTAAAAAAAATTTTTTTAAACGAACAAGCTCGTTACAAATTTACGGGGGGAGGGGGCATTACAAAAACTATTGTCATTAAAAACGGCTACTAATTTGTTTTGGAGGTGGTTATTTTATTTGAAATTCAACATTTTTTTTTAATCTAAAGATGAGCTTTTTTAATTTGAAGTTCAGTAATCCAAGCAAAACTTCAGCCACACATAACATGAATTATTTTTATTTGAACTATTGTTTATATTTTATTTGGACTATTGTTTATATTTTATTTGGACTATTCTTTATATTTTATGCTACATTTTGGTCTATGTGACATTCTGAAGAAAGACGGAGAGTACATTAACGGAAACCTAATAGAAAAATAAATAGCAACAGAGACAGAAATAGCCCCCCCCCCCAAACAATGCAAATAATTTGTTTTTTATCTTCACGTTTTAATTATTGACGGAGATAGCTTAGTTTCGCTTATAATGTGGCAGATTCAAACCTTGAAATTAGTTTTGAAAGTGAGATATTTACGAATTATAATAAAATATTACTAAATATAACAAAATATTACTAATTATAAAAAAATATTACGAACTATAATAAAATATTACTAATTATAATAAAATATTACTAATTATAAAAAATATTACTAATTATAATAAAATATTACTAATTATAAAAAATATTACTAATTATAAAACAATATTACGAATTATAATAAAATATTACTAATTATAAAAAAATATTAATAATTATAATAAAATATTACTAATTATAAAACAATATTACGAATTATAATAAAATATTACTAATTATAAAAAAATATTAATAATTATAATAAAATATTACTAATTATAAAAAAATATTACGAATTATAATAAAATATTACAAATTATAATAAAATATTACTAATTATAAAAAATATTACTAATTATAAAAAAATATTACTAATTATAATAAAATATTACTAATTATAATAAAATATTACTAATTATAATAAAATATTACTAATTATAAAAAATATTAGAGGCATTGTTGAAAATTAGATTATCATATCTTTTAGGAAGCCATATCAAGTCATATATTGAAAATAAAACCCACCAACAAAAAGGTTATTATTATATTTTAATATAATAATAATAACGGTTTTATTTTCAATATTAATATTGCTTTCTAACCATCATAATAATTGCATTAACTAATTATGATTTATTTTTTACTAGTTTACGATACAAAGCAGATAAGTAGCTTCAAAAATAATAACAATGGGTTCAATATACCAAATACTATTTTTGAAGTATTTTTAACGTCGATTTCAAACTCCAAACTCCCAAATTTCGACTCCATGTCGATTTTCTGGGCTTATAATTTTAGCGGAGATGTTTATTAATAAATCCATTGAATGGTAATTGAAACCGACACTGAAAAGGCGATACTTTACCAAATTTAGACGAGCGCATAAAACGCTGTCAATGGACACCTGCGTTGCACCGCGCAATCGTGCCTGCCTGTCAGCAGGCTTGAAGGTTGGCGCGCATCCCTTCGTAGTAGAAGCTTACTCCATTCTTAAAATTCATTCAGGTTCAGTTGTGCACAGTATCACCCCTCCTCTGAAACGCATTCAACAACCCTCTCCCTTTTTTTTGCGTTGAATTTTTAAGAATTCGAATTTGAGGAAATGGGGAAGGGGGTCATTTGATTAAGGATACTCGATATTTTCGGGAATGGGAGTGAAAGAATTCCGTTGTAATAAGAGCGAGGTAGTGGATGAATAAAAAAAAGGCAATATGATAGGAAGAGGGGGGAAGAGGGGGAAGGAAACGGTACGAGCCCTGTTAGCAGTAATACTAGTTGCCGGGTGGTGTTCGATCCGTAACACTTAATGAATGAAGGTTTGGTACATTGAACAAGAAGTATGAATGGAAGATGAAAGCCGGGGAAAAGAAAGGGGGGGGGGCAATGGATCCGGGTTTGATGTTGGTTGAGTTGGGTTCGGGGAGAGCCTACCTCGTGCCGGCATCACGTGAATTCGAATTGCTATTCAGACGAGTCTTGTGATCTGGTGTGCGTGTCTCTGTGCATGCGAAAAAGGGAAATTGGACCTGCTCCGTGGTGGTGGCGTGTATGCGTCGTCAGAATTGCGAAGGTTTGCGTAGGGATGTGGCGGTGGGCTGACCGGGAGCGGGGGGGGGGGGGCGATTATTGAATGTTTCCACGGGTTTTATGACTTAGCAGCGCGCAAAGGAGAGGGTTTAAAAAAAAAAACATAATTGATATTGCTCAACGATTTAAAATAAAATCACTTTGCTGTCTCGAACACCCGTTCGGGTGTATGTTTTACGGCATATCAACCCTTTTTGGTATTATTTAATATCGAACCCCGATAAACGAGTTATTCACAATCATACGAATATAAATTGCATTTTATAAAAGGGATGAAAGAATTACGAAATCTAAGATTACATTTTTTAATTTTATTTTTGTAGCAATTGTCATTACATTTATTTAGTATGACAATTAAACATTTATTTTGTATGACTATAAAAATTTATTTATGATGACAATTAAAAATTTATTAAGTATGACAATTAAAAGATTATTTAGCATGACAATTAATAATGCTATAATTTGCAATGCTATAATTTGCAATGGCTTCAAGTTAACAAACGTGCAAGTCATCGTTTGTAGCTATTATAAGTGGTAAAGTATGCGAACTATTCTTTATTACAGTATGCGGTCTACTGGCATTTGATATATTACAATATGCGGTCTACTGGCATTTTATATATTACAATATGCGGTCTACTGGCATTTGATATATTACAATATGCGGTTTACTGGCATTTTATATATTACAATATGCGGTCTACTGGCATTTGATATATTACAATATGCGGTCTACTGGCATTTGATATATTACAATATGCGGTCTACTGGCATTTGATATATTACAATATGCGGTCTACTGGCATTTTATATATTACAATATGCGGTCTACTGGCATTATATATATTACAATATGCGGTCTACTGGCATTATATATATTACAATATGCGGTCTACTGGCATTTTATATATTAAAATATGCGGTCTACTGCCATTTTATATATTACAATATGCGGTCTACTAGCATTTTATATATTACAATACACGGTCTACTGGCATTATATATATTACAATATGCGGTCTACTGGCATTATATATATTACAATATGCAGTCTACTGGCAATTTATATATTACAATATGCGGTCTACTTGCATTATATATATTACAATACGCGGTCTACTGGCATTTTATATATTACAATATGCGGTCTACTGGCATTATATATATTACAATATGCGGTCTACCAGCAACTTCTATTATAACATGCAGGCTATTGTAATTCTTCTACTATAGTATTTCATATCAATTTTTTTTATTACAGTCTACCGTCATTTCATATATTTTGCATTTATATTTTTACCGTTAGTGCATACCGTCAATTTCCGATTTACAGTAGACGATAAACTGTCAATTTTCTATTGCAATATTCGGTATATTATCAATTTTTTTGCAGAATGCAGTCTACCATCAACGTCTTATTACAATTTCGGTTCACCGACAACATTCTTTTTACAGTATATGTTCCACTAGCAACTTCATAATATAGCATGCAGTCTACCGCCAATTTATATTATAGTATGTTGTCAATCGCTAACGGTATGTGATCTGCTCCATATATTCCATTTTAATTATTGAGTTTTCGGTACTTTGTTATATTAGAACCCACGTTAACTTTGACCATAACCCTAACCCGACCCAAACCTTTAACCTAAACCTAAACCCTAACCCTAACCCTAACCCTAAACCTAAACCTAAACTTAAATCATAACCCTAACCCTAACCCTAACCCTAACCCTAACCCTAACCCTAACCCTAAACCCTAACTCTAAACCTAACCCTAACCCTAAACCCTAACCCTAACGCTAACCCTAAACCCTAACTCTAACCCTAACCTAAACCCTAACCCTAACCCTAACCCTAACCTTAACCCTAACTCTAACCCTTACGTTAAACTCTAACCCTAACCCTAAACCCTAACCTTAACCCTAACCCTAAACCCTAACCCTAACCCTAACCCTAACCCTAACCTTAAACTCTAACCCTAACCCTAACCCTAAACCTTAACCCTAACCCTAAACCCTAACCCTAACGCTAACCCTAACCCTAAACCCTAACTCTAACCCTAACCCTAACCTTAACCTTAACCTTAAACCCTAACTCTAAACCCTAAACCCTAACCCTAAACCCAAACCCTAACCCTAACCCTAACCCTAAACCCTAAACTCTAACCCTAACCTGATCTGCTCCATATATTCCATGTCTTACCTCTGATTTTCTATTATAGTATGCAGTCTTCTGTCATATTTTATAATTCGTTCATTTCTATGATAACATAGAGACTAATGAGATTTGCTGTACTTTTCACGTACTATGCAGTCTTTTGTAGAAATGAAGGCTTATGACTGGCAAGCAAAATGGATTGTGTCGCTTAACTTAGATGAACAATCATTTTTAGTGTTGCATCGACTCTTGAGAATGAAAGTATCTGTTGAATACTTCTTTATTGATATTGTTGTTATTGTTGTTGTTGTTGTTAAGTGAGTCTAATTTCTGTATCTAGCCTACGCAGATTGTGTCTCAGGATTGTCTGGTCTGCATGATGTCTTCCTCGTAAGTCGCAGCTATTTGTTGATCTGCGATATTGCAGATTTTATACCGACACCAAACGCAGCAATGCTCAACGGGGAAGGTTTGGCCCAAAACAACCAAAGAAATGGCGCAGAAACAACGTTACCACTTTCACTCCATTGATTTGCGGTTCTGCACCTGATACGTATTTGCTTGCCACATGCAAGAGCAGAGATGGCCATAAGACGACTGGATTTTCACCAGCTTTGTTAGCCGGGTAGCTCTGACACTATTGCATTGATACCATCCCTACCACGGCGAAGAAGTGTTTGACTTTAGGGGTTACGTCGCCACTGTTGAATCTTCACGAGTTCGGTCGGGGTGTTGATACCTTCCATATTGATAGACTGTGACCAAACTAAGCATTTCGTTATTTTCTCAGTAATCTTCTATTATATAAAAGGCAGTTGTGTTACATAATGGATGGACTATGTGGAGAACGATTCCATCAGCGAGTACGGATTTAGTATCTAGGTGGACCAGTGCAAGTTGCCTTGATACGAAAATCTGAAAAACTAGTTCGCTCTCGGACTAAAAGTAAACAAGGAACTGTGGCTTAGATTCAAGTTGAATAATCAAGGAAAGGTCATGCATAAAAGTATTATGCAGTGACGTCAGTGACGTGAAAGAAAGAAAGACGTTTTAGAGTCTATTTTGGAAAGCCGTGACGAGCAGATGTGAATTCGAGATGTAATTCAAAAAAGGAAATGGGGAATTTAATTCCTAAAAGAGTTGACAGCGACTGGTCTGCCTACCCTTCCTCTTTCGCCCGTAACTAAGTAAAATTAAGTTAAGAAGAACAATTTTGGACTCTCTTTCAATTTAATGAATGTGTGAGATTTAATCGAATGACGAGAAAATCTTTCCAAAATAAATAACCATTAACTCTCTGTCGATTTGCGCATTCTCTCTGCATGAAAAAGTACTTGTTTTCAGACACACTACGACGATGATGACGGCGAAATGCAGCGCACTAGATGATGAGGATGGTGATGACGAAATGCAGCCTACTACGAAGATGATGACGACAGTGCCGGGCGTCAGTATACAAAATGAGAAAAGATGACTGAGAACACTGAAGTGACGATTAATAAAAAGAACGTGTTTAATAAACGACAACATAACAGTTGTCTGTGTGTATGTGTGTATGTATGTATGTCCAGCTAAAAGTTGAAAACTACAAAACAAACAGCCACCAAGTTGGTATATTCTCGATCAGCGTTGCCCCGGTGAATAATATCTAAAAGTTAGAAAACATTATCATTCGTTGACCTTAAACTGGCGCAAATTCCGTCAGGGAAGCTCGGTTTTCCAGCCATTTCATGAACGAACTAAAGGGGAGTAACTCTTATTTTTAAATAAAGGAGTTGCGTCCCTTATGCCAACTCGAGGAATCTACATATAGGAGAGTTGTATGTGTGTGTTTGCCCAGAGCGACGAATGGGCAGAGCGGAGAAGAAGAGAGGCGTGGGACAATATGAGAGGAGGAAAGAGAGAAAGACAGAGAGATGGGTAGAGAGAGAGAGAAAGAAATAGAAGTTTTAATAGAAATATGTTACACTTTTCCCCTGGGCAACGCCTCGTAACCCTGCTAGTACAATATTAAAAAAACTGCAAAGCTTACACACGAATTATAAAGAGAGAAAGTGTAACCAAGTCTCCTTCAGTAACCACCGTCGACGTTGACCCTGGTTAGTTGCGACATTACATAACTCGAAACGGGGCAATAAAGTATACGGTCTATTTAGTAGGCATACCGAATCAATCAAGTTGCCGAAAACGTCTTGGAATAATCAAATTGATTGTAAAACAAATATAAAAAAATCATTAGAAACAAAAAGTAGAATAATAATCTGTCTTCACACAAGAGTCTCCACCTGCGTAAGTTTTCCCAAAAATTTATCACGTGATCAAACGTTTATTTACACATATTGAAAAATAGAATCTAATAATTTCCATATTAATTGCTCCACATATTCAAAGTTGTGACATATAGAGAGTTCTGATTGGTCGAACAAGATCACGTGTTAAGTTAGACGTGATGTTTAAATAATCATTTAAATTAAATCAGTCGGTTTGACGCAACTCTAGCAGTGGTGGCCGTGGGGATGCTCTCTTCGTGGCAACATACAAAAGGAAATAAACCGTAAAAACTCCCAGGAACTTTTTACGCAACCAACCGGCCGGTGATGGTGATTGTTAACTTAATACATTATTATAATACAGTTTTTTTAGTAATTCGTAGTCATAAATTCATGCATGCAGTTCAACCATTACGAAGAACTACATATAAGATGGCGACCATAACCAAGTTCACACGTGGAGTTTAGTTAAAGACACAAAGATGTATATCTAACACAGGTAATCTTTCGTTTAGGACTTTCGTATTCGTTTTTCTTACTTTGTCTGTTAAATAAGTGGAACTTCAAAGAACTCATATTTGTCTTTTTTTTCCATTCTCAAACTGCATGCGACTTTTGTTCACTCGACAGAAATACATGGGAATTCTTCCTGCTACCATAACGGCCATTTCCTAAGGCGCAGTCTCTTCTCATTAAAAGAAACAAATAAACCTTCATATCTCTGCATACAATTACTATAAAAGGCGATTCCCTAAAAAAATGGTGACCCTCTAAAAATGCCGCCCATAAAATCGTTCATAAAAGTCACATTTTTCTGCACTCCAGCTATATTTAGTACAATTAAATTTCAATCTATGCTTGACTTGTCCACCAGGATTCAGTCATGAATGCCCAACA
>OY744525.1:11785052-11845052 GCA_963556195.1 Sepiola atlantica | reverse complement strand
TAACCCTAACCTTACCCCTAACCCTAACCATAGCCCTAACCTTAATCCTAACACTAGCACTAACCCTACCCCTAAACCTAACCCTAACCATAACCCTAACCCTAACCCTAACCCTAACCCTAACCTAACCCTAAATCTAACCCTAACCCTAACCATAGCCCTAAACCTAACCCTAACCCTAACGCTAACACTAACCCTAAACCCTAACTAACCCTAACCATAACCATAACCCTAACCCTTTCTATAGTTCGTTCATTGTATCATCTACACTATCTTAACACATACGAAATCTCTCCCTCTTCTTTCCTTTTGACATGGAGTCGGTCAGTATCACCTTTCGGGTGAAATGTGTTTAACATTTTTTTTTACTCACCACACGAGTCATTACCAATGATAGTTCACTGATAAAAATACAAATGATTGTGGAGTCTAAGTGACAGCAAGTCTCTTTTTAATTGCAGTACATCCATCTTATTTAGATGAACGTTGCACGTGTTTGCCTATTTTACTGCTTCTTTTGGGCTTCACCGTTCTAGTCTACTGAGGCGGTGAAATTTACCATTTGACATTTTTCTTCCCTCTGGTAACTATTACCACGCCTGGTCTTCCTTCTTGGATTAGTTACGCGTTTTGCATTTCCATCTCCCAGAGGATTTTATGCCTTTCATTTTTTAATACTGTATCTAGTTTCGTCTACAGGTTCAAAGTGTTCATGACCCTACCATGTCTATTTTTAGCGCTAGTTTGCTGCATTCAGTTATGATGTCGTTTACCGTTTCTTCTTGTTATTCAAAGAGTCAACATTTACTGTTTTCTTGAGTCTTGTCTACCTTGGATTTTTTGTAGTTGGTTCTGATCGCGTTGTTTTTGTGCGGCTGCCTGTAGTGATTATGTTTCTCTGTTTAAGTGTCTTTTCTATAGCCATCTTTATTTATTTTCGTGTCCCATTTCTATAGCCATCTTTATTTATTTTCGTGTGCCATTTCTTTGGTAAATCGTACAAATCGTCTATGTATCTGCTTCTGTTCACATTTGATTTTTCTAACTTTTTTAATTTCTCATTTTATTGGCGGCGTTAATCAGACTCTCTGTATTTTGTGTTATGTATTTCTCTAGTCCTTTTATCGCATCATCCATCCTATCTTCAGTACTTACTAGTAATTTTAACGTTTTCCTTTTTACGCAAAGTCACTCAGTATCTTTCCTTCGGGTGCAAGAAGTTAGGCATGGTCATTAGTTTCTTTGCTTCATGTCCCCAATTTCTTCTTGTGTTCAGTTTATGAAAGGTCCAGAGCATCTTACTGGGGATACTGCCAAATTGTGTTGTTTTTAGTATTTTTCTGCAGAATAATTTCGTTTCAATTTTCATTTCTTCTCAGATATTCTTCTTTATGCTTCTATATATTTTTTTATGTGTTTCTTCCAGCTATCACTTCCGGTCTCTATTTTTCCACTATATTCTCAATAAAATTGACAATTTTGTCTGGTATTGCGTACATCTTGTAAAATTCAATTATCCATGTTTGGAGGATTGTGTCGCATGTGTTTGTAGTGCCATAACTCTGCAATTGTTCTTGTGCTTTTCCCTTCAGTATCTTTAGGTTGGTGTATAGCAGGTCATTTGTTGATTTAAATACACTTCAAACAGAGAAAAATACGTTTTTTTTTGCTTCTGAATTTTTTAGATAAAGATGGATAATTTGTATGATTTGGATTATTCGGACTACTGCTCTCATTTTGAGTGTAATTTTCACAACGTTTCGGCCATTGTAACCTCCGACCTTCTTCAGGCGTATATTGTCGAATTCAGGAATCTTTCTGTCGAACTCGCGAATCTGCACGGAATTTCGAAAAAAAAACACCTATTTAATCCACGGGTGTAGAATACTCTCGTTCCATCAGCCATTCGCAATTCCTAGTATCGCCCGCACTGAGGATTGAACCTTCAACCTTCAGGATACTGCACCTAGAACTGAATTTTACTTGCTACTTTATCCGTTACGTTAAGACGTCTTGTTCATCAACATTAAACATTGCATAATCTATTGACTTGAAGATGACTATGCAGTAGTCTGCAGGGAAGCAGATGGAAAGAACCTATATAAATTGAAATTCCGTTTAGTTTTAGGTATGGAGAGAAAGAAAGGAGAGTTCATTGCAATGGTGATAGAAGAATAAGAAAGGCAACTCCCCAGATGGGGCAGCAGTACCTCCCCATTTGGGGCTGTATCTGCTCTTATACTAAAGGGACTTTGGAGAATAGAAAAGATTATCTCCAACTAGATTGCGAAATCGATATTTGCTCTGTCAAGGCAAGAAAGAGTTCTAGAGGCGGAACCTCCCCAAATGGAGCAGCAGTACTTCCCCATTTTGGACTGTATCTGCTCTTATACAGATATAGGATCGCATTAGGAGTGGAGTATATTCTGGAATTTCTGAAGCTGTTAATGATCCAACCATTTTCCAAACATCTTCAGCAATTGATTTGGAGAGAAAAAGATACTTAAAAAAAATAGAGCCAAAAGTTCACAACGATATTTTTAATTCAATTTTTAGGAATCATCTAATTGTCACTTCCCCAAAATGTGTGCATTGCTTTACGAGTGTCGTTTGCTGCACCAATGATGTGCACCAATGATGTGCACCAATGATATGCAACAATGATGTGCACCAATGATGTGCACCAATGATATGCAACAATGATATGCACCAATGATATGCAACAATGATATGCACCAATGATGTGCAACAATGATGTGCAGCAATGATGTGCACCAATGATATGCAACAATGATGTGCACCAATGATATACACCAATGATGTGCAGTAATGATGTGCACCAATGATATGCACCAATGATGTGCACCAATGATGTGTACCAATGATATGCACCAATGATGTGCAGCAATGATGTGCACCAATGATATGCAACAATGATGTGCACCAATGATATGCACCAATGATGTGCAGTAATGATATGCACCAATGATATGCAACAATGATATGCACCAATGATATGCAACAATGATATGCACCAATGATGTGCAACAATGATGTGCAGCAATGATGTGCACCAATGATATGCAACAATGATGTGCACCAATGATATGCAACAATGATGTGCAGTAATGATGTGCACCAATGATATGCAACAGTGATGTGCACCAATGATATGCAACAATGATGTGCACCAATGATATGCAACAATGATGTGCACCAATGATGTGCACCAATGATATGCAACAATGATGTGCACCAATGATATGCAACAATGATGTGCACCAATGATGTGCACCAATGATATGCAACAATGATGTGCAACAATGATATGCAACAATGATGTGCACCAATGATGTGCAACAATGATATGCACCAATGATATGCAACAATGATGTGCAACAAATTTCAGCGAACTAAAACCAATAAAAATGATCGGCTATTTACGATGAGAAATGACAGCTTAATCGAGTTAGCAATGATATCTATTGAAAATAAAATGGCAAAATCCCTCGACGCCGATGAAGTAATGAATATATTTACATCGAGGAATACGATGTAAAATTGTCTATTTTAAGCCACGACGTTGAACGCATTAACGACCTGCAAACACGTGATAAGGTCAACGCGTTCACATCATCCCGTCTTTTACGTTTATTGTTATCATGAGAGCCGGCAATCTTGAACGCCATTAGCGATAGACACATTTTGAACGGGAGAATTGAGTTTTGTCAGTA
The DNA here is from genome assembly GCA_963556195.1 of Sepiola atlantica. Lineage (NCBI taxonomy): Eukaryota > Metazoa > Mollusca > Cephalopoda > Sepiida > Sepiolidae > Sepiola > Sepiola atlantica. The sequence continues at coordinate 11,841,318 of OY744525.1, read as the reverse complement.
AACATGTTAATGTCACATGTTGTCATTACAGAGACAGTCTTGTGAGAATTTCTTCGGAAAGACACCGAGGTTGGTCCATGCCACTTAAACTATCCGAGACCAAGTTCCATGGACAGCAATGCGCAGGAAATTAACTTTTTTTATAATATAAGGACATTGAAAGTAGTATATTTGTTTCTGGACTACTATATTATTCAACGTTTATACCCAGAAAAAGATCTCACGTAGATGTGAAAAAAATGGAGGGAATCTAGATTCATTTATTTTAAGATGTAACCATCCATTACGACGGAGATAATCGTAAAATGGAATCGTGATATTTTCCTTGACATTTTCAGGCAATTCCTCAGAGTTTCCACGGATAGAAAGACGAAGCTCTACTTTGTATTGAGTACTTTTGAAATGGATTCTGGAAAATATAGTCATAATGTTTTCATATATCATGCTGAAAAAATGTACATGGGTAGAGAATTCGGGTGGAGCAAATAATAGTTTGAACTTTGCGTAAAGCAAGATTCTTTCGTAAAAAGAATTGAACCCTTTCTACGGCGGAAATATATGGACTCTTCTTGACACTATAAATAATACTCTACAAGAAAATCTGAAAAACATAAAATTCTATTTACCCATCTCCAAAATATTCCTACCACTATAGTTTAATAAGAAAAATATCCATACAACCCAATTCTACTACAAATAACCTACACATAAGAATCTACAATAAATCACCTTTCATGGCATTAAATGACCTTACAGGATCAATATGGTGTTAAAAATAAACCAATCAACCAAAATCAACCTATGGATAGTGATAATGATGGTAACAGACAGAGTCGTTATGACCAAGCCAGAATCAGTCTCTGACAACCCATTACTTCTGTACTTCTGTAAATACATGATCTCGTTAACTCTACATCCTTGTTGTCTTATTTGTTTTCGGCCCTAAAAACACAACAAACGGTATATAACACAGCTTAAAAATACATCAGGTATGATGATAAATTAAGATTTAATAAAATAATAACAATAAAATAATAGAAAACGAAATATAATCTGGTTCAATCCACCTTATAATAGAGAACAAACCACAAATTAAAAAGTTTTCTTATGATAATAGATGAACATTTGTCTAAAAAGAAATAGAATTAAACTTAGTTATTGTTTATTGAATATACAATCAATAATAAATAAACACAATGAAAAACTAATTGCCTATTAATGAACAAATATTTAACAGCTAATGTTACATAAAAAGCAATAATAGTAATAGTAAAAGGAATATATATATATATATATAGGGTACACGGAAAATAATTGCAAGTGTAGATATAATTATCTTATGATGACATTCAAACGTAAAAAAAGAATAAAATTATCGATATATACATGAAAACCAAAAACTATCAGTTTTAGACCGAAACACAAAAGTTTCTGCGTAGATTGCTTGCCATAAGTATATTTTCATATTACTACGCTCTACTCATGCATTGAGCACTGCTGAATTAAATACTTAAACCACACACGCACACACAAACATATATATATATATATATATATATATATATATATATATATATATATATATATATATATATTTAATTTTTAAATACAGATTTTAATCAGACATGGACCAGTGGTTTCTGACAAGAAAAAGGGTTTAAATCCCCGATTCCGTCTTCTTCAGCATAGTCTGAAATAGTAAATGATGGAATTTCTCTGCTGGTATTTCCCTTTTATTCTTTTTTGAGTATACCTTTATACTTTATATATATATATATATATATATATATATATATATATATATATATATATATATATATATATACATATATATATATATATATATATATATATATATATATATATATACAATATCTTATTTGATAGTATAAGCATGCATATATCAGGTTGGAAAGAAAGTAATGTCGTATTTTTACTTCATCACTTTGCAGCCTCCTAAGTTGTACACAGTTCTAGATATTTTGGTGAATTGGTGTTTTAATATTTTGCTTTGCCTTTTTGATATAGCAATTAGTTGGAAATTATTAAGTTTAACGATCTCAGCTATCAAAAAATGGATATTAGTGAGGAGCATTTATTTTTGGTGTGGCTATCTTCAGTGCTTCTTATACAAAACAAAGCAAAAACACAAGAAAATGTGAAAAACTAGGCGAGCAGAGCCTAAAATACAATCAGTACTCATTATCAACACACACACACACACACACACACACACACACACACACACATATATATATATATATATATATATATATATATATATATATATATATATATATATATATATCAGGTTGAAAAGAAAGTAATGTCGTATTTTTTACTTCATCACTTTGCAGCCTCCTAAGTTGTACACAGTTCTTGATTTTTTGATGAATTGGTGTCTTAATATCAGATATAGTAATTACTTGGAAAATATTAAGTTTAACGGAATCATCCGTCAAGAAATGGATATTAGTGAGGAGCATCTGAGACATTGCATGCTCTATGAATTCAAAAAAGGAAATTCAGCTGCAGAAGCTACAAGGAATATTGGAACTGTCTATGGGATAAATGCTCTGAATGATCGAAAATGTCAACAGTGGTTTGCAAATTTTTCTTCTGGAGACTTTAAACTGTCAGACTGACGATGTTCGGGAAGGCGAAAATCAATTGATAAAGACGCCATTAAAGAGGCTGTGGAGGGCAAGTTAACCAACAGAGAATTAGCTTAACAATGCAATACAACCCATACCACAATTATTTCATGCCCTCACGAGTTAGGAAAACTTTACAAACTTGGACTCTATGTTCTCCACGATTTGACCGACGCTCAACGAAATCAAATATCTTTGCTTTCCAGGAATCATCGAGAACCATTATTGCAAAGAATTGTGACTGGAGATGAAAAATTGGTTCTTTACAAGAATACCCAACGCAAAAGACAATGGTTAGACCGAAACCAAAACAAAGACTACACCCAAATAAGGTTATGCTCTCTTTATGGTGGAACATGAGAGGACTGATTCATTACGAGTTACTAGAGCCTAATCAAACAATCACAGCAGTAAAATATTGTTCGCAGCTGGATGATCTAAGAATTGCTCTATCAAAAAAGAAACGACCAGCATTACTCAATAGGAAGGGTATAGTGCTTCAGCATGATAACGCGAGACCTCACAATGCAAATCTCACTCAGGAAAAGGTCATGAGTTCTAATTGGAAAGTTTTGCATCATCCTCCTTATTCACCTGACATTGCTCCATCCGACTACCATTTTCCCAGTCGTTGCAGCATCACTTAAACAATAAAATTCATGAAACTGACGACCAACTCAAAAATGACCTAAATTTGTTTTTCTCTAAAAAATCAGAGAAATGTTTTGAAGAAGGCATCAAGAAGCTAGTTGATCGTTGGACAGAAGTCATAGAAAATGAGGGGAATTATTGTAAAGATTAAAAATGTCCTAATGTGAATGTTTCAGATGAAATAATGTGTTGGACAAAACGACATTACTTTCTTTCCAACCTGATATATAACAGTAACACACACATACATACATACGCACATACGTACATACATACACACATACATACACACATACATACGTACGTACGTACATACATACATACATCCGAAACAGTTTTTCATGGTAAACAACTGATGATCCCTTAAAATAGTGTTAGAAACTAACTAATATAATAACTGTAAAAAATAAATTGACTTACATGAGTGATTTTTCACTGGAAGACTTGAGACTATAAGTTTTTTTTGTTTTTTTTTTATATATATTTTTTTATTTATTTATATAGTTTTAATGGTTGAGAAACTTCCGTGACTATATATATATATATATATATATATATATATATATATATATATATATATGTATGTATATATATATATGTATATATATATATATGTATATATATATATATATATTATTTAAATTAAGCTTATTATGTAAATCAAAATGCTGTATTATTTTTAAAAACTGTCAATGCATTATTTTCATAAATTATTTCATAAATTATTTCTTTGTTCTTTTCCCACCCCATGCAGCTATTTGAAATCCTTATAAATAAAAAAAAAGAAGTAGAAACATTAAGGTTAATCATTGAAAATAATTCAGACGAGTTCATTAGTAATAAAAAAAAGTCTAAACTTTGAATGAGCGTAAATGTGGTTCCGCGATCAAATAACAACGAATGACGCTTGAGAATAAAAAAAAAGGCGGGAATTTTCCCCGCTCTTTTAAAAAGCGTCACTCGCTGTAACCCGATCACGTCAGGTGAGGAAAATGTGATTTACAGCCATTATTAAATTGAGCGCGCATCTATAAGGGATGCTGCGTTTATAATTACATGTGCCACGTATGCAAATGTGTGTGTGTGCGTGCGTATCTGGTGGTATATGAATATATCTATCTGTTAAACTATTTGAAATAAAGTATTTTAATGAAAATCAAATAATTAGAAGTTAATAATTTATCAATGCATCTAACCTAATTATGACCAAAAAGAAAAAGAATGTTGTCGACCAATCGACATGACTACGAGGGAATTGAATCCCTAACACCACCATTGTTCGCTACATTGTAAACATAACTAGATGCACTTTTGACGATATACAAATACACATATCTTAACTAAAAAGAAATTCCCAGCAACAAAACGAAAATTATATAAAACCCTAAATGCCAAAAGAATATAGATTTACTTCATAAAAGTAATAATACATAAATTCAAATGAAAAAAAAAAATGAACCCACCAAAACATAAAAAAAAATAATAATAAAATTCCCAAACACTAAAGAATTTATTAGCGGCCCTACACAAATAAACATGTTTAAAAAGTGTTCATATAAGTTTAAAGTTTTCTAGTATGGAAAAAGTAAATGTTTACATATAGCTTAAAGCTTCATAATTAAGATAGATTTCTCCCGGTAGCTAGTAATGTAAACAAATACGAAACAACATAATTTCTCTTACTTTTGTAATGAGTAGTGCTATGGTATAAGAAGTAAGTTTATATATATATATATATATATATATATATATATATATATATATATATATATATATATATATATATATATATATATATATATATATATACCTATATTACTATTTCATGTATCCACATAAAATTTTATAAGGAGATATAATTGTTTATGTATCAATTTTCAGTATTTACGTCAACAGTTCTCGATACGTAAGTAGAGCTAGGTAGTAAGCTATGAAAATATATTTATAGTAATTAAGCTACACAAAGCTTCCGCGTTTTATCCCTGGGGGAAATCTTCAGGCTAAAACTTTTTTATATTACCAATACACTTATTTTAGCCTGAAGATTCCTCCCGGGAATGAAACGCAGGAGCCTCTGTGTAGCTTAATTGCCATAAGTATATTTTCATAGCTTACTATATATATATATATATATATATATATATATATATATATATATATATATATATATGGTACTACTCCAGATGAAGCGCCTAATTTCCGTGACTGCTCGGCGGCAACGATCGGGCAGGTCGCGGAAGCGCCCGAGAGTTGCCGAGACGAAAACGAGGCTGAAGAAAACTGAAAGTCGTAAAAATGGAAGAGTGGCAGACGACAATATAAAACGAAGAATACAAAAGAAAAAATACATATATTTGAAAAAAAATGAAAAAAATATGAACAAACTATAGCTGAAGAACTATAAATAAACTACTTTTTTTTTCGTGGGCCAAATGAACCATTTTAATTTTTTTAATCTTTTTTTACATAAATCAAAGAGGTAAATGCTATTTCTTTTACGATATTAAGGCAACTTTTTTTTTTGTCTTTTCTTAAAATAAAACAAAGAAGTGTGTTATTTTTCGTAGGATATTTATTTTTTTTGTATATTTTTTTTTGGGGGGGGGGGGATTTCATATATTTTCTCGTCAAGGATCAGGGTTTACGGATACGTTTGCGGCCGGTTCGAAAGGTCTTCCTACCGCTTGTTTTGTTGTGCTGAGCGCAGATGATTGGCAGCAACCTGATCGGTCAGCTCTGCTTCAGCCTCGTTTTCGTCTCGGCAGCTCTCGGGCGCTTCCGCGATCTGCCCGATCGTTGCCGCCGAGCAGTCACGGAAATTAGGCGCTTCATCTGGAGTAGTATATATATATATATATATATATATATATATATATATATATATATATATATATATATATATATATTGGATGGTCGAGGTTACATATACATTCTTTTTTACTTTAATTTACCAAAGACAAAGCATAAATATTGCCACTGAGACAAAAGGAATTACCTCTGATTAAGGCGGGAATTAAAGAGGTTATCCTATGTTTGTTTGCATTAAATTTAAATTTCTGCGTTTCAGTACATTCAGGGAAACAGGGAGCAGAGAGAGAGATAGATAGATAGAGAGAGAGAGAGAGAGAGGGGCCGGCCACTCGAGGAAATAAGCTATAAGAGTAGAAAGCTCTCCGGTATCTGGGGACCTCCACAGTGAATGGATGAATTTAACTGATTCTGTGGTTGGTCGGGTGTATTTAGAACAGCAAGTTCATCGGAGCACATTCCATTGTAGTACTGGTAAAACAAGTACAAAGGTGCAACATTGCGGCGATGGGACAGGGGCTGGAGCTTGGTGAATAGTGAGATACCTATTAGATTAGAGACTCTTTCTTGGACGCTGTCTAAGAGGGAGAGACTAGTGGTTTTCTAACGCCGTAGAGGGATCCCACTTATTTTGCAGCAGCCTTGGCAATGTCTTCTATGTATTTGCTCCAATTCATGTTACCTGTGAATACTAGGCCGAGGAGTTTGAACGTTGGACTGTCGGCTAAGGTATTTTTTAGCTATCGAAACTCGGTGGTTTCAAAGGTTTCTTGTAGTTGTTAAATGAACGGAACTTTTACATATACAATCATATTTATCATATATGATATATATTTATTATATATTACACATATTAATTATATATTATATATATTAATTATATATTATATATATTTATTATATATTATTTATATTTATTATATAATACACATACGATTATATTTATTATATATTATAATATATTTATTATCTATTATATATATTTATCATATATTACACATACGATTATATTTATTATATATTATAATATATTTATTATATATTATTTATATTTATCATATATTTATTTTGAGATTACATGTACAATTTTATTTACTAATGCAATTATGGCACTGACAATTATTTATGTTTCATTTTAATACAAAAGCACATAAGTTTCATCAACGTATAAAACTCTCAATATGTTGTCCATCACATTTTATACAACTTTTAAATTATCTCTCACGCTTCAACAAACATTTTGACGCAGTTCCCTTTGCGTATTTGTTTTTTCAAAAATCACAAACTGTTCCTTCACGTAAAGTCCGGTTAACGTACTAACCAATCGATTGGAACTTAATAGCTAATCTATGTCTTCGATTGAGATTTTCTCTGCAGACTGTTTTGGGTCGACCAGCTTTTGGAGCATAAAGAATCGACTCACGAATGCGACGCTTGGTTTGTTTCTTTTGGGCTTGAGTAGCAAATGTTTTAAACTATTTTGTTTTAACGATTAATCATTCACATACATACTGTTCTGCTGTATCACGGCTAGACCAGTCAGTGCCTCAAGCCGGGATTGAAACTCAACCGTTGATCTGACAGTCGGCGCCTCTACCCATACACCTTTAAAGTATATATATACATATATATATATATATATATATATATATATATATATATATATATATATATATATATATATATATATATATATACACGAAAAAAGGAAGGATGAGAGTAATCCGACGTAATGAGAAATGAAAAAAGAAAAACCAAGAGGGATTTTTTTATATATTCATCAACGTTTCGTCTTTATTGTAAGACTTCCTCAGGATGATAATTTTAAGAAAAATGTCATGCAAGTACATCGAAATATTGGGTTGACATGATGGTTGAAGAAAAAGTAGTAGCCATGGTTACTAAGTGCGCTGGACCAAGGTCTGGACTGAGAGAAGTCAGCCAGTGGCAGAGAGTGAAATGAATGTGGACGGCTGTTAGTGAAAAAGGGGAGGGTGGGAGTGTTAGTGAATTTGTCTTAGGGTGGGAAAGAGGGGAGCGTGGTGCTGAGGTGTTTGTCGTGGTGAGGTGTAGCATGGATTTTGAGGGGCTGGAGAAAGAGGAGGGAAGGGAGAACTCTGTGTTTTTATATGTAAGTAGTATCATAGTTTTAGAAAAAGATTTGAAGAAATGGAGATAATTTTAAAGTAGGCGGGGTGGGTGTGTAAGAGTGTGAAAGAAGTAGTCGAAAGGGTTAGATGGGTGAGGGGAAGAGGACAGATTTTGCTGTGGTTAAGTGTGAAATATTTGGAGGGTAGAAGTATTGACCAGCTGGCTATGTCAGGAATGTGTGAATATAAGTGAATTAGAAGGAATGTGTTGAAATGTGCTGTGAACATGACAATAAAGGGAAGGAAAAGAAAGAGAAGGAGAAAAGTTATATTAATTTTGGCAAGAAATAGGTAAAATGTAGTTTTGTACAGGCTGTGTTGATGGTTTGAAATTAAATTGAGGGCAAAAGGGGTTTAAATATTTAAATATGGGTGAGGATGTCTAGATTGTGTTCATTGGTAAGGCTGTTATTTGTGGTTAAGTGGTTTAGATTCGTAGTGAATGAAAATGTATGTGCGTGGGTGTGTATGCGGGGACGTTTTAGAATGTATAGTGGGGTATTATTAGGTTTCTTATAGAGTGTGTAGGTTACGTTATTTAGATTAAAGGTTATACCCAGGGCATTTATCTCTTCGATTTATTTCTATGTCGAAACAGGTGTTTTAGGGTTTCAGTTACAGAGAAATGTTTGTGTTTCCATTCACAAAAGAATGTATCAGAACAATTGCCGATATAAATGAAATTCGTCATGACCATTGCATTTGTACAAATTGTACAATTTCCGTTTTCTATAGACTTATGGCTTGTTAGTCAAGTGGTCTAAGACGACACTCATATGAAGCAATCGATCTTCCGAGGCCCAGGTTCGAATCCTGTAAGATTCTTATTTTTCTCTTCGTGGTATTCTTTGCTTATATCAACTCCGCGGTCTAAATATATCGTATATTTAGTAGTATTACCTGTGCAAACAACAATAAAACCAGCTTGCTACATACCATTCTGTTGAAAATAAATTTCCAATATTAAATAAAACAAAAATCAATAAAAACATGTATTGCATTTCGCTGCGTGATACAGAGATATGGTTACATACAAGTAAAAACTAAACAAAGTATGGTCACAAACCTTTTGAGTTGAGTTATTTGTATAAGTTCGGTTTTGTTAGTATAATAACTCCTTAGCCAAGTGGTCCCAGACGCTGTCTATCTTCTGACGCCAAGGTTCGAATCCTGTACAAGTCCCATTTTTAACTTTGCAGTATACTTTATATATATTCAATTCCGCCAACTAAATGTATCGTTTCTCTAGTAATATTACCCGCACATACAATAGCACCAACAAAAAAGCAGCTTAACACATAAAATATATATTAATATATATCATTTAGGCCTATAATGTGACATTAGGCCTATAATGTGACGTTATCTCCACATATCAGACTATAATTATTTCGATTACAGAAAGTTTATTCATGATCTGGAAATAGAATTTTATTTCTGGACTCTGACAAGAGCATTTAAGGTCGAAATAATTATAGTCTAATATGCGTTGGTAAAGTTACCAAATAGTCTTAAATACTTGCTCTGTACGCTAAATACATTGAGTTTTCTAATTAAAAGATATGATGTTTGATATATATCTATAGTTCTGGAGAATTTGATATTAGACTGAATCTTTCCATTCAGATTGACCCATTAACTACAAAACTTCAACTCAATACTATTTATATATATAAGGCATATTCCGACAACGTTCGTTGAATACTCTAGTCAGTCTTTCTATATGTGCCTCCCTTCGAGGTAATGTCTCGTGGCCGTTTGGTTATGACGCTTGCTAGGTTTATTCTGTAGCAGGGGTTCGAACATTGCGACCGTTTGAGATTATAATTTCCTACACTGATAAGAGCGAAAGCTTGAAACACTGGCATATGTTAGTAAAATAATTTAATATTATTTACTTAAAATTAACATGGTTATATATATATATATGTATATATATATATATATATATATATATATATATATGTGTGTGTGTGTGTGTGTGTGTGTACATAGCTGAAGTGCGTTTATTCTTAATATGTACAATTCTATTTACAATTTCGAATGTTCAAATCAAAAAGAGATTTGGCGCTAAAAAAATCAGAAAGAAATCCAATCACATGTGATTAGTATCTGTACATTTACTTATACCTCTCCGCCCCTCCCAATCTCTTTTTTCCCTCTGCTTCTCAATATCGTATTCTCAATTCATATCACGCCCTAAAAAGACCGATTACCTTTTATCCTGTTGTTGTTTCTTTTTTTTTCAGACCTTCCACGTTTAGTCATGTCCGAGTTGGTGAGATCGCTCCTCATTGTAACTTCCTTAAGTTTTTTTAGCAAGATTCTATAAATTTAGAATGCGTCTCACGTCTCTCTTTCTATCTTCTTCTCTCTCTCTCTCTTTTAATCTCTCTCTCTCTCTCTTACTCTTTCTCACAATTATATGCGATGCGTCCAATTTAAGGTTCTTTTACCGTTTCGAGAATCGAATTGTTTCACACATATGTTGTTGCACACAACTGTTGGGGATATCTTGCTCACTCACTCACTCACTCACTCACTCTCTCTCTCTCTCTCTCTCTCTCTCTCTCTATATATATATATATATATATATATATATATATATATATATATATATATATATATATATATATATATATATATATATTCCTTTATGTTTTTTCTTTATCTCTTCCCACCACTCTTCCTCATTTGGCCTCGTTATCAACTAAAAGACCTCGCTTTTCTTAGAATTGCTTAAATCTCTCTCTGCCAGTTTTTAATGTACACAGTTCAACTTCAACTCCATTCTCGGTCCACGGAAGTATTTTAAAATGGCCCGAATTCTCAAAATTACTTCCGAATAAGTGCGTTCCACCTACGACTGAACTTAACATCTCTCTATTGGATTTACTTCATTCTGGAACTTTTTGTATGCTACCTTCACGAAACCCCTTATTTTCCATCAGTAAATCTCCTTTCACTGGACACCTCATCAACGGACATTTACCAACTGGACAGATCCCATATCTTTTTATACGCAATTTCTCACTCTCCATTACTTAATATTTGTTCAAATTTTGAATTTTGGCTTTTCCACTGCCAACTTATCCATCTATATAATTCCTCTAGTGATAAGATTTTAATAGTACGGCACTTAGTTAATGCTAAACTTCTATCTGACCGCCAGTATGGATTTAGACAAGCACGATCTACTGCAGACATTCTAACGGTCATCTCTGAACGCATGTATCATACACTCAACAAGGCAGGTGAAGCTAGGGCAGTAGCGCTTGATATATCCAAGGCCTTTTAAAAGGTTTGGCATAAAGGGCTTCTCCTGAAAATACGCTCATAGGGTATTACTGGGCAACTACTTATTATAATTAGATCCTTCCTAAACAAAAGAAAAATCCAGGTTGTCCTCGATGGCCGTTCATCTAAGCAACATGACATAAATGCAGGTGTACTCCAGGGATCTATCCTTGGACCTTTGTTGTTCTTGATCTATATAAACGATCTCCCTGATGACATAGAGTCGGAGATTGGTTTATTTGCTGACGACACTATGCTTTACTCTCACCATGTTGGTAAAACAGACGAGATCATATCCGAGGCAATGGCTGAATCTTTAGAAAATGACCTCCAGGCTGTAGTAGATTGGGATCATAAATGGTTGGTAACTTTTAATGCCGCAAAGACAAAGCTACTTTTCTTCAACAACTACAAGAAGCCTCTCCAACCACCGATTGCCATAGCAAATAACACCCTACCTGAGAGTTCATCATTCAAACTCCTCGGCCTAACTTTCATAGGTAACATGAATTGGAACAAATACATTGAAGACATTGCCAAGGCTGCCTCAAAGAAGGTTGGCACCCTTTACCGTGCTAGTAAGCTTCTCAAACCTGACATTATCCTATATCTCTACAAAGCCACCATCCACCCATGCATGGAGTATTGTTGCCACATCCGGGCTAGGGCATCATCCACTAGTCTCCCCCTCTTAGACAAGGTCCAAAAAAGAGTTGCCAACTTAATAGGTTCCTCACTATCAACCAAGCTCCAACCCCTGTCCCATCGCTGCAATGTTGCTTCCTTGTGCCTGTTTTACAAGTATTTCAATAGATTGTGCTCTGATGAACTTGCTGCTCTGGTGCCCCCACGATGCAAATTCACTAGACTAATCCGACAATCTGCCAAATCCCATCCATTCACTGTGGAAGTTCCCAGATGCCGGAGAGCATTCTACTCAAATAGCTTCTTTCCTCGTGCTGCTGGCCTCTGGAACTCCATCCCTTCCCCCTGTTTCCCCCGACAGTACTGACATGCAGAAATTTAAAACTAATGTAAACAGACATCTCGCTGCGCAGATCCCAATTTAGGCTGACCCCCCCCACCTTCTCTCCTTTTCTTTTTGCTCAGTATCCTCTTACGTCTACAGTGGCGGCTTGCCTTGTTTGGGGTGAACCATGTTTAAAAAAAATCATTGAAAAGCCTTGGCTTAAGGAAAGAATGATAAACATATTCTTTTACCGCGTACACCTTGCATTGAACAATCGAAGTTGAAATAAATTTATCATTCGTACATGTTTATCCCTTTTCTTTCATCTATCTTTATATATATATATATATATATATATATATATATATATATATATATATATATATATATATATATATATATATAATATTTTAAAAGTAAATATTAATTATCATTACATACAGCCATCGATGTTTCATGCTTACGTAATCTTCAGTGTAGGGGTGTTAATTATTCATGTCGGTCGGAGGGCTCGAACCAGGTTTCAAAGTCGCCACTGGTGTCTTTCCAACGGCCGCCACTAACTAGCATTGACATTTGGAGAAATTAAACTCTCTAACGTCAAATCAACGGACGATACATTGAACAGAAAAAACATAATTCAACAACAACAACAACAAAGAGGTTGGAATATCGCATTTAAGCCGTAGCATAACTGCTCATTATTTAATTCTCTCACAGTGCACCAGTCCTTATAAAGAGCTATAATAATATGTTTAAAGTAATTATTAATTATTATTACCCACAGACATCGATGTTTCATGCTTACGCAATCTTCGATGTAGGAATGCTAATTAAGTAAGTTGAGATAGACAAAATTAGAACATTGTTTATATCAGTTCTAAGAATTTAAAAACAACACTTATTTGGCGTACGATCGTTTCCAAGACAATTGTGTAAAAATATATTGCATTATACTTTTGATGACTTCAAACCGTCTCTTCATCGGCGACCTTTATATGTAGATAGATATATCCCGAACCTATATTGATACATTGCCATATATTCTTATCGTCAGATTTGTCATTGTCGCCGAAACCGGCATGCTGATTGTTCTTTGTTGACGACAGCGGACTGGTACCATTAACGTTATCGCATCTCTGAACTTTTATTAATCGACAAGAAATTTATTTTCAGCTTATGACTTACACATTATTCTGGAAAATATGTTGGACTGGCTCCTTATAAAGGGAAAAAAATCTGGCATAAGTGTTACACAATTTTCCCAACAAAATTCACAACTGCCGAAGAAAGTCAATAAGGCGCGATCATTTTTTGGATCACTTGTTGATTAGAATGTAGTGCTGATCTTCTGTAACACACACACACACACACACACACACATATATATATATATATATATATATATATATATATATATATATAATATCTTCTTATATTAATTATGAAGATGGAGGAATTATTAAGAAGAATGAAATAGAAAGTACACATTTTCTGGTGGTTTTAAAAAAACAAGGAATTACTATCCCTCGTGTTGAAAAATTTGAAAATGCCCTAATTGGTATAGCTAGAAATATTACTTTCCATAAAATAATTTTTTAAAGAAGACTTGATAAAATTGTTAATGAAATTAACAACTACAAATACATATCAGTGAAAACCCAGAGTTTCTATGAACTTACTACAAACTGCTTGATCAGAATATAACAGATAATTACAGAAAACCTAACATCGAAATAATAAACTCTGACAGTAAAACTCTAACTACAGTGATGGAGTTGGAATATTAAGAGATAAAGATGCATACTAAAAGATCATAAACCTGACTTTTAATCTTTACCCTCAACTAGACTTATTAACAGGAAATTACTAAAATTAGTAAAAAGATACTAGAGAGGATAAAGCACTTATGAACTAAACCAATAAATAAATACGACGCAAACTATTAACTGATTCTCCAAAATTGAAAAAAAAACGTTCCATTATTTAATTTGATATTGTTAACTATTACCTTTCTATATCAAAATAACTTTTTAAAACAACTATGGATGTCGACACTCTTCTCTCCGGCATTTCAGAGGATGAAATTAACATTATTAGAAAATGTAGAATTATCGGCTTAATTAATAAAAAGAACAATGCACCTGTGACACTATCGACGTGGAGAGCTGACACCCCAGACAATGATGGGAAATGACTCACCAACGCGCACAAAGGGAATCGGAAATAGTATGAATAGCCAGATGGGTGTGGCTGATAGGGCAAGCGCGGGAGTGGTCAGTTTCTATTGTTCGGAGGGTTGGTGACTAAAACAAAACAAAAAACAGACATAGGATTTCCGGTTGGAAGTTAAGAAATTGAGGAGTGAAAGTTTGAATTCAACCTCGGGCGAGAGTGGATCGGGGCGGATCGGACCGAGAAAGCGACGAGCAGCTATCAACGGACAACGTCTGGGAGACCTCTTTTCGCGTTAACGATCTCATACGCGCATCAGAGCTCAATTGAGTTATACAAACAATTTGCCTTGGGTTGTTTTATCATAGTGCAATCACGAGGGAGATCATAGAACTACACACAAAGAGTAATCAAACTGGATCTTTTGATGTCTCGATGGGCTTCTTGTATCCAGCTCAAGTAACTGACTTGATCGGCCTTTACATCTTATACAACCTTACTAAAGACATTTATGTAGAAACTATAGGACCGTATTGAGATGACAGCATTCTAGTCGTAAAATCTCCAACGGTTCTAAATGTGAAAAAACAACAAAAAACATCATTTTTAATAAAAATGAAAAGGTTAGGACTCAAAGTAAAAGTAACATCTAACACGAAATAGGTAACATTTTTACGTAACTTTTAATTTTAATAAGAGAACTTACGAACAATATACTAAGGACAATGCTACCCGAATCTATATCCACCAGCATAAAACCATCCACAAACTATACTTACCCACATTAATTGAAAAAAATTAATAACAACTCCTGCAATCGAGACATTTTTAACAAAGCATTAAAAGATAGAGATAATCAAAATACCCAAATAAAATATTAAATATTAAATTAAAAAGATTATTTGGTTTACACCTTAATTTAATTACGCGGTTAAAACCAAATTAGGTAAAAGATTTTTTTAACTAAATCAACTTTCATTTTCCTCCTAACAATATTACCCATATATTTTTAAAAATAAAAGTACCATTAAATTAAGCTATACTTGTAGTGATAATTCAGTAAAAAATAATTAAAAAACATTATAATAAATGATAATACTAACCCCAACTCCAACGATAAAGATAAGAAGATACAGAGCTGTAACTGAATTAATAAAACAAACTGCTCGCTACAGCAAAAATGTCTATCAACTTCTATAGTTTACCAAACTTCCATTACAACAAGAGAAAATCAAGCCCAAAACAAATACTATATAGGCAACGTTGCAAATCCCTTCTAAGAAAGATTCAACAACCATAAATGATCCTTTACTAATATCGATTATATAAATAAAACCTTACTTTCACAATACCACTAGGAGCTAACCACAAACAATAAAATACCAATAGTAAATGGAATAGCATTAGAACTACTAGCATCTGTAGATCTCTAAACACACTATGTTACCTCTGCCTAAATGAAAAGCTGGAGATAATCAGATTTAGTGTGGGGTAAACTTCTTAATAAAAAACACGAAACTTCGATTAATTGTATGCATAGTAAGTTACAGCTTCTCAGCAACTAACATATAACTCCTTGAATACTTCTATATGGAACGAATGAACTAATATACAGTCCCATACACATACAAGAATTAATATATATATATATATATATATATATATATATATATATATATATATATATATATATATATATATATATATATATATATATATGTAATTTTCTATAACATATTTAATCCATTCTGTAACACACGGAGACGATAAAAAATTATTTCAATTCGGCCGGCTTTCAAATAGGGTAAGCTATCGACATCTTGATAATTAGATCAAAGTTTTTACACCTAATATATTTTTTAATTCATCCAAACTCCTCACACAACGAGCCGGATCATGATGACTAACCTATGACATTTAACACACAACAACCACATAGATTCAGACTGCGTATACATATATACACGCATATTTATATTTGCGTAAATGTACACAGCAGATCCGAAGGGAGGATGAAATCGACAAAGCACTGTGTATTAGGTTGAACATACACACTTACATTATATAAACTTTAACGTATTATTATTTAACACTCTAAATTCATGCTTGACTAAATCTAACTAAATTCAATAATTTATGTTTTAAATAGAAAAAAATGAGAATGAAAAAATATTGTTAAACATCTGTAATGGTTTTATAAAAACTAATTACAACGTTTAAAAAAATTGGTATTAATTAATCATTAAATGTTGAGTTTAATAAAATTATTCATAAGCAAAATAAAAGCTATTTATCCTAAAATTAGAATAATTAGACTTAAAATTAAAAAAGTTGACCTTCAAATTAAAAAAAATGGAGTTATAATTGAAAACTATGAATTCGAAATTGACAAAAGCTGAAAATAAAAGTTTTTTAGGATGAAAATAAGAAAACACATTATTAATTTACAAACAAACGAACGAACGAGCATTATTGTTACAGACAGATAATTAAAAATTAACCAGTTCACACGTTTGGAGATTTTATTGCGCCAAGGTGGGGGGATATTTCTAGACATGACTGTACGTTTGAATACAGACTAGTTGGTGTAATTGCAGGCAACACTTTATTAATTTCATCATTTTTTTTTGAAAGGCGACCTTTTTAATTTGAAGTTATTTTTTTTAATTTGAATTTCAGTTCTTTTTTTATTCGAAATCCAAATTAAAAAAATAAGTTTTTTTAATTTGAATTTCAATTGTTTTAAATTTTAAGTTGATTTTTTTACATTTGAAATTCTTCTTTTTTTTTTTAATTTTAAGTTGTTGTTTTTGAAAAATGTCTTTATTTTCAAGTTACGGACAATATTGGAACCTGTAGGAGTCTTAATACCACTCAAATTACAGAGAAGACCAAGTGTCGTTGATAGCGAGAAATCAATGGTAAAGATGTTGAGATAACGCAAAGTGATTTGCAATGGTTATCGAAAGAGGTGGAGAATGATGGATATCTGAGGATACTTGGTGGCACTCGGACTCCAGCTAACGCCACTTTTTATTGTTAGCGAACCATCACTGATAATGACTTGTGTGAAAACTCTTAGTGGGTAACTAAAACGAAAAAGAAGAAACAGAACACTTCTGGACGACTATATGGGAAAGACAAGTACACAACAGAATACCAAATAGCTTAAAAGCATGAAGAAAGATCTTCAGGAACTCGATGAAAAAAAACGAAATTAATGAAGAAACCCTGAAGACAACTTTAATAAAATCTCAAACTGAAAAAAAACACCTGACCACGACGGATTCTGGTTTCAGAAATGAATGACTGGCAGAAATCTTAAAGAGATGCATATATGAAATGGACATACCGGAGTGAATGACTAACATTAATACATTCATCAAAAAAGGACACAGGGAAGGAAACGATAGAAAGCAACTACCGACCGATAACCTGCTTACCAACCATGTAGAAAATATTAATGGCACAACTTAGTGGACAGATCTACCATTCACTTACATCCACGGACTACTCCATGATACCGAAAAGCGACAAAAAGAAGAAATGACCTGCTATACATCAGAAGATAGTGAAGGAAATACAAATGAGAAATAAAGAATGTAGCCATGAAAGCACATCGACTACAAGAAAAAATAGGACACCATTCTCCAAACATGGATAATTGGATGCTTAAAGATATACAAAACACCAGGCAAAATTGTCATAGAGTAGTGGGAAAATGGAGACTGGAAACGACAACTGGCAGATATAAGTTTACAGAGATGCATTTCTCATGAAGATTCTGTATCCGTACTACTTTTTTCATAGCTAGGATGCCACTCAACAACATTATCAGGAGGTGCAATTCAAGTTACAATGGAAACAATAAACCCGAACCCCATGTATATGGATGGGTTTAAACTGCGTCTAAAAAAAAACTAAAAACAGCTTTAAACACTAATAAATACAATTAGAATCTTTATCCAGGATGGAAAAAATGATTCTAATTAAACTCAGAATGGAAAAATGTTCAATACTTGAGAATTAAGAAGGCGAGACTGAAACAGTACGATGCCGGCAATTAGTTAACGTGATTCCTATGAATACCTGGGCATTCTGAAAGTGAACACCATCAAATCAATAGAGATGAAAGAAAAAAATCAAAAGAGATTACCTGAGAAGAAAAAGAAAGCCCCTTAAAATTGAATAAAATAGAAATCTAATTAAAGGAATAGATAATAGGGTAGAATACCCATTAATATATTCTGGACTCTTCATGAACTGGGCAAAACAACAACTCAGTAACGTGGATTTAAGGGCCAGAAAACTAATGACAACGAACACCGCACTACACAGGAGGTACTGACTAACTCTACGTAAAACGGAAAGAAGACGGAAAAGGAGGACTAGTAAGTAATGTAGAGTGTGCAAACAATGCGATAAGTAGACTAAAGAAATACATTACGCAAAATACAAGGAGTCTGATTATCACCGCTAAAAGCACCCTAAGTTGTATAATATAGAGTGAAGCAAAAGGGGGACTAAAAAGGCAAGAAAAGAAGAATGGAAAGAGAAGCAGGTATATGAACGATCTATGAGACGGATATAATCAATTGCGCACAAAAACAGTTGGCTATAGCTACGGAAAAGAGACTTGAAAAGAAAAACGGAATCACTTATGACAGTCACACAAAACTAATGTAAAACCTAGATAGATATGGCCCGGGAAATCAGTAAATATAGACTGTGTGGACAACAAGACGAAACAGTAAACCACATCATAACATAATAAATGCAGCAAGCTATCTAAAAAATAATATAAAAATGAACATGATTTAGTCGAGAAGGTAGTCAACTGGGAACTGTTAGAACGACTGCATTATAAACATGTAGACATTTTGTACAGAAACAAACCAAGTACTGGAATATAGAAATACAAACGGACATGTTAATAGTTAAGATGAAAGAAAAAACATCTAACAAGTAGATTTCGCTGTCTCAGTAGTTCACAGGGTGAAGCTGAAGTAAGGAGAAAAACTAAGCAAATACACGGAACTTGTCAGAGTGGTATCAGGAATATGGAACAGGAAGAAATCTACTGTAATACCAGTAACTGTATCGGCACTAAGGACAGTTCCGAAAAAAGAAACTGGAAAGAGACTAGGAGAAATTGGAATCAAAGGGTAGATTGTCACAAAAAAAAAACGCTGCACTGATGAAACAGCCGAAATATTAAGACGCAATCTCGAATCCTGAAACCAACGCACATAGCCAGGTAACGCAGATAAACCACAGGTTAGTCGAAATAGAATAGCACTAAGTCAGCCCAACTATAGATATAGGTAAAAGATACAAAGAAGAAATCAAGGGAACTGAAACTGCTAGGGCAGATATATAAATAAAATATATCATATGACTCCACCTCTCTCGCTCCACAATAAACGCGGTGGTACCAACATCGTTTGGTACCACAGAAAATGTCCGTGAAGTGAGTAAGAGGATAGAAATATCGAGGAGGGAAACCACCATATTGACCTCCGCTGGAAGGTCATGGAGAATACTGAAATCCTAAGGAAGCGTATTCACTCAAATTCCAGAGAAAGCCATCGATCGTAATGAACAAAGATTCAATGGTAAACGGCTGTTGCGAAAACGCGAAGTGAATTAAAATTGTGAGCAAAAGAAGCGGAGACTATTGGAAATTTGGAGAGACTTGTTGCTACTCAAAAGAACGCCACTTGTTTTTGCCAGTGAGCGATCACTGATAATCTCTCGTGTGGGAACTCCTAGCGAGTAAGATATAATAATGATGATAATAATATTCTTACACTGACCCCCCCCCCCTTCGCTAAAACAACAAAAAAAATACAGTAGCACAGGGATGGAAGGATGAAGGAGAGATAGCACCTTCCAGGACTCGATTATAAAGTTACAGAAAGTATCGAGATATTGGGGAGGCTTGGTGTTACTCAAATGGTGTTACCCAATGGGCTTTTCGGGAAGCCCATTGGCCGTTATTAACGAGAAATCATACCTACACGGCTGGTGCGAGAACATCACGTGAATTGCAATGGTGACGAAAAGAAGAACAGAGTACTGAAAATATAATTATATGGGCGAGAACTCCTAGTAAGATATAACACTAAACATTTTTTTGTTCAAAACTATTGTATAAATTCCACCAAATGTAGTATGAAGAACTCCTGAAACAAGGAGAGTGAAAATTATACTACTACTACTACTACTACTACTACTACTACTGCTGCTGCTACTACTACTACTACTACTACTATCTTAACGTTACTTTTTTAAATGCATATTTTATATCTCTTGACTTCCTTTGCCCTTTTTTCGCTCGGAGAAACGTGTAGTATCTGTTCTGATACTGAACTTCATCTTTTCTGTCCTCGGTCAGTGAAGGAGAAATATTTCTCGACTGAGGCAATTTCAATTTTTGTTCTAATCCAAAGTGCTCCTTTTGGGGGAGCTGGGTTTTCCCCGTGTTATATAAAAAAAAACAACTTGTGTCTAACTCTGCTCTCGCGGGGAGGAAAGTAAATAGGGACTATACTTCCATTATTGCTACTGGGTTCGTATTATTAGACTGGGTTAGTGTTTAGAAGAGATGGAGAAAACTCTATAAATGTGATTTTCATTTATAAATGCTTGTAGGTATGCGGCGTTCATATGAGATATGATGAGACCAGATGTCGGTTTATAGCGACTTATATACGCGGACAAATTGGTCCATCTGAGGCTGAGGAATGGAGAAGAGGTTGCAGGATGTGGTCTTACTTTTGTTTTTCCCTCACAAAGCTAATCATCCGATACTCCTGATCCCCTGCAAAACGCTGATACCGGTCCCGGCGAAGCCTCGCCAGTCGGACGATTTTATGTTTTCCCAAGCCTTTCGATTTCTCGATGCCTGTAATCGATATACTACATACAACGCGGACGCACACACGGAGCGAGAGAGAGAGAGAGAGAGAGAGAGAGAGAGAGAGAGAGAGAGAGGGGAAGAGAGAGATGGGGGGAGAGAAAGAGAGAAATACTACTGCATGCATGTGTGCACACATACACACACATCAGCTCACGTGAGCGCATCTTTTTCTTTGTGTATTTATATCATTGTATGCATATGTATGCATATGTATGCATATGTATGTCTGACTTTGTTCTTCTGTCTAACCATCTCTCTCTCTTTCTCTCTTTTATCACACTTATATACGAAGTCTGTCTAAAAAGTATCCGCTTCAAAGTATGTCCACTGCCGGAAACACCTCTGGAAGTTTTCTTTTGGAATGGTGTTCATCCCCGTCGCGTCAGATGCAGCAGGTGTTTGGAGAAAATGCGATGTGTTACACAAATTAAGGAGTTGTTCAACCGATTCAAAAATGTCCGCACATCAGCG
The DNA here is from genome assembly GCA_963556195.1 of Sepiola atlantica. Classification (NCBI taxonomy): domain Eukaryota; kingdom Metazoa; phylum Mollusca; class Cephalopoda; order Sepiida; family Sepiolidae; genus Sepiola; species Sepiola atlantica. Next base: position 11,819,220 of record OY744525.1, on the reverse strand, counting down.
GAGAGTGACCAGCGTTTTGGCAGGCCCCAAATTACTCGGAGTGCAGCTGTTGTTGAGAGGGTGCGAAAAAAGAGATAATGCGGAACGCGACGGCGGTGTTTCCGGCAGTGGATGGATCAGTGGGCTAAGTGCGTGCAAGCGCAAGGGGCTTACTTTGAAGTGGGTTAGGGTGTCAACCCCGTCAAGCATTTGAAATATTTTTTCTGGCCTAAGGTCTGATACGTGAGGAGCTATCGCTGTATAGACGAAGTCCTCATCGATAAATTCATCGATCATATGTGATATTACAGTCAGAACGTCAGCCGTTAATCTTGTAGTGGTAAATTTATATTGCTTGTGAATAAGTAGATTCCTCTTGCTAAGGCGATTTACAACTTTTTAATTTCACAGATTTCACAGACTGAAATACAGAAGACCGACAAATTTTACTAAGGAGATGGAACTCATTTCTTCTATGAGCAATAGTTTTGTAAGGATATTACCAGCTTCCGGCTGCAGATTTTTAAGCACAATGACTGGAATATTGATGCCATCATTAGTTGCGTGGCTGGCATCAAGGTCATTGAAAAGTTTGGCAACCCACCGGACAGATATATGCATGTTGCTTAGGGTATTTTAAGTGATAGTTGAAATTCTGTAAGTAGATTCCAAAAGAGTGGAATTTGATGCAAAGTTCTTCGCAAATAGTTTGACTGAAGAGACAACCTCTATTCCATTAATGATGGTTAGAATATATGTCTTACATCTGTTCAATACTATGTTCATTATTCTCCCAAACTCATGGGAAGCAAGCCTATACTTAGCACCATTGGCTCTTTCGTTTTTTCTAAAACTCCTTAAGGGCGGTTGCGGACATGTTTAAAGGCGGTTTTAGTTTCAAGACATCTATTTCTATGAAAGAATTTGCAATGGTTTCTGTAAGCAATGGCGGCGGTAAACCCAGGAATGTACCATGGCTTGCTGTTCAGTTTCTGTTCAAATTTTCAGGGGTGAAACCTTTCAATACCAGCGATTAATCAATCAGATATATCATAAGCGAAACAACACATTCTTTTAATACTGAATAATTTCAGAGATGAAAGATCTGAAGCTGCCAAATAAGTCGTTCGGTATCGATAATATGGAGAACGCTGCCTTCACGAAGCCCTTTTTGTCCATCTTTAAATCTCCTTTCATCGGACACCGTATCTACGGACATTCGCCAACTGGACAGACTCCATGTTTTTTACACGCACACTTATACTCTCCATTACTTTATATTTTTTCAAATTTTGAATTTTGGCTTTTCCACTGCCAACTTATCCATCTATGTAATTCCTCTGATGATAAGATTTTAATCTTTGAAAAGCCTTGGCTTAAGGAAAAAAAAATAAACATGTTTTTACCGAGTACACCTTGCATTGAACAATCGAGCTTGAAATAGACTTGTCATTCGTACACATTTATCTCTCTTCCTTCATTTATCTTTATAATTGCTCTATCTCGTATATTGAGCTTAAACTATTTCACTATAGGTTCTATCTTCTAAAAGTATAGTTTTAGTTTCATATTTTAAATACACAAACATACACACATATATATATATATATATATATATATATATATATATATATATATATATATATATATATAGAGAGAGAGAGAGAGAGAGAGAGAGAGAGAGAGAGAGAGATACAAACAAATATATATATATATATATATTCGTTAACATCATGTGTCCATATTACACCCGGACGTGCTACTATCTACACCACCCATTTCTCTGACGAAACCAGTTGTATCTGGCGAAATGGTTAGAAAAATAAAGTGACGCTGAAAGAAAGATGAAAAAAAGAATACTATTAATATTACAAATCTGTTTTAATTTTTACTAATAAATGTTGCATCAAAAACATGCTTTTCAAGGTGTTTTCTCATTATTTACTTTTAAATATATAAACATACACACATATATAAACATACACACATACCTAAGTCGATATAGAGATAGATTAGTATCGATCTAATGATGAAAGAATCACTGGTAGAAATATATTAAAATAAATGGAGTAAGTATGGCATCGTTTGGAATCAAATTGTCAGTGTCTTTTGTGGAGAGATGAGGACATAGAGAGATGAACAGCCAGATTCCGCCCATCGTACTATGGATTTATCAATGAAAGAAATGGCGCTACAATCAAATGGCAATGATCAAAAGTCCTTGGAAAAGAATGTTTAGTTTGAGTAAGTGGTGTTGGGGTCTTGGTTTGAGGTTCAAAATCTATGCCCTTACCTGTGTGCAATGGTTTCTAGCGGCCTTGTCTGATGCGTTGCACACTTCACCGGAGAAATATGTTCGCCGTCCGCGCGTATGGACGCTGATAAGCATAGAACGTTAAATACACGCGTCGTCATAGTAACTATGTTACGCACAGCAAACAACATCCCTCGACCCTTTTCTCTCTCTTCATTCCTCACTTCCTTTCACGCTCTTCTCATTCGATATACTAGCAAATATATGCACACACTATGAGCAAATATTTAATAGTGCTTACTGTAATATTATGATCCCGATAAAAAAAATTGTTGCATAGGCATAATTGAATAGAAAAATATAATTATCAATCAATATTAGAACTGCTTGTGGAAAACTATTATGAAAAAAAATGTTCATTATCCTAAACGTCATTTCTTTATTCATATACGTAAAAATGACTAAAAAGTTTGAAAAATCGGAACTTAATGACAACAACAAAATAAAATTAATGACATCAACATCAGGGAAATTAATGACCTCAAAAGAGCTAATAGTCTTCCTCTCGAGAGCGAATACTGGTTCGTATTATTTGTGATTAAAACAAAACACAAACTTCGATGAATATGACGTAATTATGTTTCGTATCATTTGTGATTAAAACAAAACACAAACTTTGATGAATATAACGTAATTATGATTCGTATTATCTGTGATTAAAACAAAACACAAACTTCGATGAATATAACGTAATTATGATTCGTATTATTTGTGATTAAAACAAAACACAAACTTTGATCAATATAACGTAATTATGATTCGTATCATTTGTGATTAAAACAAAACACAAACTTCGATGAATATAACGTAATTATGATTCGTATCATTTGTGATTAAAACAAAACACAAATATTTATAAATATAACGTAATTATGATTCGTATCATCTGTGATTAAAACAAAACACAAACTTCGATGAATATAACGTAATTATGATTCGTATCATTTGTGATTAAAACAAAACACAAACTTCGATGAATATAACGTAATTATGATTCGTATCATTTGTGATTAAAACAAAACACAAACTTCGATGAATATAACGTAATTATGATTCGTATCATTTGTGATTAAAACAAAACACAAACTTTGATAAATATAACGTAATTATGATTCGTATTATTTGTGATTAAAACAAAACACAAACTTCGATGAATATAACGTAATTATGATTCGTATCATTTGTGATTAAAACAAAACAAAAACTTCGATGAATATAACGTAATTATGATTCGTATTATTTGTGATTAAAACAAAATACAAACTTCGATGAATATAACGTAATTATGTTTCGTATCATTTGTGATTAAAACAAAACACAAACTTCGATGAATATAACGTAATTATGATTCGTATCATTTGTGATTAAAACAAAACACAAACTTCGATGAATATAACGTAATTATGATTCGTATCATTTGTGATTAAAACAAAACACAAACTTCGATGAATATAACGTAATTATGATTCGTATTATTTGTGATTAAAACAAAACACAAACTTCGATGAATATTACGTAATTATGATTCGTATCATTTGTGATTAAAACAAAACACAAACTTCGATGAATATAACGTAATTATGATTCGTATCATTTGTGATTAAAACAAAACACAAACTTCGATAAATATAACGTAATTATGATTCGTATCATTTGTGATTAAAACAAAACAAAAACTTCGATGAATATAACGTAATTATGATTCGTATTATTTGTGATTAAAACAAAACACAAACTTCGATGAATATAACGTAATTATGTTTCGTATCATTTGTGATTAAAACAAAACACAAACTTCGATAAATATAACGTAATTATGATTCGTATCATTTGTGATTAAAACAAAACACAAACTTCGATGAATATAAGGTAATTATGATTCGTATTATTTGTGATTAAAACAAAACACAAACTTCGATGAATATAACGTAATAATGTTTCGTATCATTTGTGATTAAAACAAAACACAAACTTCGATGAATATTACGTAATTATGATTCGTATCATTTGTGATTAAAACAAAACACAAACTTCGATGAATATAACGTAATTATGTTTCGTATCATTTGTGATTAAAACAAAACACAAACTTCGATGAATATAACGTAATTATGATTCGTATCATTTGTGATTAAAACAAAACACAAACTTCGATGAATATAACGTAATTATGTTTGGTATCATTTGTGATTAAAACAAAACACAAACTTCGATGAATATAACGTAATTATGATTCGTATCATTTGTGATTAAAACAAAACACAAACTTCGATGAATATAACGTAATTATGTTTCGTATCATTTGTGATTAAAACAAAACACAAACTTCGATGAATATAACGTAATTATGATTCGTATCATTTGTGATTAAAACAAAACACAAACTTCGATGAATATAACGTAATTATGATTCGTATCATTTGTGATTAAAACAAAACACAAACTTCGATGAATATAACGTAATTATGATTCGTATCATTTGTGATTAAAACAAAACACAAACTTCGATGAATATAACGTAATTATGATTCGTATCATTTGTGATTAAAACAAAACACAAACTTCGATGAATATAACGTAATTATGATTCGTATTATTTGTGATTAAAACAAAACACAAACTTCGATGAATATAACGTAATTATGATTCGTATTATTTGTGATTAAAAGAAAACACAAACTTCGATGAATATAACGTAATTATGTTTCGTATCATTTGTGATTAAAACAAAACACAAACTTCGATGAATATAACGTAATTATGAATTCGTATTATTTGTGATTAAAACAAAAAACAAATATTTATAAATATAATGTAATTATGATTCGTATTATTTGTGATTAAAACAAAACACAAACTTCGATAAATATAACGTAATTATGATTCGTATTATTTGTGATTAAAACAAAAAACAAACTTTGATGAATATCACGTAATAACTTCTGAATTGTGACGTAGTTTTTTTACGGGCAAGCACCAAATATTCATAATATATTTATGCTTATTGGTTTTAAAGTACATTTAAATCAAATTTCAAAAATAAAATGTTTATTTAACAGTCCTTTATATGGGTTACAAAACGAAGATCTGCAAGGCTAGATCCGAGCAAAAAATTAGATATCAGTCGGGTTTCTCTCATAGTTCGTTACAAGTGAACGAATCTTCAGGCTAAAGTGCATGGAGTTATTTTGCCGGGTGTTTTTATATACACGGCTAGCTAGTTAACCAATCAGATCATTTGTTGTTCTCTCAGCTAATCGTTTGGCTTCCCACGAACAAAGGTGTGGTTAGTGTTACTTCCTATATCCTGTTCTATTGTTCTGTTTTGTATAGATTGACTTATATCCTGTTTCCTTTGTTGTATCAATATAATGGGAGAATTTATTTTAACACGTGGTTCCTTGTATTTCGATTTTAGTTTTTAATGTTTAAATTGTTAGCTTGCGCTTCGTCGGGGCTGAAAGATGATCATGTAAACAAAATCTTACAATGGATATGAAAGAAACAGTTAGACATCTGAATAATCACTCTCACCAACAATTGACAAGATCAGCAGCAGCTCAGATGAAATTCAGTCACCCGGTACAGTCACCTTAACACTGTGAAATCCAGAAAGAGAAGTGGTGAGCTCTAAGCGCGTCCAAAAACTTACAGCTGATCGATAAAAAATGAATGGTCATCCTAACATTGTCACTTTCCAATGGAAAAAAAACTCTATTTTATAACGTGATTCTAAAAATGTCGGACAATGAATACTAAACAAGACAACAAGTTTTAGTTTTCTATAAATCATTTGTTTGTGTTTTATTTTCCTAAATAACACACACACATATATATGAGACTAAAAGTATATTTTTAGAGAATTGAATCTATATTGAAATGAGTTAAGCTCAATATACGAGATAGAACAATTATAAAGTGTTATCTTTATATATATATATATATATATATATATATATATATATATATATATATATATATATATATAGTCTCGGAAGTTCTTTTAACCTTCAAAACTGAAAAAAAACAAAAATTTGTTGAAACACTTTAGTCTAGTAAGTCAATCAATCTACTGCAATCACTATTTTAGTTAACTTCCAAGAATTTACTCTAATATAAATATATTTTAATATATGTTTTTTTTAATATAAGGGATCGTCAGTTGTTTACCATGAAAACTGTTTCGGGATTTTAAAAACAAAACAGTATTTCTTTATCATGGCATCCCAGCAGTGTTGATCAGACACCACCTCCCTATTTAATAATTATTTTTTAATTTAAAAAGTTTACAAATATTTGATTTAGTTTTGCCTCCAGATTTGTTTTTCTATAGTGTTAAAATATAGTTTCTCCTAACCTGTGTTGTTCCTTTCAAAGTGAATATTTGCTATTTTACAAAACATCTATTTTATAGAGTTAGATGATTCCATTATAATAACTCCCCTTTTTTCCCTTGGTTATTTTCTTTGTTTACAAATGTTTTAAAATTAAAAATATATATTTATAAAAATATTTCATATATATATATATATATATATATATATATATATATATATATATATATATATATATATACATTTATTTATTTATTTCATCATGGACTATTTACATATGTTATACATTTTTATAGTAGATTTTTTGATTTCTTTTATCAATTTCTTTCGATTTATTTCATATAATTTATATATATATATATATATATATATATATATATATATATATATATATATATATATATATACATTTATTTATTTATTTCATCATGGACTATTTACATATGTTATACATTTTTATAGTAGATTTTTTGATTTCTTTTATCAATTTCTTTCGATTTATTTCATATAATTTATATATATATATATATATATATATATATATATATATATATATATATATATATATATATATATATGAAGTAAGTTTGGATAAATAAAATTAAAACATTTTTATGAGTTCCAAGAATTCAAACACAACGAATATTTGGCGTACGTTTCGTTATTTAACAAATTTGGTATATTTATCTGAAAGACATTTATCCATCTGAAATCCATAACGATAAGGGAAAGACCTGAAAATCATTGATGACTGTCTGATATTCAATTCTCATCAGTTCACTTCAACAACCTACAAAAACTACAACAGAAAGTGTTAGAACCAAACGTGGAACTTAAGAATATAAATAGTAGCCGAATATGAAAACGCTTATATTATTTGTTTATATATCAGACTTCTGTGCGAACTCAGTACTTTTAATATATATAATGCTTAATAACTGTATTATATCACAATAAAACGAGAAAATAAATATTTTAAAAATCTTACAAAAACCTGTTTAAAACGAAACTAAAGCCTCAAACGGTGATTTTTCGCCCATGAAATTAGAAAGAAAACTTAATACTTTGTATGGCCTCTTTTGACCTCGATGGAACGATACTAGACATGGTGTGTAAAATAATGTTAAAACGGTATTTTCACATGAAGTTAACTTAAACACAGGTAGAGAAAATTCCATTAGAAGTTACAAATTAGTTAGACCTATGTCTCAGAATATGACGTCACGGACAGGAAATTCGAAAAAGGACGTGGCGACGAGGATAGAAAGGTCTTCCTCTTTGGCCGCTCAGCAGATTGCGTTCGGACGCTTGTTTTTACGAATCTCTGTCTTTGTATGCCCCTCCTGTTGGCGATCGACGGTAAATTTACGTAATGTGTAAAAGAAGGGTCATAATAAAATAAATTGGGGGTTAAAAGAATGTACAGAAAAGAATTAGATCTGCATTATTTTGTGAGGTTGAAAACATTTTTTGTTGTCGTTCAAAAGAAAAACGTTTTTCTAAGAAAACTATTGTTAAATATCCAGGCCGTGTGTACGGAAAAGTCATGTTGACAAGAAGAGATGCGCCTGGCGATTGTACAAAAATAAGATAATTATCGGATAACCAAAAGGTCATTTTAATAAAAAAAATAATGCACTTAATATCAACCAACTGCATCAGAAGAAGCGACATAACATGATCGATTGTCATAAGATAAATGTTGGATGTATGAAAAGTCATGTTGACAAGACTCTTCATGTACTAGGCGATTGTAAAAAGATAAGATAGTTATCGGATGATCAACAGGGAATTTGAATAAAAATCATGCACCTAATATGGTAAAAAGCAACATAAGATCGATTGTTAAAAGAAAAGGAAACGTTGGAAGTATGAAAGGTCATTGGCAAGAAGTACATGCCAAGTGCAATCGAATAATACCAAGAGGAGATAAACAAATCTGTTGGATTGTCAAATAATTTTAACCCCGTCGCCGAATAAAATGCCTTGGGGGCATAGCTACAGTGACAACGCCGTACCATGGGGTGTTTGAGGTGGCTATAAATTGTTATAGAATAACAACCCGAAATTGATATCGGCAGTTGGTTGACGCTTGGGCCGAGAAGAATCGACCGTCGAATTCCCGTGAGTGCATCTTCTTTCTACCAACCCATCGTGCTTCACTTCTTCCTACCATCCCTCACCGTCACCGACACTAAAGATATATCGTTCTATTTTCATATATCAATGTGTTGTCATTCTTTTTAAGCACAGCAGTAATACCTCATTATTACTGTTAATGAAGAAAGTACAGTTATTCGGGATTTTAGAAATTAAGGATGTAATTTTGGTATTTTTATTAATAAAATTAATTTTAATAAATCAATAATTTACAGAAACTTGAATATTTTTTGAAGAACGCTGAAAAATGAATGGAAGACTAAGTGAATTGATAGTATCTTTTGCGCGTATGTAAAGTTTTTTGAGTTAATTATAGAATGAAATAATGGAATTTGCTTTAAGGTAAGTTATTATTAAAAAAACATTAATTATGCATGGAGGTTAATGAAAAAGAATGTGACAGATAATTACAGAAATGTTCGCTCGTATGAATCCGTAATATTGTGTCAGTCTTCTAAATGATATGCGCGATTTTAGGAATGAAGAATTTTAAAAAATAAGCTTAATAGAAATATAATTCGTGGATCTAGTTCAATTTGTACTCGCAAATCGCTCGAATATATTTCAAAGATGTAAATGCTAGAAAATGTACGAAAACACGGAGGCGTAAGAATAGGGGAGAAGATCTTGTATGTTTAGACTATGTACGGCGTATTTTAAAAATGAAGACCGAATTAAGGTAAGTTAGTAATGAGGAAAGCATTATTTATGTGTATATGTGAAAGCAAAGAAATGTGAAAGAATATTACGAAAATGTCCACTTGTATGATTTTCAACTGATGAAAACATATCCATTATAAAATCAACACACGGTGAAATGGGAAGCGGGAAGAGAACTTGTAAGTGTGAGGGTTACCTCCTCACAACTCATGTCTGACAATATTAAGCAAAACAAATGAACTATTCTTTTCTTATTATTTGTCTTCCAAATTTCTTACATCATATGATATATTGAACATCAAGAATTAAATTTCCGGGTCATACCGGGTGTATTAACTATTAATTATTTTTTTTAATTTTCTCCTTCTTTATTTTTTTTTATTTTTGCCTGTTTATGCATTAACACGGTGGAACACAGATTCACGAATACCAGATCGTCGGAATAGCATTTCCGAACACATCACTAACTTAGATGTGATTTTCCAACATGGCCGCTCTATTCGAATTCTTTCGCTTCGATAATCCCATTTTCTATTGAACACAAACATTCACTACTAGCTATGTTTTACGCAAAATAACAAATAACGTATAGTAATTTAACAAATAAACGTCTTTTGTTTACATATCAGTTATACGAATAATAGAATACTGATCGCCGTGTCAGCTACTTTGTCTTGTTTTATCTTTTTCCTTTTATTTAACTTTAACGATTGCTACGTTCTTCTCTTACCAGGCAATGTCTATGTACCCGGGTCCGTTGATAATAAATAAAGCGTGACATATAGCAGGTAAAAATATATAAGCAAATTTTAGAACGTTTCGAAGAGGAATCAATTTACAAAAGCAAAAATATTTAAAATATCAAATAAAGCTAATAATGTTAAATAAAGGATTGAATTTAAAATTATATCATCGATATTCTAATAACAATATATATATATATATATATATATATATATATATATATATATATATATATATAAATGTAAGTTTGTAATCCGAGGCAGGAGCAATTTGATATAGGTACCGGAAGGTGGAACAGATGAACAAAAATAATTTTCTGCGTATCTACCATCAATTCTCTGCGGTATTTCGTCAACAGTTGTTTTCATCTCGCTTTTTCGACAACTCGTCATATTTTTGTACTTTTTATAATGAGAGGTCCCGTTCTTGAAAATTAAAGTTTACCTTTTCCGGAACGTTTTAATTGCTTGACAGTAAACTTTTTTCTAGTTACTGTTCTGGTATTTAATCTGTTTTACGTGAAACATTAATAAATTGATTTGAGATCCCATTCTTATTTACTCTTCTCATTTATTTTTGTCCATCTGTTCAACCTTCCGGTACCTATATCACATTGCTCCTGCCTCGGATTACAAACTTACATTTATATTTACCAGCAATGCTTCAAGCCAACTACAATTATCTTATATATATATATATATATATATATATATATATATATATATATATATAAATAAAGATAGGGATAAAATGATCCGACGCAATGGAAATTTCCCTTTCTTAATGTTTGTTTTTCTTTCCACTCACAGTACGACCGCGGCCCGCTGCTCTCGAGCAGATCAAAATTGATGATTATATGATTTTTTCTGCATTTTTCTTCATCCTGAGGAAGTCTCAAAATGAAGAGGAAACGTTGATGAATACATAATAATTATAGTTTTTGGCTTTCCTTTTTCATTTTCCATATATATATATATAAAATACAGGATATATCATAAAATTATGAAACGCCATGGAAACAGATTGTATGAAAAACGACAGAGAGGAAAAACAATCAAAAACAGAAAGAAAAAAAACAAACGAAAGATTGACCAGTTTTGTTCAGAAAAACGAACGTTATCAGAAAAAAATGAAGATTTGAAATTTATTGAAAAAACAGCAAACAATTGTAATGTTACCTTAGATTATTCTGAAATTCGGTAAGAAAAAATGAATGAAGAATTGGTAATTGGAATTTGCAATACCAATTTTTACTAAAATAGGCACAAACATATATATATATATATATATATATATATATATATATATATATATATATATATATATATATATATATATATATATATATATATGGAAATATATTGAACAGTTATGGTAAATTTTCTAAGCATATATATATACATAAATACAGGGTGACTAAAAAAAAACGGGCCCCCGTGTACACTTTATGTGATATCTCCTTTATTCATTTACCGATTGCCCTTATTTTACAGGACATGGCAGAATCAACGACCGTGAGTACACCAAGACCTCAGTGGGAGCTGGGACAAAGAATACACTGTGTTAAATTTTACTACAAGACAGGCTCGTTTAAGAAAACTCAGGACAGTTTCATGCATCAGTTCGGATGTGAAAAGGCTCCACCCAAAAGCAGAATTCAGAACTGGGTGGACCACTTCGAGAAGTATGGGACCGTGGAGAACTTCAACGCTGCCAATGAGAACCGTCCAAGCCACTCAGCACGTCCTAAGAAGCGGACAGCCGAGCTGATCGAAAGTGTGAGAGAGTCTCTCCAGGAGAGTCTGAAACGCTCTGTGCGTAAGCGAAGTCAGTCCCTCGGTATCTTCCGTGAGACTTGCAGGATAGTGCTGGTGAACGATATCAGAGCTTTCCCATACAGAATACAGACGCTGCAGACCCTTACAGCCTCAGACAAGAAGCAGAGGAGCGCTATGGCAGTCAAGATGCCCGATAAGATCGAGGAGACACCAGGTTTTCTTAACCTCCTTTGGACCTCAGATGAAGCCCACTTTCATTTTGACGGAAAAGCAAACTCCAAGACAAATGTCTTCTGGGGGTCCTCCAGACCCAATGAAGTAGCCACCAAGCCCTTGCACTCTCCTAATTGCACAGTGTGGGCTGCAATCTCGGTCAGAGGCATCATCGGACCAATCTTCATCGAAGAATCTGGCGCCGCAGTGACAGTCACCAAGGAGCGGTATGTGGAGGTCCTCAAAACCTTCAAGAGTGAGCTCCAGACCCTCTACCCGTCGCTCATGAACAAGTTCTGGTTCCAGCAAGACGGAGCAAGTTCTCACACCTCAAACCTGTCCCGAGATTGGCTGAAAGAGAACTTCGGAGGCTGAGTTATCAGTCTCAAGACTAATTTTGAGTGGCCACCCCATAGCCCGGACGTAAGCCCCCCCCCCCCAGATTATTTCCTTTGGGGCTATCTTAAGGACAGAATGTACGCAGGGAAACCCAGAACCATCACATAACTCAAGGAAGCCATCAGGGAGGAGATGAGAGCCATTTCCAATTCAGTCTGTAAGAACGTCATGGACAACTTCGTTCTGCGCCTCAAAAAATGCACGGAGCTAAAAGGAGTCCATCTAAAACACATGCTGTAGAACGGAGAAAAACAGGCCAAATACCCTAGTGTTTTGATATGATGTTGTGAATATAATAAACTAGTTATGCCTCAAAATTTATCTCATTCGGATGAAACACTAAGAAACGGGGCCTAATTAGATTTGGGGCCCGTTTTTTTGGGGTCACCGTGTATATATTTACATATATATAAATATATTTTCATAACTTACTATATATATATATGTGCCCCTTTTCATGCAAGGGGCCTGCTGGGGAGTCTATAAAAGTATCATTTTTCCAATGCCCAACCTCTCTTGTGGTGGCATTGCTCGGGTTCAGTAGCTAGATGACGTTCAGACCGACAAGAATCAATGCCAGCATGAGCAGAAAAAAAACTTATTGTTATTTCAGAGTTTTCCTTCTCCTAAAGTAGTTGCAAAACTAAGGCTTGAGAGTCTAGTCTTCCCACAATCCGCACGAATACATATAGCACCACGCCACCTCGATATCGTAATTCATATAGAGTTAAGTATCTAGTTGTATGTACAGGATTCACTCCTAAACTAATAAACTGATCATTATGGATTTTTAAACACAGCTTCTAGACGTAAGGGTGGATAATGTGATTATATCAAAATAGCAAAGAGTGGGTGGAGTCCTTCATGAACATTTAGATACCTCCGATTTTGGGGGGAAATTTTAAAATAGCTACTAGTATCGATTAATTAGTTTAGTAGTGGATTCTGTACATACAAATATATGAACATATACACATACTTAACTTATATATGCCATAAGTATATTTTAGCACTATATATATATATATATATATATATATATATATATATATATATGTATGTATATATATATATATATATATATATATATATATATATATATATATATATATATATATATATATTCATCAATCTCTATGAGTTCGCTTGTATTTACTAAGCTGTCCATTTATATCCTTTAACATCTATGCTGAAAAATAGTCACATGTGTAAAATGGGTGTCTCTCTCTCTCTCTCTCTCTCTCTCTCTCTCTCTCTATTTATATATATATATATATATATATATATATATATATATATGTGTGTGTGTGTGTGTGTGTGTGTGTGTGTGTGTGTGTAACTGACGCGCGCTCACGTGAGTGACTTAGCGAAAGGGTGCGGTTTGGGATGTTTATTTTTTCGCGTTACTGTAAGAGTGTGTGTATCGATTACCGGTCTGAGTAACTTGTAAGACCAGAGAGAGAGAGAGAGAGAGAGAGAGAGATAGATAGATAGATAGATAGAGAGAGAGAGAGAGAGAGAGAGAGAGAAAGAAAGAGAGAGGGAGAGAGAGTGAGTATATAAACACATAAAAGGAATATTACAAACTTATAATCACTGCTCATATTTAGACCCGGGTTTGGGGATAGGTTTATGTCACGGGTTTATATATATATATATATATAATATATATATATATATATATATATATATATATATATATATATATATATATATATATATATATATGCAAACATTTTTAAAAATAATAGAATTCGTCTATTTATTTATACCATTTTTATTTTTTATTTTTCTGATTGTCTTTCTCATTTAAATAAAAAAAAATACTATATGAAATTTAAAACCCAAAATCGTGTAGTAAAGAACAATTTCTCCCCAACTCAAAAACCACTCGAAAGAACCAACGTTATTTTTAAGTTTTAATGCCTTTTGGGAGAATGTAATTCCCATAATAATAATAAAGCTAATATCTACATTGGTTTAACAAGCAGTACCTTACCCAGCCGCATCACCATGCATCTTGTAAACTCTACCTCAATTTACCAAGATCTACAAAAACATAATTGCCCTCCCTCTGATTTAAGACAAATTCTAGTTAATAACACTAAAATTATACATTCTGAAACCAATTTAAAAATAGTAAAAATACTCGAAACTATCTACATAAAAACACAACAACCTAAAATTAACAACATAACATATGAAACCAGTGATAACATTTTAAAATGCTTAACGTAATGCGATTTTGTTCTGTGATGCCATCTAGCGTTGCTGAATTTTAAATAGTCAACGACTTCCTGGAACAATGCGGAAAACGTTCTATGTGTGTTACTCCACCAACTTTTAAAAGTCTCTTCTTTCTCCAGTTTTTTTGTTCATTTGCCTGAGGATGATTCTACGAAGAATCGAAAACGTTCGTTAAATCTTTGAAACCTATGGAACATTTATTAATTGTTTTGATTTTAATACAAAAAAGACCATCAGAAAAATTGAAAAAATAAAAAAGGTATAATTAAACAGACGAATTCTGTTCTTTTTTAACAATGTTTCCATAAATAAGAAAAGGCTGGTTAAATATCTACATATATATATATAATTATTATTTAGTGTAGACCCATAATATTAGAAGGAGATATAATATATTATGTCTAGATTTCCGGTATTTACTTTTACAGTGGCAATACGTGTGTAGAGCTAGGTAGTAAGGCATAAAAATATACTTATGTCAATTAAGCTACACAGAGGCGTCCGTGTTTCATCCTCGTCGGAATTCGTATTGCTGCTTTTTTATAACGGACAGCTCGTTAAGAACGCCACGTGGAGCCCCTGGGTAAAAAAAAGTGTAATTCTCATTTGAAGTGATCACGAGGTATGAAAACATTTTTAAAATTTACTGAACACTTTTGGTGTCTACCGTGGACTTTCAGTATTACAGGAATATAGGAGTTTGTCTTGCAGTCCCTGCGAAGATTACCTCCTATAAATTTGTATTTTTGTTAAAATGAATTATGTAGAGTGGATATGTGTCGGCTGTCGATAGTTCTGTCTTCTTTGGGGAGCTGTATATCGTTAAGGTATTAACACTTACTTATTGCGAAGATTAGCTCCTATAAAATGATGACTCGAATTTTAAACTATGCAAATTGTAAAACAAAAAAAGAAACGGCAAACACATGAGAACAACATTTCTGAAGCTTTTCAAACCAAAAAAAGTACGAAACTCAGCCCCCTATTCAACTACAGCTCAAAAGGACCACAACGGTCAAAAATACGAACAGTTGCAAATAAGAAACAAGAAAAAAAACTTTAAATTAAGTAGGAATTAACACAAAAAACCTTTTTCAGTTTAAACCACAGTTGCTGAAGAGAAAAACTCAACTGCACTTAATCTAGTTCCTTTGACGTAGGATCGTGAGGGGCTAGTGAGCATTACCATAGTTTTCTTCAGATTGATAGTGAGTGCAAAGGTGATACATTTTCAAGAGAAGAGGTCGATTATCATCTGCATATACTCCTCGGTGTGGGCAATGAACATCGTCACATAAGCATAGAGGAGCTCCCGTACGTGGGTTTTGAACGTATTTGACTTTGCATTAAATTGGGCTAGGTTGTAGACCCTACCTGTGGTTCGGAAACGTAAGAACACCTCAACGCTACCTCGTGAGAGGAGTGGGGGAGGTCCCCCTCCTCGACACCTACACAGAAAACAGAGAAAATGTAATTTCACCCATGGCCGTGTGTCCTCTTAACTTACGCCCACCGAAACCAACTAGCTGTCCTGTGTACAAGCCACAACTTGGAGCCGAAAATAAACATTCTTTCCAACCAAGTCAGACATGGCTGCGCCTGTCTCATCAATCGTTGTGTTCGTTTTTCTGACCTCAAATCTTATTTTCCCGGCCAACATCTGTTTTATGCGTTGTGTTGTTACTTTGATACAACAGTGACAATCGATGTGTCCGACCCAAACTGGCCGGCGCTGTCGTCAGCTCTTATCGGTTTTTCATTTAATGAAAATATCCATGTCTTTCCTTGTTAGTTAATATTAACACGATACCCTGTCGTCGATTTCTGTCGGTTCACTTCTAATGCATACTAGCGGTGAATTTTGTTTTCATCTTCCATAGGTCCGTTCAACATTGTCGGTCTGATTAGAATTCTAGAAAGAAGGAGGTCAACTCTCAAAAGCTTAACTAACTGCCACTACCATCCACTGTTAACCACTGTGGCCTCTGCCCGTTACTGCCGCCAATGCCGTCACTCCCGCTACTTCCCGCTACTGCCCTATAGTACCCGCCACTGCTTGTAAATATTGCCACTACCCGTCACTGCCCGTCTGTAGCCGTTACTGTCCGCCAGTACCCGCCACTGCCCGCCACTATACGCCACTGCCACCACTGCTCGCCACTGCCCGACACTACTTATCGCTGTCCGCCAGTATTTGCTACTATCCAATTCCCGTCACTGCCCGCCACTGCTTGCTAGTATCCGCTAGTATTCGCCACTACCAATCTGTACCCGCCACTGCCCGCCACTGCCCGCCACTGCCCGCCACTACTTACCATTGCCCGCCACAGCTAGTCAGTCCGCCATTATGCGCCACTGTCAGCCAGTATCCGCCAATACCCGCCACTGCCCGTCATTACCCGCCACTGCCAGCTAGTACACGCCACTGCCAGCTAGTACACGCCACTACTTATCACTGCCCGCCACTACCCGCCATTACTTATCACTGCCCGCCACTGCCCGCCATTACTAGCCAGTCCGCCAGTATGCACCACTACCCGTCACTGTCTGCCAGTACCCGCCACTGTCAGCCAGTACCCGCCACTAACCGCAACTAACCGCCACTACTTATCACTGCCTGCCAGTATCTGCCACTATCCAATTCCCGCCACTGCTTGTCAGTATCCGTCAGTATTCGCCACTACCCACCTGTACCCGCAACTGCCCGCCAGTATTTATCACTGCCCGCCACTGCCCGCCCTACTAGCCAGTCCGTCAGTATGCGCCACTGTCAGCCGGTATCCGCCAGTACCCGCTACTGCTCGGCACTACCCGCCACTGCAAGCTAGTACACACCACTACTTATCACTGCCCGCCACTGCCCGCCACTACCCACTGCCCGCCACTGCTTGCCAGTATCCGCCAGTATTCGCCACTACCAATCTGTACCCGCCACTGCCCGCCACTGCCCGCCACTACACCCCACTGCTTACCATAGCCCGCCACTACTAGTCAGTCCGTCAGTATGCGCCACTGTCAGCCAGTATCCGCCATTGCCCGTCATTACCCGCCACTGCCAGCTAGTACACGCCACTACTCATCACTGCCCGCCACTACCCGCCATTACTTATCACTGCCCGCCACTGCCCGCCATTACTAGCCAGTCCGCCAGTATGCACCACTACCCGTCACTGTCCGCCAGTACCCGCCACTGTCAGCCAGTACCCACTAATACCCGCAACTACCCGCCACTCCCCGCTACTACTTATCACTGCCTGCCAGTATCTGCTCCTATTCAATTCGCGCCACTGCTTGCCAGTATTCACCACTACCCACCTGTTACCACTACTTATCACTGCCCGCCACTGCCTGTCACTACTAGCCAGTCCGTCAGTATGCGCCACTGTCAGCCAGTATCCACCAGTACCCGCTACTGCCCGGCACTACCCGCCACTACCAGCTAGTACACGCCACTACTTATCACTGCCCGCCACTATGCGCCACTACTTATCACTGCCTGTCACTGCCCGCCAGTATCCGCCACTACCCACTGCTCGCCACTGCCCGCCATTACTTGCCACTGCCCGCCACTGCCCGCCACTGCCCGCCACTGCCCGCCACTGCTCGCCACTGCCCGCTGCTGCCCGCCACTGCCCGCTGCCTTTCACTATGTCCATCACTGTCAGCCAGTATCCGCTAGTACCTGCTAGTAACTCCCACTACCAGCCACTGTCCGCCAGTACACGCCACTACCAACCACCACCTGCCAGTTCTTACCACTATCAATCACTACCCACCACTCTTCGTCACTATTCCCCAGATACTATACGTCACTACCAAATTCTCGCCACTGTCCGCCACTGTCCGCCACTGTCCGCCACTGTCCGCCACTGTCCGCCACTTCCAGCTAGTATCCGCTAGTAACCGCCACTACCAGCTAGTCCGACATTATCTGCCACTGTCCGTCACTGTACGCCAGTACCCGCCATGACATGCAACTGTCCGCCACTACCCGCCACTACCCGCCACTGTCTATCAGTACCCATCAGTACCCACCAGTACCCGCCACTGCCCGCAAGTTACACACCACTAAACACCACTACCGGTCACTTTCCGTGAGTACCTGCTAGTACACACCACTACCAACCACTGCCCGTCACTGTCCGCCACTAACCACCAGTATCCGCAACTACCCGCCACTACCTGTGACTACCCGCCATAAGCCACTGACAGCCAATGACAGCCACCACTATCCGTTACTTTCCACCATGCCCGCTATTTCCAGCAAATACCCACCACTACCCAGCACTCTACTACCCGTCACTATCCGCCACTACCGGCCACTTCTCGCCACTGTAACCACTGTCAACCACTGCCAGTAACTACACGCCGTTGTCAGCCACTAGTTGTCATAGCGTGTAACTATTGTCACTGCCTTACAGCTTTAAGCCACAGTCCGTTAATTCCGACGTTATCTTTGTCCACCATTACACGCCACTACCAACAATTACTCATCACTGTCCGCCAGCCACTATCCGCCACTGCTTTCACTATGCATCATACCCGTCACTATCCCCCATGCCTGCTACTACCCACCAGTACACGCTACTACACGCCATTACTGGTCGTTCTTCGCAACTATCCCCAATGGCTGCCTGTACCTGCTAGTACTCGCCACTACACGCCACTACACGCCACTACACGCCACTACACGCCACTATCCGCCATTATCTGCTTATGTCCGCCACTACCCGCCACTACCCGCCACTACCCGCCACTATCCGCCACTACCCGCCAGTGTCTGCTTGTATCCGCCACTACCTGCCACTTCCTTCCACTACCTGCCACTACCCGCCACTACCCGCCACTACCCGCCACTACCCGCCACTACCCGCCACTATCCGCCAGTGTCTGCTTGTATCCGCCACTACCTGCCACTTCCTTCCACTGCCTGCCACTATCTGCCACGTCAAGCCACTGACAGCCACTGACAGCCACTACCCGTTATTATCCACCATTATCCCCATGCCTGTCCTACCAGCAACTAACCACCACTACCCACCACTCTTCGTCACTATCCTCAATATCCACTGCCCGCTACTACCCGTCACTACACGCCACTACTGGACACTTATCGCTACTACCCGCCATTGGCAGTGTTTAGTTTAGTTAACTTTAATCAATACATACTATATCATATCTCCTTATAATATATCATATTGCCGTATAGTATTTTAGGTGTATATATCATGATAATAATACATAGCTTCTCAAGTAGTGTAGCACTTTCATAATAATTTATTTCACCACCTGAAAAAATAAACATGGAAAAAGTTAACCTAGAAACAACTTTTCAAAAAGCATCCCAACACCTAGCAAACATGGATATTAAATTTATTTAAAAAAAAAACAAACTAATGTATGAATGAATAACAAAAGAAATAGAAAAGAAATAATTATAATAACGCACGTGCTAAAAAAGGTCAACTGTTAATTCGACACATTCACAAAAGCAATGCGCCGCACTTACACAAAACAAAAGAAACATATAAGTAACGGTTTGTTTGAGAGAAGCCCAACCATTGGCTAATGAAACATTAACCTGTGGAAAAAGTTAACCTAGAAACATCACTTAAAAACACATCCTAACACCTTGCCAATTTGGATACATTATTAAATCAATTTAAAAAACGGACAAACTAATACGTCGAATACGCTGGCGAGCAAACTTCTTTCTTACTAAACATAAACCCCTAGATACAAAATAATTCTACGAATTCAAAAGTCTAAAAAACGCACCCACAATAGAACTTATGATTAAATTCGAAAATTACTTTTAAAATATAATTTAAAATTTAGAGTTTCACAAACAACATCATCATTTTCAAAAACAATTACACTACATCGTTAGAAACGTAAACAACTCTAACAATCTTCGTAAAAACAAATAAAAAACGCCGATATAAAATATCACTAGTGAACCATGACTTAAAGAAAGCGGACGCTCGCCAATAATTTAGTGGGAAATAGTACGATCGGCCAGTACATGTAGATATTTAAACGACCCATGTTGATTATGTTTGAACGAGAAGTTTGACATTTAAAATTTTAAAAAATCAAAAAAACTTACTAAACTGTAGAAGCGAAATCGCAAACAACTGTAGGCATAGAATAAACTTTACTTTAGGATAACAACACACATAATTAATTAAATAAATAAATAAAATAAATGAAAAACTAAACTAAATCAACATCTAATGTAGCAATGAAAAACTAAAGAAATAGAAAATAAATTATTCCAATCACGCACGTGCTAAAATAAGGTCAACCGTTTACTCGACACATTCACAAAAGCGATGCATCGCACTCAAACAAAACAAAAGAAAAAGTATCAGTAACAAGAGAGGAATGTGTCAGAGTTATTGGCAATTTTGCATATCGTATCCAAGTGCCCTTGGATGGAACGTATCGTTCAACGGAAATAAAAGAGAGAGTTTTTGTTATAGAAATCGCTCCAGACAAGACATGAAACCACTTGATGTAATGAGATAACAAGAACAAAAGTCTAAAAAACGCAAAGCCAATAGTACTTATGATTAACTTCGAAAATGATATTTTAAATATAATTAAAGTTTTAAAATCTTCGTAAAAACAGAAAGAATTATAAACTTTTACAAAATAAATAAATAAATAATTGAAACCTAAGGAAGCTCATATTTTATTAAAAATCTACAAAAGTAATTAATCCGGCCAAACCCGAAACGAAACATGAAGAATTAGTAAAACAATCATTTCTAGAATTAACAAACAAATAAAACAAACGTAGAATTAAACCAGTGGTTAATACTGTCGAAGCAATCACTTGCTTTAATAATATAAAAAAATAAAAAATAAATATACTTTCCTACAATTTGACAGCGTAAATTTCTATCCATCCATATCTGAATAACTCTTCATCATCCAGATATATACCGACATATCGAAGTATGAAATTCAAATTATTAAAAAATGTAGAAGATCAGTTTTAATCACTAATACTGACCAATCAATAAAAACTAAAGTCGCAAACTCCTTTGATTTGGTCATGGGTGGTCTGGGCTCTGCAGAGACATCGGATCTTGTGATGTTATTTATTTTAACCCTAACCCTTACTTCTAAAATATATTTGATAATAGAGATATCGGCTTATTGTGAGTACTGACCAATATGTTATGAGCTCCCAGACCCCAAACCTTTTGATGGTACGCCAACACCACAACAACCAGAGCCAGTAGAACATACTCTATAACAAAACTGTCCAAAAATTTTGGGCATGACTCTCTTACAAATGAGGCAGAATCAAAAAATAAGTTGGCCATGGAAATAGCCCGGAAAAGCTACCAGAAATACACAAAGACCTTCCATTGCAGAAAACTGGAAGAATGGGCCAACCGACAACGTGCTAAATATTTTCTGGATGAACTATCCCATGAATATATAGATAAGGAAGGCTATATAGACTGATTGTAAATAGAATCGCTCCACTATGATCAAGAGAGAATGATAATGGCTGCCCAATGCATTTAAAAAGATGAGTGGTCTCAGCAACAGCAACAAGTGCAGAAGTGGAGAGTGTGAGTCACCTGACACCAAGTTATAAGATTCTGCTAGGAGATGGCTATTATACAATGCGACACAACAGAGTGTGCAAATATCTTCACTGGACCATCTGTAAAAAGTTGGCATCAGGTAGGATACCCTATTCCCAGCAAAAACAAAAAGATAAGAAAATTGAAAAAAAAAGAGATATGATGGATTGGCTATAATAAGTAATTCTAACAAGGTTTAGGGGGTGAAAACTTCAAGAAAATTATACATGTAGAAATTAAAAGATTAGGCCTAAGAGTAGACGTACTAGCTAACATAAAAATAACTCCTTTTTAGATGTTACTTTAAACTTAAGTGAAAATACATACGAGCCATATTTACAATCACCCCCATCAATATTTGCCCCATCAATCATGAAACATATTCCTAGTTCTATTGAATGTAGGCTTAGCAATAACTCTAACAACCAAATGTATTTAAGAAGTCAAGCAACTTAAATTAAATATAAGCAACAGGACACCAATAATTATAATAAAACAAAAAATAGAAGAAAGAGAAATATAATCTGGTTTACACCGGCCTATAATCAGATGCTTATAACTAAATTTTGCAAGAGTTTCATCCAAAAACACTTCCCCATAATAGCTGAGCAGATTAAGGAAAAATCGTTCATTTTGGTAAGCAAGCATGAAACTTGGCACGATTGCTCACCATGGTCAGCTCTTCCGAAAAAACTTTTGGGCCACTCAAAAAATCCAAGATGGCCGCCATTTTCAAGATGGCCGCCATTCTGAAATCCAATATTGCTAGTTTACAAAGTATCTAACCGATTTTCACAATTTTTGAGTCAAATTATATGTTTTAGGGGATGCGAAAGCAGTAAATGACACAAAAATAACCGATAAATGAGTCCTACAATCCACAAAGGTACATATATGAGATGAATTTAAGCAAATATTGTCAATTTTTGCCTTTTATTGCCATTAAACCGAATCATTGACTTGATATTCAATTCCCCAAGTGAGCTGAATGTATTAGTTATAAAAATTAATCCTTTCAGCTCATTCTTATAATATGTCATATGTAAGAGAGTGATTGTCATGACACAATCAGGGCATAACGGTGACATCACTGCTGTGAAACTCAGCATGGGGTCCAGTATCAACTGATTACGGACACACTGTTCATGTTTCAGTGTCCCAAATGCTGGCTAATAAGCCCCATGGACAAAATAATGTTCAGTCTGTTAGATAGCCGCACCTGAGTTGACAGGATATGCCAGCGCGGGAGAGCCGAGCCAAAGGTAACGGGGCTATAGTTACCTGGATGGTGTACAGATCGCACGGGACTTAAATGATACTGGATGAACGATCGGGCTAGGTGTAGGGAACCTACCTTTCTGAACCTAGTTGTATCCCATATCTGAATGTGTCAAAATATATTCGGTAACTGTGGTTATAGGTGGTAAAAGGATAAACCCTCGGCCTGAAGCCTATAACATTTACAGAATGTCTATTGAGAAGACGTCAAATGTGAAAACTGATTGGAGCAAATGCTGCCTATGTCAGACAGATAAAACCGGAGAGGATCTCAGTAGTCCCATTCCAGGTCGCAGTAAATCAGATGGATATTCAATGCTGGCTACAAATATTCCTCTTTTTCAAGAACTCTGTCAGATGCCCATGATTATTAATCCTGCTAGGCTCGATGAAGGTGATGGTATTGAAGATACATTGCGGCAAAACAATGCTCAGTACCATCAGAGTTGCCGTGCTTTGTTCAAAAATACCAAACTTGATCGGGCCAGGAAAAGGGCATCTGACGCTCAGGAACATACTGACAAGAGTTGTTCAAAGACTCGAAGAGTGAGTTTAAAGCCAGAACAATGTTTCATCTGCGACAAAGAATTTCTAGATGATGGACAAAGACGTGAAGTCATGACAATGGGGCTCAGCAGTAGGCTCAATGAATGTGCCACAACTCTAGGTGAATGTAAAATTCTTGCCCGATTGAGTGCTGGTGATGCCATTGCACAAGAGTTGAAGTATCATAAAGATTGTTTAACAACTCTTTACAACAGGGAAAGATGTCACCTTGCTGCTCTACAAAAACAGGAAAATGAAGATTCTCAGAAAAAAGGAATCCATCCATTGGTATATTCAGAGCTTCTTGCTTATATAGTTGAAACTAATACGAACAGTGATGCACCAGTTGTGTTTAAACTTGCAGATCTCATCACACTGTATAAGCAACGACTTGAACAGTTGGAACTGCATGAACTTGCCTCATATGTTCACTCAACAAGACTGAAAGAGAAGCTTTTGTCAGATATACCAGCACTTGAAGCTCACAAGAGTGGGAGAGATGTTATCTTGTCCTTTACAGAGGATACAGGGTCAATCTTGTCAAAAGCTTCAGAATTTTCTGATGCTGTTATACTCAATAAAGCTGCTAGTATTTTGCGAAGACACATGCTTGCTCATGAATGGAAATTTAATGGTAGATTCCGTGCAGACTCAGTGGGAAATTCTATTCCTCAATCACTACAACAATTTGTTTGTATGGTGGAGCACGGCGTCGATATCAAGTCGCAACTGGAATTAGGTTCATCAAAGACAGACTTGGCTGTAGCTCAGCTCCTGCAGTACAACTGCTACAGTCACAAAAGCAATTCATCCACATTCAGACATTCACACAATCGTGAGACTCCCTTTCCCATCTTTATGGGCCTATCTTTGTATGGGAAAACACGAAAACGAGGACTTGTGGAACTGTTACATGACCATGGACTAAGCATTTCATATGACAGGGTGCCTGAAATATCTGCTCAATTGGGTGATGCCGTTGTTGACAGGTACACTGAAGAGGGTGTTGTGTGCCCTACAGAACTTAGGAAAGGTCTTTTCACCACATCAGCTATGGACAATAGAGATCACAATCCGTCTGCAACAACAGCTACAACATCCTTTCATGGTACCAGTATCTCACTATTTCAACATCCAACGTCTGACAGTGATGGTGAACTGCGTGAGCCACTTATGATCAAAAATCATAGTATAAAACGGGTGCCTGAACTTCCAGAATCTTTCACAAACATTCATCCTGCATATCTAAAGAACAAGACTCCGTCGCCTCCAGAGTCCGAATATCCAACAAGTGTCGATATTGACTTTCCCAGGCTTTTGTTAGCAAATGAATTTCAGTGGCTAGAAAAGGTTCATCTGACACAAAGCATTGATGATGACGTTAACATAACCTGGTCGGCACACCATGCTTCTGAGAAGAGAGGTTTAGATTTCAAAGTGAGCATTACATCAATTCTACCTCTCCTCCGAGAACAAGCCCACTCAGTTGCCACAATACGACATGTTATGGAGAGGATTAGAGAGACAATAGCGTTCCTCAACCCAGGGCAAATTCCAGTCATAACTGCTGATCAGCCACTTTATGCATTGACCAAGCAAATACAATGGCACTGGCCTCAGCAATATGGTGAAAATAAGTTCGTCATCATGTTTGGCGGCTTGCATGTTGAAATGGCTGCACTGAAGTCAATTGGGTCGCTTCTAAAAGCAAGTGGTTGGATAGAAGCCATTGTAGAAGCAGATATAGCTTCGTCTGGTATTGCAGAATCTTTCATCACTGCTTCAAGTGTTACTAGGACACGATACGCTCACCAGATTACTGCATGTAGTCTCTACACACTGATGAAAAAAGCATACGAGTATTACATTGCAGATACTTCTTTCGAGCAAGATGCGTCAGTTATCTTAAGCTTTGATGAGTGGTGTGAGAAGCGAAAAGCAGAGAGCCCGCAATTCAGTTACTGGTATCTAGTGCTTTCAATGGAACTGACCATACTATCTCTGATACGTTCTTTCAGGGAAGCTGACTTCAGACTTTATGTCGAAACACTGATGGAGCTGATACCATACTTCTTTGCCAACAATAACTACAACTATGCAAGATGGCTATCAGTTCATCTGAAGGACATGCTGTGCTTAGAGCAGACCCATCCTGATACGCATTTGCAATTCAAAAATGGCAAATTTGGTGTCTTCAAGTCATTGCGACCATTTTCTTCTATGGCCATTGATCAAGCACATGAACAGGAAAATGCAATCATCAAAGGAGAGGGTGGGGTCGTAGGTGTGACAGAGGATCCTTCAGCACTACGAAGATGGATGGTAGCAGGGCCAGAAGTGAGTCGTCTTACTGAAGAATATGAAGCACTGTCATCGAACAAGGATGTTACTGAAAACATGAAACACAGAGAACAAACAAGTCAATCCCAGAAAGCTTTCTATGGCAAAGTAACAAAGCTCACGGCTGTCATCAATGAAATGGGCAATCCATTTCAAGAAGAATCATCCGATCTACTCACTCTGGATACAAAGATTATAGCATCGGAAACCGCAGCTGAAGCTGTTCGCATGCACTAAAGAGTTCATGAAGACCTTAGAGGGAGAAAACCGGGCTGCTTTCTATTCCAAAATCAAAAGGAACAACATAGACTTCTTTGACCAGACACAAGAAGCAGCAGTGACTGATGCCAAACATAAAAGTTTGAAAGATGACTGTCGCCTATTCTCTAAACTATTCATATCTTGCCAATACAGGGAGTGTGACCTGGTGGAATTCTTTAAACATGAGAACCAGTCCTTTCCTGCATCGTTGAGTGTAAATGGAAACCTCTACAGTGGTACAAAGTCTCAACTTGCATTGCTTCTTCAGTCCAAAGTTACATGTCCAGATTCAGTTCCACATGTGTCAGTCATCATCATCGATGGTTCAGCATTGGTAAACACAATACCACCCTGCAAATCAAAAACCTTCGAAGAGTATGCACAACTTGATTTTTTCCCAAAGGTACTGAAATTCAGTTCAGCATACGAGAGGACTGACATTGTTTTTGATGTTTACTTACCAACAAGTTTGAAAGCTGAAACACGGACAAAACGTGGACAAGGTGCAAAGCGTCGGGTAACCCACAACGGCAAGCTCCCTCCCAACTGGCGAAATTTCTTGAGGGATGATGACAATAAAACAGCTCTCTTCAAGTTTCTGGCTGATAGAATCACTTCACTAGCACAGGATCATGAAAATCTCGTGGTAATCACCAGAGTTGCAGATGTTGTTAGCAATCAGAATATCAGTTTTGAAGGACTAGCACCTTGCAACCATGAGGAATCAGACACAAGGATGTTTGTACACGCAAAACATGCAGTTAATCATGGTTACAAAACAGTACTGCTGAAAGCTAATGACACAGATGTCCTTGTCATTGCCATCACTGTATTTCCAGTCTTGAAAGAGTTGGGCCTGGAGGCAATGTTCATTGAATTTGGTCAAGGAAATGACACAAGGTTTATTCCAGTACATGAAGTCATCAGCGTACTTGGCCCTGAAAAAGTTAAAGGCTTGTCCTTTTTCCATGCCTTTACTGGTTGTGACAATGTGTCAGCCTTTCGATATAAAGCTAAAAAGACAGCATTTCAGACATGGAATGTTTTACCTGACGTGACGGACGTATTTGTCAAGCTGAGCAGTCATCCACCAGTCATAACAAGTGAGGACCAAGCAGTTATTGACCAGTTTGTCATCACAATGTATGACAGATCTACCTCCCTCACAGAAATAGATGCTGTAAGATTGGACATGTTTGCTCGTAAACAGAGACCCTATGACTCCATACCTCCAACTAAAGCAGCTTTAACTGAACACACAAAGCGTGCAACATATCAAGCAGGGTGCATTTGGAGTCAAGCAACATGCTGTCACATGGAAATTGATAGTCCTGGCGAGTGGGGGTGGAAGAAGCACGGCAATACATGGAAGATATTTTGGACAACACTTCCGCCAGTTGCAGAAAGCTGCAAGGAACTAACAAAATGCGATGCAAGACACAATGCTTTGGAAGATGCAAATGCTATAAATTCGGCCTTCCATGTACAAATTTATGCAGCTGCAATTGCGAGTGTTGAACGTGTGAATCCTGATGAAAACACAAGAACAAGAAGAGAAAAATGCGGGATAAACTGACATAAGTGTGTAAAATATAGCCTTTATTAAACTCAAATGGTGTTAAATCTTTATTTTGTCGTCAGAAATGGCTTTGTTGACATCAGAAACATATAAATTGATATATAATATGTGGAAATCGGTCAAAAATGAAGCATTTAGTTCACAAAATGATAAATTTTACCATCCGTGGCGGCCATCTTGAAAAATGGCGGCCATCTTGGATTTTTTGAGTGGCCCAAAAGTTTTTTCGGAAGAGTAGACCATTGTGAGCAATCGTGCCAAGTTTCATGCTTGCTTACCAAAATGCACGATTCTTCATCATTTTTGACTTAAGCTGCTCAGCTATAACTAATCATTTGCACAAAATAGTCAATAAAAATAACTTAAAACTACCCTTAATTATAATCAAAGCATAAAATAACAAAATATTAAACGTAGAGAAAAAATGATAACAAAATGCGTAAAAATTAAACAATACAGCAACAATAAAAATAACACTGAGAACAAAAATATACCACTAGAAATAGTAATAATCCAAACCCTAAAAGCAATCATCCAAATAGAAATAAGAAAGTTAATAATAAAAAGAAAACTGTAACTGTAGAACTAGTGCATTTTGTCTAATAATAATCTAGTAGATATTCTGGGCCCTTCATCAGCTGAACAAAAGAAGAACCCATGCACCTAGAGAACTAATGATCATAAGGGTTACACCGAGGAACTCTATGTAAAGAGGAGAAAATGATAAGAAGAATAATAAGCACAGAAAGTTGTGTTGCTGATAAAATAAAACAACTATAAAAATGCATAATGCAAAGTACATAAAGGCTGATTACCGCTGCCAAAATATTACCAAAATGAACAATACAAACAGCAGTCAAATCAGAAACAAAAAGACGAGAAAGGCCAAATGAAAAGAGGCGCAGCTACATGGACGATTCATGAGACAGACCAACGAAAAGACACACGTAAACACTGCTACGAAAATGACATTTTAGCATAGACACGGGGTCGTTACTGACATATGCACAAAGCAACGCGATTAGAACAAACTATATAAAAGTTAAGATACAAAAACTGGAAAAAAAGTAAATGTAGAAACTGTGAAACGTTAATGCACATCATAAATGAACTCAGCCAACTAGCCCAAAAGGAATGCAAAAAAATACATGACTGGGTTGGAAGGTGATCCACTGAGAACGATGCAAACAAATGCACTTTGAACATCTAGATAAATAGCACACACACAAATCAAAGTCAGTATTGGATGGGACATGAGAAAACAAACAACCTTATCCAAGCCAAGAGACTAAACGTGATAATAGTTTAGTCGAAATAAAACATGCCAAGTAGTAGATTTCGCCGTCCAAGCAGAACAAAATGTGACGATCCATGTGGCAGAAAGACTAAGCAAATACGTGGAGCTCACCAGAGAACTGAAAGTAATATGAGACATTAAGAAAAAAACCAGTAATAGCAAAAATTGAAAAAAGACTTGGAAACAATGAAATGATAGAGAGAAATTTAACACTATATAAAACTAGGCGCTGGTGAAAACAGTAGATCTATTAAGAAAAATCCTCGAATGCAGAAACCAACCAATTAACACTGACCAACCAAAGGTCATTTTAAATAAAATATCACAATTCTCAAAAAAAAATTGAAATATAGATTAAGCACATTGAGATGAGCCGAAGGACACTAATACTATTTGAGTTATTATATATGACATATACTGATCCCCACCCCACAAAATTATATGAGACAAACACTGATCCAAATCCCCACAAAATTATATGAGACAAATACTGATCCCCATCACTACAAAATTATATGAGAAAAATACGGATACCCACCCCACAAAATAATCTAAGACATATACTACTCCCCACCACTAAAAAAAAATTAAAAGACAAATACTATTTCCACACCCACAAAATTATATTGCAAATACTAATTCATAGTCCCACAAAATTATATAACACAAATACTAACCACGATACCCATAAAATAATATAAGACATATACTAATCCCCACCCCGCATCAAACTATATGAGACAAATCCTAATCCTCACCACTACAAAAGTATATAAGAACAATACTAATCCCCACACCCACAACATTATATGACAAATGCTAATACCCACCCCCACACAATTATATAAGACAAATAGTAATCCCCACCACTACAACATTATTTAAGACCAATACTAACCCCTACATGCACAACATTATATGAAAAATACAAATACCAACCCCCACAAAATTATATAAGACAAATAATAATGCCAACACCCACAAAAATATATAAGACAAATACTAATCCCTACCATTACAAATATATATAAGACCAATAATTATCCCCAACCCCATAAAATTATATAAGACAAGTGTGACATAGCCGTCCCGGAATGGGCTGTGGCAGTTCTCGTTTAAACAACTCGTCATTTTTAACACCAAAAATCATATCTGTTGCATACCTTTAAATTCTCTTCTTCCTCGTCGCGTGGAGGGGTGTGTCGTCTAGTGGTTGAATTCTTTCTTTTTTCTTTCTGCCGTGAACCACGCCGCTACAACAAAAAGTTTCATGGTCGACTCAGGAGACAAACAATCTTTTAAACTTTTAAATTCTGTTTTATTTCAGGCGTTAGTTATCCGTCGACTTGGAGATATTCGCTAACGTCGAGGAAGAGACCAAATTACTATTTTATCGTAGTTACTTCCTAATTAAGTCCTTAGCGATTCGAGAAGGGGGGAAGAGATCACGCCTGTATTTTCTTAGGGAATTTAATTCCCCTAATCATGTTGCAGGCTACATAGTGAAACACGTCCGTTCGGCTCACCTCCAAAACCCAGACTTTCCCACGCAAAAGCCCCTGACGTCACAGAGCCCCTATGCGCAGGTGCACATTGACCCTTGATCTGAGGTCTCGTCAACGTGATGACCCTGTCACGTCTGTGAGCTCCGACTGTGAGAACAGCCCTATCTGCACTCGACTGTACGAGTCCACCCGCACTAAATCGCGCAAGCCAAACTAAACGATTTCCAACAAATACGCCTACCTCAAGATGCGTCCGTTCCCACAGGGCCATTATCCAACACAAGTACTCATCCCCACTTCCACAAAATAATATAAGACAAGTACTGATCCCCACACCCACAACATTATATAAGGCAAATTCTAATGTCGACCTATCCACTTTTACACATACAAAACCGCACTTATACTAAACGATGTTAGTACAAGTGATAAAAGTGCTACTGCAAATCAAATGGTTCCGTGTAAAAGGATGTAAAAGGATGTAAAAGGGTGTAAAAGGATGTAAAAGGATGTAAAAGGGTGTAAAGGATGTAAAAGGGTGTAAAAGGGTGTAAAAGGGTGTAAAAGAGTGTAAAAGGATATAAAAGGGTGTAAAAGGATGTAAAAGGATGTAAAAGGGTGTAAAAGGATGTAAAAGGGTGTAAAAGGGTGTAAAAGGGTGTAAAAGAGTGTAAAAGGATATAAAAGGGTGTAAAAGGATGTAAAAGGATGTAAAAGGGTGTAAAAGGATGTAAAAGGATGTGAAAGGGTGTAAAAGGATGTAAAAGGGTGTAAAAGGGTGTAAAAGGATGTAAAAGGGTGTAAAGGATGTAAAAGGATGTAAAAGGATGTAAAAGGATGTAAAAGGGTGTAAAAGGATGTAAAAGGATGTGAAAGGGTGTAAAAGGATGTAAAAGGATGTAAAAGGGTGTAAAAGGATGTAAAAGGGTGTAAAGGATGTAAAAGGATGTAAAAGGATGTAAAAGGATGTAAAGACTGAAGCGAACGGAGAGTATTGGAATCTTGAGAAGGGTAATTGTCACTCACATTACAAAGATGACAACCGACTGTTAACGGCTTGTGCGAGTACGTCAAGTGAATTACGATTGTTTTGGAAAGCTGCAAATAATACTGTACATCTGGGGAGACTTGCTGTCATTTAGACTCCAGGGAATTTTGCATTTAAAAATGCTTTTATAAGTTATTCGCCTCATTTATTATTAAATCTTTAATAAGACGTGTATTGATTTTTTTATTTTACATATATATTTAGTAATTCATTTTTACGTACATATGAAAGGAATCCATGGACACGTGTTTTTGGCTATCAGCTGTCATCAGCAAAGCTATCCTGGGCAAGGATCGAACCTATGATATTACTGTTTGCAGTCTGGCGTTTTTTGCCACTAGACCACATTCCTTTTTTATGTACGTAAAAATTAATGAATACATCTCTCTCTCTCTCTCTCTCTCTCTCTCTCTCTCTCTCTCTCTCTCTCTCTCTCTCTCTCTATATATATATATATATATATATATATATATATATATATATATATATATACATATTGTTGTTGGCATATATATATATATATATATATATATATATATATATATATATATATATTTATGAATAGATAATAAATTATTTATACCTACAGACGCTAGCGTTTCAAGCTTATTGCTCTCATCAGGGCAGGAAAGTAACTATTTTAGACAGTCGGGAGGCGCGAACACGGTTCACAGTGTCAGCCTATAATCTTCTAGCAGTCGCTATATCCACTCGGCCACCGGAAACTGTCACGTAATTAAGGGAAATTAAGATTTATATGTACCTAGAAGCGGGCATAGCACTAGTCGAGAGAGTGTTCGACGAACGTATTCGGAATTTTGCATTAGAGCTTTTTGACAGTCTATTTTTTAAATCCCCGAGAGTGCTCAACATTAATTTCTTAAAGGGATTTCCCAAGAGAAACTTTGCTCTAATTTTAATACAAGTCTCGCAGGCATGCGCACTTCCTCATCTTTGAAAGGTGAATGAACCGTTATAACAACAACACGTCTTTCTCCATCCATACGGACTACTACAAACAGACGGAACTATTATTACTTCTCACCGCTCTGAAGATCAAAGTAAAAAAAATTAGAAATAAAAAAATAAATCTGTTCTGATTTTTTATTTTTATTTTATTAATAAATATTGCACGTGAACATGCTTTTATAGGCTATTTCGTTTCATTTATTATTAAATTCTTTAAAAAAGATGTTTTAAAAAATATGAACTCTCCAATGTTAATATATAATTTCATATTTAAGTAAAATTAAAGTAAGAACACTGTTGGAAACATTAAATAATAGACATTCACCTAAAGCCCCAATGCAAGATTCCGGCTCTGCCGTTGAATCCTATCGAATGTTTTGATATTTATACTCGCTGCTTTCAGTATAAATATAACTTAATTTCTTCGTTATCACGTGACAATCTCCGTGGCTTATGGGACAAAAGGGAACGCTTACAGATTCAACGTGTCTCTGTGAACCGGATTCGCGCCCTGTAACCGTCTGAGATTGTTATTTCCCTGCGCTGATGAAAGCCGTAAGTTTGAAACGACGTCGTACGTAGGTAATATATATATATATATATATATATAAAATATATATGTAAAAAAACAAAAAAAACATTACACGTCCTATAAATAAACAATGCAACTTACAATTTCGAGATAGTCCGTAGGAAATTTTCTGGGACACTTCCCTTCTTCTAGCATTCTTTGAAGGGTGAACAGAGTACTTGAAAACGGCGAACTCAGGAAAGAAAAAGGACATTAAAATATGAAACGATGCCTGATTTTTCTGATGAAGGTGTCTATCGCCAAATACTTTAAGATTAACATAAATATAAGAAATGTTTGCATTCTATGGCTTCTAACGGCTTTATTTTTAACATTTCG
>OY744525.1:11775052-11780052 GCA_963556195.1 Sepiola atlantica | reverse complement strand
AAGTAACTTCAGATATGAAGGCTGCATCATCTGGGAAACGCTTCCCTTTCAAAAACAACTTCATGGCTGGGAAGAGATGAAAGTCAGAGGGTGTAAGGTCAGGATAGTAAGGAGGATAGGGGAGAATTTCATAGCCACACGCCCGTGCTTCTGATCTGGCGACATGCGAGTTGTGGACCGAAGCGTTGTCCTGCAGGAGGAGGATACCTTTGCTGATCTTGCCCCGCCTCTTGATTTTGATAGCTTCTCTTAATGTGATCAAAAGTGAAGCATAATAGGCTCTTGTAACTGTGGTACCCTTTGCCAGAAAATCTATCATCACTATTCCGTCCTGGTCCCAGAAGACTGTGAGCGTGACCTTGCCAGCAAAGCTGCACCCTTGCCTTCTTTGGAGGTGGTGAGTCCAAGTGCTTCCACTGTATTGGCTGGCTTTTGGTCTCTGGATCATAGTGATGGACTCAAGTTTCATCCTGTGTAATCAGTCTTTTGAAAAACTTTGACTCATCTTCTAGGCACATCTCCAAATTCATCCTTGAGCACTCGACGCGTTCTTGCTTCTGGAAAGGTGTTAGCAACCTGGGAATCCATCTGACAGACACCTTATGCATATACAAATGGTTATGAATGATAGTTTCCACAGACCCTGTACTAATCTTGACCTATTGGGCTATTTGGCGAATAGTAGTGAGTCTATCTTCCAAAATGGCAGCTTCAACTTGACGGACAGATGCCCCATGAATGGCAGAAGAGGGACGACCAGGTCTGGGAGCTGTTTCCACAGACTTCCAGCCATGTTTTAGTTCAAGAAGCCAGCGTTTTACAAGGTCATATGATTGGGCGTCATCACCATCAGTTTCTTTCATTTCATCAAAAGTCTCCTTTGGTATACGTCCTTGCAATTACAAAAACCGGATCACTGCGCGACACTCAACTGGCTCCATTTCACACCTGACTCAGTTCAAACACCTGTATATCAGAAACTACAATTAGTTCAGAGCTCTTTTTTGCAACATAACCCATACAGATATACATCATTGCACATACAAAATTTCATCTAGATCAGACAAACGGAAGTGAGTCAGGGGCGTTACTTATTGAACGGCCCTCGTGTGTAATAAATATGTAATAAATATATTATACTATTACAGACGTAACTGAGTACTCTGTTTCTATGTAATCTAAAATAAAGAATAATACTTTACCTACGTAGCAATATTTAGAGGCGGGTATGTTAAATAGACTCGGAGATTTTCCAGTTTAAAATAAAAGAAAAGAGTATGAAAAATTCTATTAGAAGTAAAGAGTAGGACTAAAACTCCGTGTACAGAAAGTTGAAAGATAGGAAGAAGTCAACAGTGACACGTAGCGAGAAATGGGAAAAAGTCTTTCTTAAGCATGTGAGCTGAGTGGGTTACGGCATCCATTTCCGAAGCCCTATATTTGTTCACGCCCGCACGCGGAGGGGCGAGTGATGGCAAGATGATGTGCAATACAAACGGTGCTGTGAGAAATTAAAGATTCAAAGTTTGTTGGCGTTTTCTCTTTTCTCCATTGTTGCAGCTATCAGGCGGAGAAAAGACAAAGATAGTTCGGCTGCTACATCACCACTGCGACTTCAGAGAGACGAACGATAGCTTTTTTGACGAAGTGGTCGATGTACCAGCTGTATGGATCGAAGGTAACCACGTAATAGTTTACAAACCAAAGTTATAAAAATATATTTATGGAAATTAAGCTACACAGAGGCTCAGCGTTTCATCTCCGTAGGGAATCGTCAGGCTAAAATGGAAAGAAATAAAAAAAATGAGTAGGAAGGAAAAAGTGCACATAGAAGTCCATTTTTCCTTCCTACTTCCTTTTAATTTGAAACGAGGCAATGAGTTCAGACTTTCACCACCCCTCATCCACCCGGTTCCAAACGCTCGTGTTGGACACAGTGACCCAGACAATGTCATTCAAATCTAAAGATAATAAACTCATATCCAACCAACCATTCTTCTCTTCCCGAAAATACTCCGTTAACTGCTACTAATACTATTTTGCATGTCTCAATTTAAAAAAATTATTTCACTCACAGTCTGGTCTGAGGCTCGCTGCCCTCGGGCAGATAATATTTGATATTTTTCTGCATTTTTCTTCATCCTGAGGAAGTCTCACAATAAAGACGAAAAATTGATGAATACATGAATTTCTTTCTTCATTTTCCACACACACACACACACACACACACACACACACATATATATATATATATATATATATATATATATATATATATATATATATATATATATATATATATATATATATTAATTATTTATTACCTACAGTCGGCGAATATTCACAGCAAGCGACGAAGAGTGATCTAAAAACAACAAATTGGTCTCGCAATGAAGCTAGTCGCTTGTTATTAAATTCACTCAGAGTAAAGGGGGCTATACAATAATATTTATAAATAAATATTAATTATTTATTACCTACAGACATCGATGTTTCATGCTTACCCAATCTTCAGTGCAGGAAGCTAATTCCTGACGATCGACGGGCGCGAACTCCGACTACATATATATATATATATATATATATATATATATATATATATATATATATATATAGTCTCGGAAATTTATCAACCATTAAAACTAAAAAAAACAAAAAAACTAATAGTCCCAAGTCTTTCAGTGGAAAATCATTCATGTAAGTCAATTTATTTTTTACAGTTATTATATTAGTTTGTTTCTAACACTATTTTAAGGGATCATCAGTTGTTTACCATGAAAAACTGTTTCGGGAATTTAATATATATATATATATATATATATATATATATATATATATATATATGAGAAGATAGGATTTTAGCTGCTCAAATGCAATCCTATTTCTCTCCTACTTGACTTGATTTTTCTGTTGTTTATCTTTATATATATTTTTCGTTTTTGTCCCTATTTTTCTCTTAAAGAAATATCTTTATTTTCATATTTCGTTTAATATTTTCATTTTTGTTCCTATTCATATTTAGTGATAACTAAATTATCGACCTATCCTATCTGACAATCCGTCAAACTTATTTTCGACGGAATTTGATTAAACCATATTTCAATTCTCATCCATTTCTAACAATACGCCCGTACAAGAAATGACAAGATCTTTCTATCAACATTGTTACACGGATCTATTTTCTATGCAATTTGACATTTCCCCGGTTTTGAATTAAGTTAGCAGAATAAATTGCAAAACATTTTTATGAGTTTGAACACATTTGAAAAAGGAGCAAGAGGAAACATGAAACGGTACAAAAATGTTTACATGAGTTACTTTTATGATGATTTAATATATATTTAAAAATTGGTAATAAAGAAATGTGTATATATATATATATATATATATATATATATATATATATATATATATATATATATATATATATATAGAGAGAGAGAGAGAGAGAGAGAGAGAGAGATTTAAATCTGTATTTTAAACATGTCTTAACCGCTATCTTGAAGGTCCTTCGCTTCATAGTTCTATTCGTACCTGAAAATTGAAGGAAGAACGTGTATATATATATATATATATATATATATATATATATATATATATATATATATATATATAGTAGTAAATGGGTGACCATTTGGGAATACCAGGTGCTGTATGAGCTCTCTGCTTATCTCGGCATTGTTTCCAGTCGTCTTGTATTACTACTTGCCATTGGAATCAAGCAATGCCGACTCAGGAGAGCGGTTGTTGGTGATTGCGCAACCCTTGCAATTACAGATTCACGCGCGGGCAGCCCCTGGCGGGGCACTCATACGTCGAAATCGACGGGAGAGTCCATCATATATATATATATATATATATATATATATATATATATATATATATATATATATAAATTACATGTGTTATATTAGTTTCTGTAGATGTCAATCCGTTGAAACTCCAGTGTTTATAAAAGTGCTCAATAACAAGTAGAGCTGCACTTTAGTATAATTTTTTATTCATACAAACATTATTGGTTACATATGTCATACATGTTTCGGTTGTTCTCTATTTTGTCTAGGTACATAGTTGTGTATGTATATGATGAGATACTTATGCGTTAAAATGTATGTATTTTTATTTTTTTTATTTATATTTTAATTATTTACAGTATGATACGGTAATTTGCATATCAAATAATAATAATAATAATAATAATAATAATAATAATAATAATAATAATAATAATAATAATAATAATAATAATAATAATAATTAAACACTACACCAAAGAACAATTCTGCGATATGGTAGTTAGCATATAAAATTGTTTAGGAATAAAAGATGCATTTAAAAAATCTTAAGTACTTATTGTACGACACACACACACACACACACACACATACACACACACACACACATATATATATATATATATATATATATATATATATATATATATATATATATATATATATATATATATATATAAGGACATTAGCGACAAGAATAAAAACTTGGAACATTTACAATACTTATTAAAACAAACAAGGAATATATAAATAAATCCTTTCCTTAACCCATAGATTTTCAAAAGTGTATGCTTTTATCATTGGAGGATGACATAGGGTTAAACAGTAAAACTATATTGCTGTTTAGCATAGATTTGGAAACATCAAAATATATAAAAACATATACAGAGTTTTTTTGAGCAAAGAGAATCTTCTTCCATGTAAACATGTCCAAAGGTGTAAATCCTTGAAATGATGATAGTGGAGCAAAAGTAGGGCGAATCGCAGAATGTCTTCAAAAGTACGAATAGTGAAAATTTTCGTTTAGGAAAATAAAGGCAATTCAAGTCCGAGATAAAAAAAAAAAATTATCGGTAGAAAACTCACTCACCAGAAGAAATATTAGTGAATCAATCTAAAAAATATCAACAAAAAACAAGGAGGTACATCGGAGGTACATTTTGTTGCTTGGCGGAGGCAAAAAATGTGATAGTTTTAACATCAATG
>OY744525.1:11675052-11770052 GCA_963556195.1 Sepiola atlantica | reverse complement strand
AGGAAACTTTTGGGAGCGCTAGAATGATCCAACCATTTTTCCATCGACCTTGGCATCATATTTAATGTAAGTCTTCCATTTTAGGTTTAGAGTGAAGGTCAGTCCTAGGAGCATTATTACAGCAGGGGGCTTCATCGAAGTGTTGCCATAGATGGTTGTGTCATCTACATAAATGTGAACGAATAATCTTAGAATGTGATTTGGGAGATAATTAATTAAGATCAGGAAGAGGGATTGACACAGAATGGATGCTTGTGCCAGACTGGCGTTGATACTATGGGCTTCTGCCCATCAACAACTACTTTTATAAACCTATCAGAGAGGAAGGATTTGATGATTAAGAAGCTATTTCCAGATAGTCGACAGCTAGCTAGCTTGTGAAGTAAACCTTTGTGCCAAACTTTATCAAAGGCCTTGGAAGCTTGAAACGCAGACCCCTAATGGAAATGGAGATCTGATTGTAGGGATCCACGTTAGAAGTTAGGGAACTGGGTTTAAGCATATTTTTTTGATTTGAAACTTTTCATGTTGGGATTGGAAAACTTTGTGTGAGAGATCAGTAGATGGGTTGAGAGACAAAAAACAGGAATTATCTTTGTAAACCATTGAAGAAAGAACAACCGTGGCAGTTCTAACCAACATGACATCGAGAGGCCCCAACAGAAACTACTGCATGTTCCAGACTCCATTAGCCAAATGGCAATACAGCAGCCCCGGTATTTTGCGCCTGCTTATACGACAGCCTCCTTGGAAGTTTCTCCTTGGTTCAGGTGGATAGCGTCAGCCCAGGTAAAACGTTTACTTGCAATTTTATCATTTCGCCAAGCATAACTCTTTAAAGATCTTAATAATACTAGCCTACTAGCTCAGGTGGGCTGTCCAATTTAGTAGCATAAACAATTGTTTACCATCAATATAGATTGTCGCTTAAACTGCAATCAACTAGAAGATGAATGTTTTGGCTAACCTTTATTGTGTTGGCCTTCACGTTTTGCTTTTCTTTTAGGTATTGATCTTTTCCATTTTAGTACTTTTTCATGCTTCTTCTTCAAAGGTCATAATTACCTTGTCGTATAGTAGTCACAATTCCGCATCCGGTCAACTAGCCACAAACACACTTTACCGCCATTACAATCCATAGCACGTATAACTTAGTCTAACTAGTATAACTTATTCTAACTAGTATACTTAACTTTATTAGAATAATGTACATCATAATAGTGTAATATGTACATTTTATATACCTTCTTTATATAACTGTATTTTAATGTATTTTTTTTAATATAGTCGTTTTATTCCTGTGTATTATCCATTGTAAACATGTATCGGTCTTAAATTTTCGCTACGTATCAGACCAGTTTTCGTTACACAATCTCCTTGAATTAAAATAAAATATAATACTTTTTTTAATGTATTTTTATTTAAGTTATTATATATTATCTTCAATATGAATATTTTCATAATTTACTACTTCATTTTACAATGGTCACGTTTTGATTCGACTTCCGGTCTGTAATTGTAAACAAACTTCAACATAGGTACGATCCATACCACAATTACCAGTGGGTACTACCTTATGTTTAATAAAAATAAGATATACACACTAATATAGTTATGTAGATTTTATATTTCTTGTTTCTTAAATTGTTATTTTTTTTTAATCTTTAAAAACTTTAAGTAATGGAAGTTTTAGTTATCGAAACTGAGACGAAGTCAATTTCTAATACATAAAACAACTTTATTAGTCGTGAATAGGTGAATAAAAAGAGAAATGAAAGAAAAGGGAATCAGTGAATGGATTCGTCTATAAATATAGACGAAGAGGAAAAGTTTGAAAGTCCGCGTGGTTAAATAAATGTCCCGTTAGTAGGGGAGAAAAGAGTTCTTGTATGAAGGATAGTCAGGTGTGATAGTCAGTTCATATGTATGTAGTTATGTGTGTGTGTTATATTAATTCCACGTGTATGAGGAAGTTGCCATTTTGGATCCTTATTTTCTTGTCAAAGTCGAACACAGGAAAGTGTCTGTTGCGTCCCCAGAGAGAAATCGGGGAGGGGGGAGCTGGTCTGAGCAACGCGAGTATGGTTGAAAGTTCAAAAGAAAAAGAGGATTGACGCTTGAGATCACGTGTTATTTAGGCCTGCAAGACATCAGGGATTCGCCTGAAAGAAGACCATTTATTGGTCAAGCGAAGGAGGAAGAAATTGACTGGACCAACCAGCGGGCAGCTAAGTAGTAATGGTATTCAAACAATATGGCGGTAGTGTGCCGCCTTGTAGCGGATCGGTACATAATCACATGTATTATCTATGGTTTACATGTATTAGTGTTCCAGTTTTGCTATATTTCAGCCCGATCTCAATTACAATCTCAGTTTTAATTGAAAATAAAATACTTTTTTCATACCTGGTTTTTATTTAATTCATTATTTTTGTTCAATATCGTCTTCTTAATATTTTTCAATGAATTACAATGGACTGTTTTGTTTTATATAGTCCTAATTCGGCATCCCGTATCAGATTATAAACGAACTTCTCATTGATATGATCCGTTACACGATTCATATTCTCGCTATAATTTTAAGGTTACTAAAATGAAATTTATAGAAATAATGCAGCTATGTAGATTTGACATTTCTTATTTATTTCTTTAAAGAATTTTTTTTAAAGTATCTAAAAAAGTATATAGATGCTTTTTTTTATTTCGTGTATTATTTATTGTTTAAATTTTATGCGTTTTACATCGCTCGGGTTAGGGTTATTCTTTGTAATCATCTTTAATTAAAAAATTAAAAATAAAATACTTTTGTACCTGGTTATATATATATATATATATATATATATATATATATATATATATATATATATATATATATATATATATATATATATATATTCTCATTACCTTGTTTATCCCCATCAGACAAAGAAGTCTGTCTTTTCTTTAGTTGTTAGGGATTTTAGGGGGCAAACTCTCATTTGAAAATTCAAATATTTCAGATTTGCATTGAATATGATCCATAGCCATTAGGCACCAATTAAGCAAGATTCCTTGAATTTTCAATTTCTTGGTAAGACCCCTTAAGCTTGAGCCTTAATTTTTAGACAATTTAGACATTTCACGACAAAAACCTCAACCCCCTTTCCTCTCTCCCACCCTAAGGCGAATTCACTAATATTCTCACCCCTCCCTATTTCACTGCTGACTTAATGGTACCCACTCAAAGATTTCCATATTCATTTCATTCTTAGCCACTACTGACTTCTCGCAGCCTGGACTCTCCTCCAGCGCTAACAGTAGCCACGGCCACTACTTTTCCTTATCACCCCATCATGTCAACCCAAAATTTCGATGTACTTGCATCACATTTTTCTTCAAATTATCATCCTGAGGAAGTTTTACAATAAAGACGAAACGTTGATGAATATATAAAAAATATCTCTTTGTTTTTTTCTTTTCCTTTTTCATTTCCCATTACCTCGGATTACTCTCATCCTTCTTTTCTCATATATATATATATATATATATATATATATATATATATATATATATATATATATATATATATATATATATATATATATATAGGATACACGATACACGATACACGAGCTCAACTGACCACCGTCGAATAATCAGCTTCTTAACAACAACATTTGGACTCCTAAATACTTTCAGTATGTTTTTTCAAACATATATTTCCAAAAGTTTAATCTTTTGTTTTTTCATGTATAAATCTTTCAAAGTTAAATGTTGTCGACAATATTTACATTACCGGTTTTTATCCTCTGATGAAAAGAGTTTTTCTTTGAAAATTCATGGATAAAAGATATGAAACTCCTTGCTTTGAAATATTTTATCTACACAATTTTTTATTCATCTCTGGAATTGATTGCTCTATTCAATACATTGAGCTCTATATTATCACGATAGAATATTATTAAACGATAAATCGATTAACTTTAATTTAATATCAATATTAGTTAATATTATTATAAAAATCATATATATATATATATATATATATATATATATGTATGTGTGTGTGCGTATGTGTGTGTGTGTGTGTGTGTCAATCTGAATGCTGTGTAAGATGAAAGGGAGACGTTGCTGGCTGAATATCAAGCGATAATGTGTGAATTATGTTTGAAGGACGGGGAAAAACTACAATCAATTTAATTTTCTCTCTAAAGAAATGTGGGAAAAGGGAATAAGCAAGGGAAAACAACACAACATCAAACAGGGAAAGGAAAATGTTGCTCATTTATTAAAATATGATTATGGCGTATGAATGACGAACAAGAAAGATAATGGTGGATAAGGTTCAGAATCAGCGGCGGGAAGGGAGTGACAGAATCTACAAAAATAATACACGATTGCTCCCCGACTCTGTCCACTCCTCTTCCGCCACCATCATCACTATCATCCCTCTTCCAATCCCCCCCACCTTTTTCGCCTTCGTATAAAAGATATCAAATATGCTTCACACTGGCGAAGCTTCTGTACAATAAACCAAGCGAAATATTAGTCTACTTGATGTTTTTCGATTTTATTTTTTTTTTAAAATAGTTGTGGTTTGTCGACATTTCTATTTTATTTTGTCTATGACCGCCACCCCACACTTCTTCATGTGTTGAGCATTGTGGGTGTGAATTTACTAACTGTGAGTAACGATAATGCAAAGCTCCGCATAAAAATAGAGCACTCTTGATATTGTTTAGATAAACAGTATGTGAGTTGTTTTCTGTAAATATGAGAGTTCATTTGTCTATAAGATTACTACTTTCTTATTCGCAATGCTCTGATTTTATGGCTATGAAGAAACAGCTGTTATTTTTTTTTACATGGAGACAATTTTGCTTGATACGAGACCTTGTTTTTGTCAGTAAATATTTCAATTTATATATATATATATATATATATATATATATATATATATATATATATATATATATATATATATATATGAAGTTAATCGAACAAAAGATATAAGAGGCAACTAATATCTTTAATTAGTGAACATCCGTAGAAAACTAAAGCTCAATATACTGGATAGAGCATTAATAGCATAATATAAAATGAAATAATAAAATAAGGTGCGAATCAAATTTTATTAGAATTCAATGTTCAAGCAAAGTACCTTAAAGTCCTTAACTCATGAGTTTTCAAAGAAAATTCTTCTCCTCAGAGGACCATTACCGCGATGACATAACTGCAGGTAATGAAATTAAACTTTAAAAATATATAAATATATATATAAAAATACATAAAAGTATATAAAACATCAAATATATCAGCCCAAAACATACTTTTTTTGTTAAAGCTATACAGTTCATCCAAGTCATACAATTTAAAACATATTCATGAAATATATCCAAGATATTGATTGAAAAGGGATCCAGGTGGTGAATGGTAGTCCAAAAACGAAAAAATTATCCAAGCGGGAAACCTATTTGCTGTTTGGAGGTCCCCAGATACCGGAGAGCCTGCTACTCCAATAGCTTTATTCCTCGGGCTGCCGGCTTTTGTAATTCCCTCCCTGCTCCCTGTTTTTCTCGACTGTATCGACATGCAGAAAT
Organism: Sepiola atlantica; assembly: GCA_963556195.1. Classification (NCBI taxonomy): domain Eukaryota; kingdom Metazoa; phylum Mollusca; class Cephalopoda; order Sepiida; family Sepiolidae; genus Sepiola; species Sepiola atlantica. The sequence continues at coordinate 11,764,473 of OY744525.1, read as the reverse complement.
TTAAAACTAATGTAAACAAGCATCTCGCTACACAGCTCCTAATTTATGATGATCTCCTAAACTTACACCCAAATTCTCAGTAGCCCCTTACGTTTACAGTGGCGGCCTGCCTTGTTTGAGGTCAACTCAGTAAAAAAAAACAGAGATAATAATACGATAACTAAATTCTCAGAAATTTGCGTGAAAACTTTCTTTTCATTTTTTATTGCGGGAAGAATAAAAGATTAAAATGGAGATAAGTCATAGAATCAGAACCTTCACGTGAAGATGGAAAAAGAAAAGATTAAAATGAAGATACGTCACAGAATCAGAAGCAACACGTGAAGATGAAAAACTAAAAGATTAAAATGGAGATAAGGCATAGAATCAGAAGCTTCACGTGAAGATGAAAAATCACAGATTAAAATGGAGATAAGTCATAGAATCAGAAGCTACACGTGAAAGTTGGAAAAATAAAAGATTAAAACGGAGATAAGTCATAGAATCAGAAGCTACACGTGAAGATAGAAAAATAAAATATTAAAATGGAGATAAGTCATAGAATCAGAAGCTACACGTGAAGATGGAAAAATAAAAGATTAAAATGGAGATAAGTCATAGAATCAGAAGCTACACGTGAAGATGGAAAAATAAAAGATTAAAATGGAGATAAGTCATAAAATCAAAAGCTACACGTGAGGATGGAAGAATAAAAGATTAAATGGAGATAAGTCATAGAATCAGAAGCTACACGTGAAGATGGAAAAATAAAAGATTAAATGGAGATAAGTCATAGAATCAGAAGCTACACGTGAAGATGGAAAAATAAAAGATTGAAACGGAGATAAGTCATAGAATCAGAAGCTACACGTGAAGATGGAAAAATAAAATATTAAAATGGAGATAAGTCATAGAATCAGAAGCTACACGTGAAGATGGAAAAATAAAATATTAAAATGGAGATAAGTCATAGAATCAGAAGCTACACGTGAAGATGGAAAAATAAAAGATTAAAATGGAGATAAGTCATAGAATCAGAAGCTTCACGTGAAGATGGAAAAATAAAAGATTAAAATGGAGATAAGTCATAGAATCAGAAGCTACACGTGAAGATGGAAAAATAAAATATTAAAATGGAGATAAGTCATAAAATCAGAAGCTAAATGTGAAGATGGAAAAATAAAAGATTAAAATGGAGATAAGTCATAAAATCAGAAGCTACACGTGAAGATGGAAAAATAAAAGATTAAAATGGAGATAAGTCATAGAATCAGAAGCTACACATGAAGATGGAAAAATAAAAGATTAAAATGAAGATACGTCACAGAATCAGAAGCAACACGTGAAGATGAAAAACTAAAATATTAAAATGGAGATAAGTCATAGAATCAGAAGCTTCACGTGAAGATGAAAAATCAAAGATTAAAATGGAGATAAGTCATAGAATCAGAAGCTACACGTGAAAGTTGGAAAAATAAAAGATTAAAACGGAGATAAGTCATAGAATCAGAAGCTACACGTGAAGATGGAAAAATAAAATATTAAAATGGAGATAAGTCATAGAATCAGAAGCTACACGTGAAGATGGAAAAATAAAAGATTAAAATGGAGATAAGTCATAAAATCAGAAGCTACACGTGAAGATGGAAGAATAAAAGATTAAATGGAGATAAGTCATAGAATCAGAAGCTACACGTGAAGATGGAAAAATAAAAGATTAAATGGAGATAAGTCATAGAATCAGAAGCTACACGTGAAGATGGAAAAATAAAAGATTAAATGGAGATAAGTCATAGAATCAGAAGCTACACGTAAAGATGGAAAAATAAAATATTAAAATGGAGATAAGTCATAGAATCAGAAGCTACACGTGAAGATGGAAAAATAAAAGATTAAAATGGAGATAAGTCATAGAATCAGAAGCTACACGTGAAAGTTGGAAAAATAAAAGATTGAAACGGAGATAAGTCATAGAATCAGAAGCTACACGTAAAGATGGAAAAATAAAATATTAAAATGGAGATAAGTCATAGAATCAGAAGCTACACGTGAAGATGGAAAAATAAAAGATTAAAACGGAGATAAGTCATAGAATCAGAAGCTACACGTGAAGATGGAAAAATAAAATATTAAAATGGAGATAAGTCATAGAATCAGAAACTACACGTGAAGATGGAAAAATAAAAGATTAAAATGGAGATAAGTCATAAAATCAGAAGCTACACGTGAAGATGGAAAAATAAAAGATTAAAATGGAGATAAGTCATAGAATCAGAAGCTAAACGTGAAGATGGAAAAATAAAATATTAAAATGGAGATAAGTCATAGAATCAGAAGCTACACGTAAAGATGGAAAAATAAAATATTAAAATGGAGATAAGTCATAGAATCAGAAGATACACGTGAAGATGAAAAACTAAAAGATTAAAATGGAGATAAGTCATAGAATCAGAAGCTACACGTGAAAATGGAAAACTAAAAGATTAAAATGAAGATAAGTCATAGAATCAGAAGCTACACGTGAAGATGGAAAAATAAAAGATTAAAATGGAGATAAGTCATAGAATCAGAAGCTTCACGTGAAGATGGAAAAATAAAAGATTAAAATGGAGATAAGTCATAGAATCAGAAGCTACACGTTAAGATGGAAAAATAAAATATTAAAATGGAGATAAGTCATAAAATCAGAAGCTACACGTGAAGATGGAAAAATAAAAGATTAAAATGGAGATAAGTCATAGAATCAGAAGCTACACGTGAAGATGGAAAAATGAAAGATTAAAATGGAGATAAGTCATAGAATCAGAAGCTACACGTGAAGATGGAAAAATAAAAGATTAAAATGGAGATAAGTCATAGAATCAGAAGCTACACGTGAAAATGGAAAACTAAAAGATTAAAATGAAGATAAGTCATAAAATCAGAAGCTACACGTGAAGATGGAAAAATAAAAGATTAAAATGGAGATAAGTCATAGAATCAGAAGCTACACGTGAAGACGGAAAAATAAAAGATTAAAATGGAGATAAGTCATAGAATCAGAAGCTACACGTGAAGATGGAAAAATAAAAGATTAAAATGAAGATACGTCACAGAATCAGAAGCAACACGTGAAGATGAAAAACTAAAAGATTAAAATGGAGATAAGGCATAGAATCAGAAGCTTCACGTGAAGATGAAAAATCAAAGATTAAAATGGAGATAAGTCATAGAATCAGAAGCTACACGTGAAAGTTGGAAAAATAAAAGATTAAAACGGAGATAAGTCATAGAATCAGAAGCTACACGTGAAGATAGAAAAATAAAATATTAAAATGGAGATAAGTCATAGAATCAGAAGCTACACGTGAAGATGGAAAAATAAAAGATTAAAATGGAGATAAGTCATAAAATCAGAAGCTACACGTGAAGATGGAAAAATAAAAGATTAAAATGGAGATAAGTCATAAAATCAGAAGCTACACGTGAAGATGGAAGAATAAAAGATTAAATGGAGATAAGTCATAGAATCAGAAGCTACACGTGAAGATGGAAAAATAAAAGATTAAATGGAGATAAGTCATAGAATCAGAAGCTACACGTGAAGATGGAAAAATAAAAGATTGAAACGGAGATAAGTCATAGAATCAGAAGCTACACGTGAAGATGGAAAAATAAAATATTAAAATGGAGATAAGTCATAGAATCAGAAGCTACACGTGAAGATGGAAAAATAAAATATTAAAATGGAGATAAGTCATAGAATCAGAAGCTACACGTGAAGATGGAAAAATAAAAGATTAAAATGGAGATAAGTCATAGAATCAGAAGCTTCACGTGAAGATGGAAAAATAAAAGATTAAAATAGAGATAAGTCATAGAATCAGAAGCTACACGTGAAGATGGAAAAATAAAATATTAAAATGGAGATAAGTCATAGAATCAGAAGCTACATGTGAAGATGGAAAAATAAAAGATTAAAATGGAGATAAGTCATAAAATCAAAAGCTACACGTGAGGATGGAAGAATAAAAGATTAAATGGAGATAAGTCATAGAATCAGAAGCTACACGTGAAGATGGAAAAATAAAAGATTAAATGGAGATAAGTCATAGAATCAGAAGCTACACGTGAAGATGGAAAAATAAAAGATTGAAACGGAGATAAGTCATAGAATCAGAAGCTACACGTGAAGATGGAAAAATAAAATATTAAAATGGAGATAAGTCATAGAATCAGAAGCTACACGTGAAGATGGAAAAATAAAATATTAAAATGGAGATAAGTCATAGAATCAGAAGCTACACGTGAAGATGGAAAAATAAAAGATTAAAATGGAGATAAGTCATAGAATCAGAAGCTTCACGTGAAGATGGAAAAATAAAAGATTAAAATGGAGATAAGTCATAGAATCAGAAGCTACACGTGAAGATGGAAAAATAAAATATTAAAATGGAGATAAGTCATAAAATCAGAAGCTAAATGTGAAGATGGAAAAATAAAAGATTAAAATGGAGATAAGTCATAAAATCAGAAGCTACACGTGAAGATGGAAAAATAAAAGATTAAAATGGAGATAAGTCATAGAATCAGAAGCTACACATGAAGATGGAAAAATAAAAGATTAAAATGAAGATACGTCACAGAATCAGAAGCAACACGTGAAGATGAAAAACTAAAATATTAAAATGGAGATAAGTCATAGAATCAGAAGCTTCACGTGAAGATGAAAAATCAAAGATTAAAATGGAGATAAGTCATAGAATCAGAAGCTACACGTGAAAGTTGGAAAAATAAAAGATTAAAACGGAGATAAGTCATAGAATCAGAAGCTACACGTGAAGATGGAAAAATAAAATATTAAAATGGAGATAAGTCATAGAATCAGAAGCTACACGTGAAGATGGAAAAATAAAAGATTAAAATGGAGATAAGTCATAAAATCAGAAGCTACACGTGAAGATGGAAGAATAAAAGATTAAATGGAGATAAGTCATAGAATCAGAAGCTACACGTGAAGATGGAAAAATAAAAGATTAAATGGAGATAAGTCATAGAATCAGAAGCTACACGTGAAGATGGAAAAATAAAAGATTAAATGGAGATAAGTCATAGAATCAGAAGCTACACGTAAAGATGGAAAAATAAAATATTAAAATGGAGATAAGTCATAGAATCAGAAGCTACACGTGAAGATGGAAAAATAAAAGATTAAAATGGAGATAAGTCATAGAATCAGAAGCTACACGTGAAAGTTGGAAAAATAAAAGATTGAAACGGAGATAAGTCATAGAATCAGAAGCTACACGTAAAGATGGAAAAATAAAATATTAAAATGGAGATAAGTCATAGAATCAGAAGCTACACGTGAAGATGGAAAAATAAAAGATTAAAACGGAGATAAGTCATAGAATCAGAAGCTACACGTGAAGATGGAAAAATAAAATATTAAAATGGAGATAAGTCATAGAATCAGAAACTACACGTGAAGATGGAAAAATAAAAGATTAAAATGGAGATAAGTCATAAAATCAGAAGCTACACGTGAAGATGGAAAAATAAAAGATTAAAATGGAGATAAGTCATAGAATCAGAAGCTAAACGTGAAGATGGAAAAATAAAATATTAAAATGGAGATAAGTCATAGAATCAGAAGCTACACGTAAAGATGGAAAAATAAAATATTAAAATGGAGATAAGTCATAGAATCAGAAGATACACGTGAAGATGAAAAACTAAAAGATTAAAATGGAGATAAGTCATAGAATCAGAAGCTACACGTGAAAATGGAAAACTAAAAGATTAAAATGAAGATAAGTCATAGAATCAGAAGCTACACGTGAAGATGGAAAAATAAAAGATTAAAATGGAGATAAGTCATAGAATCAGAAGCTTCACGTGAAGATGGAAAAATAAAAGATTAAAATGGAGATAAGTCATAGAATCAGAAGCTACACGTTAAGATGGAAAAATAAAATATTAAAATGGAGATAAGTCATAAAATCAGAAGCTACACGTGAAGATGGAAAAATAAAAGATTAAAATGGAGATAAGTCATAGAATCAGAAGCTACACGTGAAGATGGAAAAATGAAAGATTAAAATGGAGATAAGTCATAGAATCAGAAGCTACACGTGAAGATGGAAAAATAAAAGATTAAAATGGAGATAAGTCATAGAATCAGAAGCTACACGTGAAAATGGAAAACTAAAAGATTAAAATGAAGATAAGTCATAAAATCAGAAGCTACACGTGAAGATGGAAAAATAAAAGATTAAAATGGAGATACGTCATAGAATCAGAAGCTACACGTGAAGACGGAAAAATAAAAGATTAAAATGGAGATAAGTCATAGAATCAGAAGCTACACGTGAAGATGGAAAAATAAAAGATTAAAATGAAGATACGTCACAGAATCAGAAGCAACACGTGAAGATGAAAAACTAAAAGATTAAAATGGAGATAAGGCATAGAATCAGAAGCTTCACGTGAAGATGAAAAATCAAAGATTAAAATGGAGATAAGTCATAGAATCAGAAGCTACACGTGAAAGTTGGAAAAATAAAAGATTAAAACGGAGATAAGTCATAGAATCAGAAGCTACACGTGAAGATAGAAAAATAAAATATTAAAATGGAGATAAGTCATAGAATCAGAAGCTACACGTGAAGATGGAAAAATAAAAGATTAAAATGGAGATAAGTCATAAAATCAGAAGCTACACGTGAAGATGGAAAAATAAAAGATTAAAATGGAGATAAGTCATAAAATCAGAAGCTACACGTGAAGATGGAAGAATAAAAGATTAAATGGAGATAAGTCATAGAATCAGAAGCTACACGTGAAGATGGAAAAATAAAAGATTAAATGGAGATAAGTCATAGAATCAGAAGCTACACGTGAAGATGGAAAAATAAAAGATTGAAACGGAGATAAGTCATAGAATCAGAAGCTACACGTGAAGATGGAAAAATAAAATATTAAAATGGAGATAAGTCATAGAATCAGAAGCTACACGTGAAGATGGAAAAATAAAATATTAAAATGGAGATAAGTCATAGAATCAGAAACTACACGTGAAGATGGAAAAATAAAAGATTAAAATGGAGATAAGTCATAAAATCAGAAGCTACACGTGAAGATGGAAAAATAAAAGATTAAAATGGAGATAAGTCATAGAATCAGAAGCTAAACGTGAAGATGGAAAAATAAAATATTAAAATGGAGATAAGTCATAGAATCAGAAGCTACACGTAAAGATGGAAAAATAAAATATTAAAATGGAGATAAGTCATAGAATCAGAAGATACACGTGAAGATGAAAAACTAAAAGATTAAAATGGAGATAAGTCATAGAATCAGAAGCTACACGTGAAAATGGAAAACTAAAAGATTAAAATGAAGATAAGTCATAGAATCAGAAGCTACACGTGAAGATGGAAAAATAAAAGATTAAAATGGAGATAAGTCATAGAATCAGAAGCTTCACGTGAAGATGGAAAAATAAAAGATTAAAATGGAGATAAGTCATAGAATCAGAAGCTACACGTTAAGATGGAAAAATAAAATATTAAAATGGAGATAAGTCATAAAATCAGAAGCTACACGTGAAGATGGAAAAATAAAAGATTAAAATGGAGATAAGTCATAGAATCAGAAGCTACACGTGAAGATGGAAAAATGAAAGATTAAAATGGAGATAAGTCATAGAATCAGAAGCTACACGTGAAGATGGAAAAATAAAAGATTAAAATGGAGATAAGTCATAGAATCAGAAGCTACACGTGAAAATGGAAAACTAAAAGATTAAAATGAAGATAAGTCATAAAATCAGAAGCTACACGTGAAGATGGAAAAATAAAAGATTAAAATGGAGATAAGTCATAGAATCAGAAGCTACACGTGAAGACGGAAAAATAAAAGATTAAAATGGAGATAAGTCATAGAATCAGAAGCTACACGTGAAGATGGAAAAATAAAAGATTAAAATGAAGATACGTCACAGAATCAGAAGCAACACGTGAAGATGAAAAACTAAAAGATTAAAATGGAGATAAGGCATAGAATCAGAAGCTTCACGTGAAGATGAAAAATCAAAGATTAAAATGGAGATAAGTCATAGAATCAGAAGCTACACGTGAAAGTTGGAAAAATAAAAGATTAAAACGGAGATAAGTCATAGAATCAGAAGCTACACGTGAAGATAGAAAAATAAAATATTAAAATGGAGATAAGTCATAGAATCAGAAGCTACACGTGAAGATGGAAAAATAAAAGATTAAAATGGAGATAAGTCATAAAATCAGAAGCTACACGTGAAGATGGAAAAATAAAAGATTAAAATGGAGATAAGTCATAAAATCAGAAGCTACACGTGAAGATGGAAGAATAAAAGATTAAATGGAGATAAGTCATAGAATCAGAAGCTACACGTGAAGATGGAAAAATAAAAGATTAAATGGAGATAAGTCATAGAATCAGAAGCTACACGTGAAGATGGAAAAATAAAAGATTGAAACGGAGATAAGTCATAGAATCAGAAGCTACACGTGAAGATGGAAAAATAAAATATTAAAATGGAGATAAGTCATAGAATCAGAAGCTACACGTGAAGATGGAAAAATAAAATATTAAAATGGAGATAAGTCATAGAATCAGAAGCTACACGTGAAGATGGAAAAATAAAAGATTAAAATGGAGATAAGTCATAGAATCAGAAGCTTCATGTGAAGATGGAAAAATAAAAGATTAAAATAGAGATAAGTCATAGAATCAGAAGCTACACGTGAAGATGGAAAAATAAAATATTAAAATGGAGATAAGTCATAAAATCAGAAGCTACACGTGAAGATGGAAAAATAAAAGATTAAAATGGAGATAAGTCATAAAATCAGAAGCTACACGTGAAGATGGAAAAATAAAAGATTAAAATGGAGATAAGTCATAGAATCAGAAGCTACACGTGAAGATGAAAAAATAAAAGATTAAAATGAAGATACGTCACAGAATCAGAAGCAACACGTGAAGATGAAAAACTAAAATATTAAAATGGAGATAAGTCATAGAATCAGAAGCTTCACGTGAAGATGAAAAATCAAAGATTAAAATGGAGATAAGTCATAGAATCAGAAGCTACACGTGAAGATGGAAAAATAAAAGATTAAATGGAGATAAGTCATAGAATCAGAAGCTACACGTGAAGATGGAAAAATAAAAGATTAAATGGAGATAAGTCATAGAATCAGAAGCTACACGTAAAGATGGAAAAATAAAATATTAAAATGGAGATAAGTCATAGAATCAGAAGCTACACGTGAAGATGGAAAAATAAAAGATTGAAACGGAGATAAGTCATAGAATCAGAAGCTACACGTAAAGATGGAAAAATAAAATATTAAAATGGAGATAAGTCATAGAATCAGAAGCTACACGTGAAGATGGAAAAATAAAATATTAAAATGGAGATAAGTCATAGAATCAGAAGCTACACGTGAAGATGGAAAAATAAAATATTAAAATGGAGATAAGTCATAGAATCAGAAGCTACACGTAAAGATGGAAAAATAAAATATTAAAATGGAGATAAGTCATAGAATCAGAAGATACACGTGAAGATGAAAAACTAAAAGATTAAAATGGAGATAAGTCATAGAATCAGAAGCTACACGTGAAAATGGAAAACTAAAAGATTAAAATGAAGATAAGTCATAGAATCAGAAGCTACACGTGAAGATGGAAAAATAAAAGATTAAAATGGAGATAAGTCATAGAATCAGAAGCTTCACGTGAAGATGGAAAAATAAAAGATTAAAATGGAGATAAGTCATAGAATCAGAAGCTACACGTTAAGATGGAAAAATAAAATATTAAAATGGAGATAAGTCATAAAATCAGAAGCTACACGTGAAGATGGAAAAATAAAAGATTAAAATGGAGATAAGTCATAGAATCAGAAGCTACACGTGAAGATGGAAAAATGAAAGATTAAAATGGAGATAAGTCATAGAATCAGAAGCTACACGTGAAGATGGAAAAATAAAAGATTAAAATGGAGATAAGTCATAGAATCAGAAGCTACACGTGAAAATGGAAAACTAAAAGATTAAAATGAAGATAAGTCATAAAATCAGAAGCTACACGTGAAGATGGAAAAATAAAAGATTAAAATGGAGATAAGTCATAGAATCAGAAGCTACACGTGAAGACGGAAAAATAAAAGATTAAAATGGAGATAAGTCATAGAATCAGAAGCTACACGTGAAGATGGAAAAATAAAAGATTAAAATGAAGATACGTCACAGAATCAGAAGCAACACGTGAAGATGAAAAACTAAAAGATTAAAATGGAGATAAGGCATAGAATCAGAAGCTTCACGTGAAGATGAAAAATCAAAGATTAAAATGGAGATAAGTCATAGAATCAGAAGCTACACGTGAAAGTTGGAAAAATAAAAGATTAAAACGGAGATAAGTCATAGAATCAGAAGCTACACGTGAAGATAGAAAAATAAAATATTAAAATGGAGATAAGTCATAGAATCAGAAGCTACACGTGAAGATGGAAAAATAAAAGATTAAAATGGAGATAAGTCATAAAATCAGAAGCTACACGTGAAGATAGAAAAATAAAAGATTAAAATGGAGATAAGTCATAAAATCAGAAGCTACACGTGAAGATGGAAGAATAAAAGATTAAATGGAGATAAGTCATAGAATCAGAAGCTACACGTGAAGATGGAAAAATAAAAGATTAAATGGAGATAAGTCATAGAATCAGAAGCTACACGTGAAGATGGAAAAATAAAAGATTGAAACGGAGATAAGTCATAGAATCAGAAGCTACACGTGAAGATGGAAAAATAAAATATTAAAATGGAGATAAGTCATAGAATCAGAAGCTACACGTGAAGATGGAAAAATAAAATATTAAAATGGAGATAAGTCATAGAATCAGAAGCTACACGTGAAGATGGAAAAATAAAAGATTAAAATGGAGATAAGTCATAGAATCAGAAGCTTCATGTGAAGATGGAAAAATAAAAGATTAAAATAGAGATAAGTCATAGAATCAGAAGCTACACGTGAAGATGGAAAAATAAAATATTAAAATGGAGATAAGTCATAAAATCAGAAGCTACACGTGAAGATGGAAAAATAAAAGATTAAAATGGAGATAAGTCATAAAATCAGAAGCTACACGTGAAGATGGAAAAATAAAAGATTAAAATGGAGATAAGTCATAGAATCAGAAGCTACACGTGAAGATGAAAAAATAAAAGATTAAAATGAAGATACGTCACAGAATCAGAAGCAACACGTGAAGATGAAAAACTAAAATATTAAAATGGAGATAAGTCATAGAATCAGAAGCTTCACGTGAAGATGAAAAATCAAAGATTAAAATGGAGATAAGTCATAGAATCAGAAGCTACACGTGAAGATGGAAAAATAAAAGATTAAATGGAGATAAGTCATAGAATCAGAAGCTACACGTGAAGATGGAAAAATAAAAGATTAAATGGAGATAAGTCATAGAATCAGAAGCTACACGTAAAGATGGAAAAATAAAATATTAAAATGGAGATAAGTCATAGAATCAGAAGCTACACGTGAAGATGGAAAAATAAAAGATTGAAACGGAGATAAGTCATAGAATCAGAAGCTACACGTAAAGATGGAAAAATAAAATATTAAAATGGAGATAAGTCATAGAATCAGAAGCTACACGTGAAGATGGAAAAATAAAATATTAAAATGGAGATAAGTCATAGAATCAGAAGCTACACGTGAAGATGGAAAAATAAAATATTAAAATGGAGATAAGTCATAGAATCAGAAACTACACGTGAAGATGGAAAAATAAAAGATTAAAATTGAGATAAGTCATAAAATCAGAAGCTACACGTGAAGATGGAAAAATAAAAGATTAAAATGGAGATAAGTCATAGAATCAGAAGCTACACGTGAAGATGGAAAAATAAAATATTAAAATGGAGATAAGTCATAGAATTAGAAGCTACACGTGAAGATGGAAAAATAAAATATTAAAATGGAGATAAGTCATAGAATCAGAAGATACACGTGAAGATGAAAAACTAAAAGATTAAAATGGAGATAAGTCATAGAATCAGAAACTACACGTGAAAATGGAAAACTAAAAGATTAAAATGAAGATAAGTCATAGAATCAGAAGCTACACGTGAAGATGGAAAAATAAAAGATTAAAATGGAGATAAGTCATAGAATCAGAAGCTTCACGTGAAGATGGAAAAATAAAAGATTAAAATGGAGATAAGTCATAGAATCAGAAGCTACACGTTAAGATGGAAAAATAAAATATTAAAATGGAGATAAGTCATAAAATCAGAAGCTACACGTGAAGATGGAAAAATAAAAGATTAAAATGGAGATAAGTCATAGAATCAGAAGCTACACGTGAAGATGGAAAAATAAAAGATTAAAATGGAGATAAGTCATAGAATCAGAAGCTACACGTGAAGATGGAAAAATAAAAGATTAAAATGGAGATAAGTCATAGAATCAGAAGCTACACGTGAAAATGGAAAACTAAAAGATTAAAATGAAGATAAGTCATAAAATCAGAAGCTACACGTGAAGATGGAAAAATAAAAGATTAAAATGGAGATAAGTCATAGAATCAGAAGCTACACGTGAAGACGGAAAAATAAAAGATTAAAATGGAGATAAGTCATAGAATCAGAAGCTACACGTGAAGATGGAAAAATAAAAGATTAAAACGGAGATAAGTCATAGAATCAGAAGCTACACGTGAAGATGGAAAAATAAAATATTAAAATGGAGATAAGTCATAGAATCAGAAGATACACGTGAAGATAGAAAAATAAAAGATTAAAATGGAGATAAGTCATAGAATCAGAAGCTACACGTGAAAATGGAAAACTAAAAGATTAAAATGAAGATAAGTCATAGAATCAGATGCTTCACGTGAAGATGGAAAAAAATGTGGAATACCAGAATTATGTGATAATTAGTGGTAGATGCAGAGTGTACGGATCTCCAAGGAGTTTCTATGTGATCCGCTCACGGTAGCTGATGGACCTCAGGGCCACCTCTTCAACATTTTAAAGATCTTTGTAAAGAGAGAAGCGAAGGAACGAAGGCATCTACAGACATTAACGTTGATGGTTTGATCAGAATTGGGTCAGGATCGCTCCTGCTTAAGACAACAGCTGGATCGGAAACTGCGTAGCGATGCATAGAAATGGCATCTTCTGTGGGATCAACGACGATGGGGGAAGAGAAAGCGACCACTAACCGCCATTTTTTCTCACCTGCAGACGCACGCAGCTTTCAAATGCAGCCGCTGCGACAGAGATGGTCCGTTGTATGGAGTGACAAAGGGCGCTGCGTACGAGGTTGGCGAATTTCCGCGGCGTAGATCCGTGGTCAATCGTGGCCGACGGATACCAATGAATGCTTGATAAACATTGAAGTCTACAGTTTCTTTTATACATGTTGTGTATATGCTGGTGTGATCGTGGCATCATAAATGACGTCTTATGTTTGGTTAACGGTAAAGAAAATAACCCTAAACCCAGACCCGACGGTAACCGCTAAAGAAAATAGACGATGCCAATCCTAATTAATCTTGGTTTCTATACGTTTGAACAACATTTGAATTAGATTCACCAAAATAGATTAATAGTTTATTTGTTATTATTTCACGCATTCAGTTTCTTTCCTGGTCCAATGTCAAATTTATAAATGTATTTTATATCTACTCATTTTCAATTGATCTGAGATAAGCTCGTTTCATACAAATCAGAGATTTTATGTTAGAGATTTTATATATATATATATATATATATATATATATATATATATTATCTCTCTCTCTCTCTCTCTCTATATATATATATATATATATATATATATATATATATTATATATATATATATATATATGGAAAAATGAAAAAGGAAAACCAAAAAATGGATGTTTTTTATGTGTACATCAACGTTTCGTCTTTATTTATAAGACTTCATCAGGATGATAAAATAGAGAAAAAATGTCATGCAAGTACAGATACACCCCCCATAAACAAACATTCCAACTTACTTTTTCCCCTTCAATCTTGAACCGCAGCCATCTGGTCAAACACCTCCCTCCCCCCTCTTCCTCACCTCCCTCTCTGCCATCCACTTTACCCCTGCTCATCCCCCACCACTTTCTCTTACCACCAGCCACATTAGTCCTGGCTCACCCCATCCTTCCATTTTTTCCCCACTCATTCTTTTCTACATTCATTTCTATTTCTCCAACAAATACGGACGTCCACCCAGCAGTTGGCCACTATTTCATTCTATTTTTCCCAATATGTCTACCCTACATGTATCTGTACTTGCATGACATTTTTTCTCTATTTTATCATCCTGATGAAGTCTTATAAATAAAGACGAAACGTTGATGTACACATAAAAAACATCCATTTTTTGGTTTTCCTTTTTCATTTTCCCATCACATCGGATTACTTTCATCCTTCTCTTCCCATATATATATATATATGAAATAAAAAGGGGAATAAACAAGAGATATTTTTTATATATTCATCAACGTTTCGTCTTTATTGAAAGACTTCCTCAGGATGATAATTCTAAGAAAAATTACATGCAAGTGCAACGAAATTTTTGATTGACATGATGGAAAGATTTTTCTTCAAATTATCATCCTGAGAAAGTCTTACAATAAAGACGAAACGTTGATGAATATATAAAAAATATCTCTTGTTTTTTTTTCCTTTCTCATTTCCCATTACGTCGGATTACTCTCATCCTTCTTTTCTCATATATATATATATATATATGTATATATATATATATATATATATATATATATATATGATACACGAAACACAATCTCAACTGACCACCGTCGAATAATCAGCTTCTTAACAACAACATTTGAACGCCTAAAAACTTTGAGTTGTCTTTTTCAAACATTTATTTCCACTATAAAAGCTGTTTTGACGGTGACTACCCTAATTTTTCTTCTCAGCCAAAAGTTCTTAATCTTTTGTTTTATGTATAAATTTTTCAAAGTTAAATGTTGTCGACAATATTTACAATTACCGGTTTTTATCATCTGATGAAAAGAGTTCGCCTTTGAAAATCCATGGATAAAAGATATGAAACTCCTTGCTTTGAAATATTTTATCTATACAATTTTTTATTTATATATTTCCGACCAAGTGAAAGAATCACCAAATCAATTTCTCCTTTTTTCCTCCTTTCCTTTTTTTTCGTTCAATCCTAATGGAACGCCTTGTTCAATATCAAATCGTATTAAGATATAAACACAAATAAAACGGCATATTCCGAAGGGAGAGCTCGATGTACAAAGTCATTCTTAAGGCTAAAAGGTTCACAAAATCAAAAAGACCAAATAATAACTTTATTTTTGCTTCAGATCCAAGCAGGATAAAAATACAATTTTTCTTCTCTTCTTTTTCACATTCACAGAGATTTTATTATATATTATTATAATATACGAACTTGTTTTGCATTAATTCGTGGTAAACGCATGCACAAATATATATATATATATATATATATATATATATATATATATATATATATATATATATATTTAATGTATATATATATATATTTATATTATATATATATATATATATATACTTGTATTATATATATATATATATATATATATATATATATTTAATGTATATATATATATATATATTTATATTATATATATATATATATATATATATATATATATATATATATATATATATATAAGTAGATGGTATTTCTACTGTTTGTTTGAATGTATTGAAGTTTCAAACTTATAATGGTAAAGAAACCAGTCAAAATGCAGATTCTTTTTAAATATATAAATGTATATTTCATAAATAAATATATTTACTTATTTAAATCAGAATCTTTGACCCATAAATGAGTGATTGTCACGAAAATACTCACTTGTGTTTACGCTGTTGTTTAACCGTAATTTTCTGTTCGTTTTGAAGATTCACGTTTATGTGTCCGACAAAGTGGGGTTTGCTCTGGTATGCACCGGTTGGAATAAGAGAGTGACACGTGACTTCACATTTCCGAAACGGATGACAACATAAGCTAAAGAGAGCTAGACGGCTAAGTCCTTCTGAGTTTGAAACCGACGGTACTAATGTTGTACTGATTTTTCTGTATCAAAAAAAAAAATATTACGCTCTTAATTTTAATTTTAATTCTCAATTAATCAAGCACTCTACTAGGATTTTTCCTACTATATTACAAAAGAAGGTATATATATATATATATATATATATATATATATATATATATATATATATATATATATATGATCTGCTTGGGAGATATGGGGATTATCATTTGACCCAGAAATGGTGGGGACTTATGGGAGTAATAATAATGTGAAATGGGGGTGTTACCATCTTAATGACTGGTGAAATTTTTTGGGGGGAGTT
Organism: Sepiola atlantica; assembly: GCA_963556195.1. Classification (NCBI taxonomy): domain Eukaryota; kingdom Metazoa; phylum Mollusca; class Cephalopoda; order Sepiida; family Sepiolidae; genus Sepiola; species Sepiola atlantica. The sequence continues at coordinate 11,748,026 of OY744525.1, read as the reverse complement.
ATAATTATTGCTCTTGAAAAGTAGTGTGGATATGGGTTGATCAAGGTATTTGTTCGTATTTTTTAATTTTATTTATATTCATGAGGGGTGATAGTTGCGAAATTTTCCGGAGTAGAAGTCGGTATTTAATGAGGCAATTATGGGGTTATGTATTTGGCAGAGTGGGTGTAGCTAGGCCTTGATGTGTATCGGTAAGTCCAGTTCATGAGAAATGCTTGTCTCCTGTAGGTGCATCCTTTAAAGATTTCATCTCAAATATTCAAACAGACTGTGTTTGGGTCAATGATGGCCCTTAATATATGTTATTTTTCAGCGTCACATAAAGAACATCTATTTATGGCTGGAGAGAAGGATGGTCTTCTCTAAATTACTTTCCATTTGATGGTGAAGGGTGTATTTTCATCTTTAAGTTGCCATATCCGGGTCGCGAGTACTGTATTTGCCTTGTTTTTGTATCTGAAGGTGTTTCTGTGTGTGTATAATCTTTGTTTGAAGCTCCCCTGCGTCATGCCAATGTATTTTTCTCCTTTACCAGTAGTCTTGTTTGTGACGGTGGCTTCATATACGAGAGAATCGATTTTGCAATTCCCCTCTAGGGGGCAGTTGTTTTTGTTCTGGCATGAGCAGCCGGCGTTGGCAATTGCTTTGGGGTCCGCAGATATATATATATATATATATATATATATATATATATATATATATATATATATATTCAAATAAACATAGTTGGAATATCCGACAATTGTTTCAGAACCTTGTTGTCTCCTCCTCAGTAACACCCCTGAGGAATAGCCAACAAGGTTCTGAAACAATTGTCGGATACTCCAACTATGTTTATTTTAATATAAAAGCTCTAATATATATTGAGCACTTTTGAAAAATAATGTTTTTGTTCATTTAGTTAATATTTGAACTTAATTAATTAATATATATATATATATATATATATATATATATATATATATATATATATATTGAATTTACTTAAATATAATTGAATTATATTTTAATAACAATCTATCGTGATAATATAAAGCTCAATATATTGAATAGAGCAATCAATTCTAGAGATGAAAGATGAGAATAAAAAATGTTTACAATTACAATGTTTACAAATACGATAATATTTACAATTAGATTGTCGTTTTTTTTCTATCCACTGATGAAAAGAGTTTATCTTTGAAAATCCATGGATTAAGGATATGAACCCCCTTGCTTTGAACTTCTGATGTTCTAATAAATATTGTATCTTTACAATTTTTTATTCTCATCTTTCATATCTCTCTCTCTCTCTCTCTCTCTCTCTCTCTCTCTCTCTCTCTCTATATATATATATATATATATATATATATATATATATATATATATATATATATATATATATATATATATATGTATATATATATATATATATATATATATATATCATGAAAATTTGGATACGTCCGATTTTATTAAAATTTGAACAATGGGTATTAGATAAAAAATATTCCCCGAATTTTAGATTCTTTCGGGGGATTTTAAAGAGTTTTTAAGGAGTATAACGGGCACAACCTCTCATTTGAAAATTCAAATATTTCAGGGTTTGCCGTGAATGTTATTGAGAGTCATTAGGAACCAAATTAAGACAGCGGATAACGGACAAATACTCGACATACTATGTATCAATAATCTTAATGAATAAATGCGAAAGTTCTTTTTATTCATCCCGATTTTATTACTATCCAAACACGTTAAGCTAATTTAATTCAATCTTGCATTTAAATATTTTCAAACACATAATATATACCCATCAGAACACTTGCAAAATACACTGACCAAGTTGCTTCATTCGAATAATAATTTTATAAACTCTCTCAAATAAATTAATGTTCTGCGATATTCATTCCTATTTTTGTACTCCACTTTCCTTATATAAATGTAATACTTATCTTAATATTAATATGAATATTATTAGTAGTAGTAGTAATATTAATTACAATCATTTATATTGGAATATATATATATATATATATATATATATATATATATATATATATATATATATATATATTTATTTTAATTAATTAATTTTTATAAATTAATTTTTGCGTGCATAAAAAGAAGACATGGACACGTGTTTCTGGCTATGAGCTTCATATTCTTAAACCGCTCAGGGAGCGAAAAAAATAATAAACGCACCGGTAAACACACCGGTGCACTATCGCTAGTAAAAACAATAACAAAACAAAATATCTCTGTCTGTCTGTCTCCTCCTCTATTATTCTCTCTCTCTCTCTCTCTCTCTCTCTCTCTCTCTCTCTCTGTCTATCTCTTTCTCTTTCTCTCTTTTTCTCTCTTCATATATATATATATATATATATATATATATATATATATATATATATATATATATATATATAAAGAGGTGTACTAAAAGCGAACTTTTAGGAAAGGTAAAACCCTATTGTGAAGAGTATACAGCTCAATATCCAGGATAGAGCAGGTAGAAATGAAGGAGAATGGAAAGGAATTAGAGAAAGCAAAAGCCAAATCAAAATTCAATTCAAAAGTTCAAAGCAAGGTATATTCCGCAAAAAGGCAATTTATTCAAGTTAAATTTTCCTTAAGCCAGGCTTTTCAAAGATCAAAATCTTATCATCAGAGGAAGTCGCTGGGATAGATAAGTTGGCATTGGCCAAGATTTAAAATTTGAAAAAAATGAAATAAAATAAAAGTTGTATGGAAAGAAACGTAGGGCAAAACTGTGCCAAGGTGCAAGCAAATGTCCGATTGCCAAAAAGTCCGGTGTCGAAGAGTCCAGCAGAGATAATACGATGTAGATAGGTAGGTCGTTAGAGGCACGAGAAGTAATGAGAGAAGTTTCAAAGTTAAATTCCAAGAAGCCACAACTTCAGGTACGGCGAAAATAGAAAATCCAAAAAGGGTAAAAAGTCCAATAAGAAGTACATTCGATGATGCAGGCAGGCGTCAGAGGAGATTAAGATGTAAAATATTCGCCATTAAAGAAACTTCCCGGGCAGAGATGACAAAGGAAAGTGTTTTAAAGTGGAAAAAAGGGGCAGTGAGAATATTTAAAGTCTGCCCAGTTGAGAAAGCCGGCTATAAATGAAGAAAAGCAAAGACAGTGAACACAAGAATATAATATGCGACCAGTGGGCAAGGGAGGAAACGGGTAAGTGGTGTGTGGGAGGAGAAAGGGACGGGTACGAGGAAAGGGAGGGGGGAGGAGAAAGGGAGCGATGCGGTGAAGGAATGCGGATAAAACTAAGAGTGTGAAAGTGCCATAATTTCTTCCACCTTGGAGACTCCCATTCCGGATATCCTCTCTAGGTCTTCTTTTCCTTTTTCTTTTTCCTTATTCTAATTTTCATTCTTGAGCTCCAATCTTATCGACTTTTCCCTCATTCTATTATTAGTATCTTATTTTTATTATTTTTTAATTTTTTAATTTTTTATTTTTTATCTTTTATTTTTTATTTTTTATTCTTTCGGTCAATCTTCAATTTTCCCTGCAAGCTTAAGACTAATCTTATTATCTATTTTTCTTTCTTTATTCTTTTATTTTCTTATTTCTACTTTTTATACTATTTTTATCTTTATTTTTTATCTTTACTCTTTTAAATTTTAACTCATTTTCCTAGTCCTACCCTTCATATATATTTTGCCTCATTGTTTAAACTTCTAAACCCCGAACTCTGTTCTTATACATATTCTGATATTTTAACCCCTTATCCTAACATTCGTTAACTTACCCCCACTCCTTTCTTCCCCTTTTCTAGTTGAATCCTAATTCGCGCCAACTTCCAATTTCAACTTTATGTTTCACCCCCCCCCCACTTTCACACTCTTAGTTTTATCCGCATTCCTTCACCGCATCGCTCCCTTTCTCTTCCCCCCTCCCTTTCCTCGTACCCGTCCCTTTCTCCTCCTACACACCACTTACCCGTTTCCTCCCTTGCCCACTGGTCGCATATTATATTCTTGTGTTCACTGTCTTTGCTTTTCTTCATTTATAGCCGGCTTTCTCAACTGGGCAGACTTTAAATATTCTCACTGCCCCTTTTTTCCACTTTAAAACACTTTCCTTTGTCATCTCTGCCCGGGAAGTTTCTTTAATGGCGAATATTTTACATCTTAATCTCCTCTGACGGCTGCCTGCATCATCGAATGTACTTCTTATTGGACTTTTTACCCTTTTTGGATTTTCTATTTTCGCCGTACCTGAAGTTGTGGCTTCTTGGAATTTAACTTTGAAACTTCTCTCATTACTTCTCGTGCCTCTAACGACCTACCTATCTACATCGTATTCTCTCTGCTGGACTCTTCGACACCGGACTTTTTGGCAATCGGACATTTGCTTGCACCTTGGCACAGTTTTGCCCTACGTTTCTTTCCGTACAACTTTTATTTTATTTCATTTTTTCAAATTTTAAATCTTGGCCAATGCCAACTTATCTATCCCAGCGACTTCCTCTGATGATAAGATTTTGATCTTTGAAAAGCCTGGCTTAAGGAAAATTTAACTTGAATAAATTGCCTTTTTGCGGAATATACCTTGCTTTGAACTTTTGAATTGAATTTTGATTTGGCTTTTGCTTTCTCTAATTCCTTTCCATTCTCCTTCATTTCATATATATATATATATATATATATATATATATATATATATATATATATATATATATATATATGAATAAAGATAGGGATAAAATGATCCGACGTAATGGAAAATGTAAAAGGAAAGCCAAAAAACTATATTATTTATGTATTCATCAACGTTTCGTCTTTATTGTGAGACTTCTACAGGATTAAGAAAAATGCAGAAAAAATAATCATACAATTATCAAATTTGATCTGCCCGAGGGCGGCGAGCCTCGAGCCAGACAGTGAGTGAAAAGAAATTTTAAAATATGAGACAGGCAATATTGGCTTGTTTTATCAGCAGCAGTTAACGGAGTTTTTAGGGGGATAATAGGTTTGTTCGATTTGAGTTTATTATCTTTAGCCTGGAGAGAAAGATATTGTCTGGGTCACTGTGTCCAAACGAACGTTTGGGGCCGGATAGATGGGGGAAGGGCTAAAGTTTGAACTCATTGCCCCGTTTCGAATTAAAAGGTTGTAGGAATGAAAAATGAATTTCTATGTGCAAAATAATCGCGTGATTAGTTTTAGAAACGCAAATTCTGATGAAAACCGAAAATGTGGTAAAAACGACAAAGAAAGGGGATAATATCGATTAGTTTATTTATTTATGTGTGAATGTATTTATTTATTCCTATTTATTTAATTATTTTTGTATTATCAATTAACCAACAATTATTAATATATATATATATATATATATATATGTGTGTGTGTGTGTGTGTGTGTGTGTGTGTGTGTATGTGTGTATGTGTGCGTGTGTGTGCATCATAATAGTCACATTCAGCTAGAAATGTTCAAAAGATATAAATGGTAAAAAAATCGCCCGTCTCTAAGCCGAAAGTGTCTTACAGTCCCCACCCCCACCCACAATCGAACAACGTCACGTGATTTTACCGAGTACGAGAAGCGCGTCTTCGTTTACTAAAATGCTTTCATGTCAAATTTATGCTTTTTACAAATCACTTTGTACGCGGCAAACCGGCTTCTTCCCTCTTTCCCTTCGCCGCTTGCTACCAAGTTAAATCTCTCCAGATCAAAAGTGGCATGTATCACGAATTAAATAAACAAATATCAATTGAATAAAACTATTCGACAAAAAATAACAAAAACTACTCCTCGTAGATAAGCATTGTATATAAGTATGAGTAGGTACGATTAGTTTCTGCTCAGAGTAAAGATGCGTTCGTTTAATTTGCTATTTGCAATTTAAGCGTAACATACCCGCAAAAATGCTATTTTAAACAAGCGTAACCGACCCTGGAAAAATTCTACTTCAAAGAAGCATGACAGACCAGATAAAATGCTATTTAAGATAAGCCTAATAAACCCGTGAAAATTCAATTTCAGAATTAAGCCTCCAAGATCATCGAAATTCCATTTCAAGCAAGGATAACCGATCCACGAAAATGCTATTTAAAACTTAAGCGAAACAGACCAGCAAAAATGCTATTTAAAACAAGCGTAGCAGACCAGCGAAAATGCTGTTTAAAACAAGCGTAACAGACCAGCGAAAATGCTATTTAAAACAGGCGTAACAGACCAGCGAAAATGCTATTTAAAACAAGCGTAACAGACCAGCGAAAATGCTATTTAAAACAAGCGTAACAGACCAGCGAAAATGCTATTTAAAACTTAAGCGAAACAGACCAGCGAAAATGCTGTTTAAAACAAGCGTAGTAGACCAGCGAAAATGCTATTTAAAACAAACGTAACAGACCAGCGAAAATGCTGTTTAAAACAAGCGTAACAGACCAGCGAAAATGCTGTTTAAAACAAGCGTAGTAGACCAGCGAAAATGCTATTTAAAACAAGCGTAACAGACCAGCGAAAATGCTATTTAAAACTTAAGCGAAACAGACCAGCGAAAATGCTGTTTAAAACAAGCGTAGTAGACCAGCGAAAATGCTATTTAAAACAAGCGTAACAGACCAGCGAAAATGCTATTTAAAACAAGCTTAACAGACCAGCGAAAATACTGTTTAAAACAAACGTAACAGACCAGCGAAAATGCTATTTAAAACAAGCGTAACAGACCAGCGAAAATGTTATTTAAAACAAGCGTAACAGACCAGCGAAAATGCTATTTAAAACAAGCGTAACAGACCAGCGAAAATGCTATTTAAAACAAGCGTAACAGACCAGCGAAAATGCTGTTTAAAACAAGCGTAGCTGAAAAGCGAAAATGCTATTTAAAACAAGCGTAACAGACCAGCGAAAATGCTGTTTAAAACAAGCGAAGCAGAACAGCGAAAATGCTATTTCAAACAAGCGTAACAGACCAGCGAAAATACTATTTAAAACAAGCGTAGCAGACCGTCGATAATGTTATTTTTAACTTTAGTTTAACAGACACTCGAAAATGCTATTTCCAACTTAAGCCTTAACAGACTCTGAAAATGCTCGTTGAAACAATCCTAACGGACTCTCAAAATGCTATTTCAAACAAGCGTAACAGACTCGCGAAAATGCTATTTCAAACTTTTAAGTAACAGACCCTGTAAAATTCTATTTCAAACACGTCTAACAGACCCGCGAAAATGCTATTTAAATAGTAAGCGTAACAGACCCTAGAAACAATCATCGACAGACACAGGCATTTCTATCCATAAATATGTTAGTCGATTTTAATCTACCAAATTTAATTTAACCATCGAACAAAAGGTGGTGCCAATCTTTTTTATCGACTAAATACATGACTAAGTTGTTTTTTGAAGTATTTTTAGTTAATCCCACATTGTTCGTCGCACAGATAGCGTGAAACGTGTATATGCTATGAAAATATGTGATTGCCTCAAAATTGATAGCTTCCTACACGTACGCTTCTTCGTTGTTATATATATATATATATATATATATATATATATATATATATATATATATATATATATATATATTATAAGTGTTTTTTATTATTTATTACTTATATTTTTCTTTATTATTAATATATAAACAGCTGTCTGTGTATATACATACATAAACATAAATATCTAAATATATGTTATACATATACATTCATACGCACACACACAGAGACAGACACAAACACACACACATATATATATATATATATATATATATATATATATATATATTATCATTTTATAATTAATAGATAATTTAGAACAAATGTAAGCATAAATAAACTTTTCAAGTGTATATTTATATTTAATGTAATGTCGTGGTTTTGCATCAATTCAATCATATATATATATATATATATATATATATATATATATATATATATATATATATATATATATATATGTGTGTGTGTGTGTGTATGTGTGTGTGTGTATATGTGTGTGTGTGTGTGTGTGTGTAAATGTTGAATTAAATTTAATTAAAGCAATATCGGTTATAAATCCATTTTTGTAACCTATCGAAACACTGATCAACCAGGGAGCTAGAGGTTTTCGTAATGCCCACTTTGATATACATCGAAGGGAAGACAATTATCCTTCTCACTTTCCATCGTAAACTTTAGAGCCTCATGAATAGAATTTAACTTATGAAAGAAGCAAACATCGCAAAGGTGGCATCCACATATCTAACATAAGTAGTGGACATCTTTACAGACCTAAATAAAACGGATTCGTAATATCCGACGAAGATATCAGCTAAAGAAGGGGCCAATGGACTACCCATTGAGACCCCGTCGACCTGACTATACATAATATTCTCGAAGCTGAACTCGACTGATTTAGTGCATAGAAGTATCAATTCTATGAAGATCTCCCTAAGGAAATAAGGGGCAGTCAGGCAACTTTCATAGAGAGCGTCGGCACAAATAGTTATAGTCTCATCTAAAGGTACATTAGTAAAGAGACTAGAGACATCAAAAGAGCACATAAATGATGTCTCAGAATCCGGATCTAACTAATTCTTTGGACTCTGCTATTGGTCAGCATTTGGTTGAAAACCCAAGTTGTGCCAGTAGCTATAAAATAGACCGTTTTGAGGTCTTGCATAGAGCAGATTCCAAGAACCATTTGAAAATATTGGAATTTGTCTCTATCGCTATTTGAAAACCTTCCTTGTGCCGGCAGAAGGAATGTGTCAGATCGCTAAATCTCTTTGGGGAACTTTGAACTCCCTCCCATCCTTCCACCCCTAACGTAGGACTTTTTAATCGTTTTTTTGACGAAATCATTAAATTCACTTCTTTTTATCGCTCCATCTTTAATTTTGGTACATTCAATTCCCCGTTTGCTCTTTCTTTCGACGACATTATTGATTAAAAACTATCGATTTTCTCCTGACGAGATGATAGTCGAAAGGGCCTTCTTTGAGATATTTCCGCGCATCCTTTTTAAATATATATATATATATATATATATATATATATAATACATATGTATAGAAAAGAGGGTAGTACAATATTAGTGCAGTTCCAACGAGAGAAAAGTATATATGTGAAGGTGTAAGGCTACCAACATGTGTAAAATGTTTTTTTTAAATTTATTTATTATTTTTTATTTTATAATTTTATAATTTTATAATTTTATATAACGCGTTCCAAGCGTGCTGCGCTCTCGTCAGATATGTAAATCAATTTGAAGAAATGTCTTTTGATTTGAAAAAAATGTTGCTTCAATTGAAGAAAATGTGTTATTGTTTGGCGTTTCTGCAACAGCAAATGCGGCGTCAGGGCCATAAAAATAATAAATTTCAAAAGAAAACCCGAAACACTTCAGGAAATGGAGATTACCTATAAAATAAATGTTTGAAATGATATAAAATTACATAAAAAATATTCAATATATAATTACTTTATGTTATAAAATTTATATTTGAATATATATAAAAGATTCTAAATAGAAATAAGAAATACACACACACATATATAACATATATATAATATATTTATATAATATATATATATATATATGCTAAAAGTATATTTCATAGCGTACACACACACACACACACACACACACACACACATATATATATATATATATATATATATATATATATATATATATATATATATATATATATATATACACGTGCTGGTCAAAAAAATAGAACATATGTATAAAACTGTAAAAATCATTCCGTTTGAGATAATTTTCGGCTTTTAAATTGTGTAGGCGAAATATTCTATATGTAAATAACAATTACAACTATTGTTAATCATTTGTAATATTTGCATATGTCAGACTTTATTGTCACAGAGTAGTTTATTGTCACATTGGGAAATTCAGCGTTTCAATTTAATAGAACATTATTCGTTGAGTAATCTTAAACTCAAAAAAAGTATGTGTTTAAAAAGATTTTGCAAGTAATTTAATCATAATCTCTCATTATGGGTCGCTCTAAAGACATAACTTTTGTTTGAGAAGCAGCGAATGTTCGATTTGCGGGAAGTAGGAAAGACGCACATGGAAATCGCATCAAGGTCGGATGTTCAAAATCGGTAGTGACCAAAGTGCTCCAGAAAGATGTTATGGGTGTTTCCAACAGCAATCGCAAGAAATGCGGACGAAAGAAAAGCACCACTAAAAGACAAGACCGGGCACTGGACAAGGTGGCAAAGAAAAGTCGATTACAGTCAACAAGCCACATTACTAAAAGTGGAAACAGGCTTCTGGTGCCGACATTTCACGAAGCACTACCTACCGAAGGCTACAGCAACTGGGATACCAAAATCGTATAGCTGCCACCAAACCGCTCCTTAACAAAAATCAGATGTTGAAGAGGCTACGATGGGCAACTGCTCATCAAACCTGGACTACAGACGAATGGCGGCGTGTGATCTTTTCAGATGAGTCTCGATTTTGTGTTTCCTTCGGCGACCAAGAGCCACGTGTTTGGCGAAGATCCACGGAACGGTATAACTAAGAATGTGTCAAGAAGTCTGTGAAGTTCACGCAGTCTTGCATGGTTTTGGGCTGTATGAGTGCTAAGGGTGTTGGTAATTTCTGCTTCATCAAAGGAAATGTAAACGCAACAGTGTACCAAGATATCATGGAAGCTAATTTACTGTAAGTGCTGGATAATCAGTTTGACAGTGACGCCACATACATCATTTTTCAACATGACTTGGCACCGACACACTCTGCCAAGTCCACAACTTCCTGGCTCCGAGAACAATCGATCCCTGTTCTTGAATGGCCGGCGAACTCGCCAGATTTTAACGTTATTGAAGCCTTGTGGGATCAGATGAAGAGGAAGCTTCGCAAAGAAAAACCTACTACCTTTGCACATCTCACAGATTGTCCTCAATAAGAATGAGAGATTATGATTAAATTACTTGCAAAATCTTTTTAAACACATAATTTTTTTGAGTTTGAGATTACTCAACGAATAATGTTCTATTAAATTGAAACGTTGAATTTCCTAATGTGACAATAAACTACTCTGTGACAATCAAGTCTGATATATGCAAATATGACAAATCGATTAAAAATAGTTGTGATTGTTATTTACATATAGAATATTTCGCCTACACAATTTAAAAGCCGAAAATTATCTCAAACGGAATGATTTTTACAGTTTTATACATATGTTCTATTTTTTTGACCAGCACGAGTATATATATATATATACCATAAGTATATTTCATAGCATATATATATGTATATATATGTATATATATATATATATATATATATATATATATATATATATATATATATAGAGAGAGAGAGAGAGAGAGAGAGAGAGAGTGAGGGAGAGAGGGTACGAGATAGATAGATAGATAGATAGATAGATAGATAGATAGATAGATAGATAGATTGTAAAGTATGAAAATATATTTATGGCAATTAAGCTACATAGAGGCGTCTGCATTTAACCTCCGCAGGGAATCATCAGGCTTAGTTATAGGATGAAACGCGGACGCCTCTGTATATTCATACTTTACTACTAAGCTCTACCAACGTATTGAGTATTGTTGAAGTAAATACTGAAAATCTATACACAATATATCATATCGCCTTATAATAGTATACGTGATAGATAGAGAGATAAAGAAAGAGACAGTTGTACGCTGTTTTCCATGCATCTGGCGCTACACAATCTTTATTTTGCCAAACTCTTATACTGTGTGAGATAGATATCAACAGGGCGATTCATTTCAGGTCTTGTTTCCAATACATAAGTTTGTGTGTCCGTGTATAAGATGTAAAGGCCGGTACGTCTTAATGTTTAAAAGCATGCTTGTGTGCGTGTATATAGTTACATGGCTACATGTGTGTGCGTGTACGTGTGTGATCGTCCGTGTGTGTTTGTTTGTGGATGTGCGCACGCGCGTCTTCTGTCCTACCAATCAGAACAAACAACTGAAAGAATAAAACAAAATTATAAAAAAACGAACGCACCACGTGACCTATCGAATGCACAATGTTCGATATATAATCATCCATTCATAAAAAAAATAGGTAATTTATCCTTAAAAGCTGCTATTTCTCGCGGTATCACATCAATCCTTGACGGGTGAGGGGAGGGGGGGGGGCGTCGTATATAAAAGAAAAATGAAGCCAAATAAAATCGATCTACTGATATTTAGGAGCGAAACATGGAACGTCAACCTTAAGATAGAAAATTTGATTTGATTCAACCGTAAAATGAATTTGAAAATCCACTTCTTTATAACTTAACGATTTATTTACTAAAGCTGAGTTAATAAACGTTTGTTTCCATAAGGCTTTTTTTTTTCATATATATATTTTAATCAGATTTTATATATGTTTAGAATTTTTCTTGGTTTTGGGATTTAGTTATGTTTGGAAAAAAAAATCCAATAAAATTCCTCATTTTATTTGCACATCCAGCCACCACTCTCGTATTAAACTACTGTATATTACTCTTATCCTCTCTCATTGTATGTTTGACCTCCTGTTCTTTATTTTATACAGTATTTATCACTCTCGCTACCGTCTCTCTCGCTCTTATCCCTCCCTTCTCTCTCTATCTCTCTCATTGATTATTAACGTCAAAAGTCACAAAACTAACTAATAGAAGTTTAGAATAGTCCATAATATAGAATAGGGAATATCACCACAAATAGCAATACTATTTAACTCATAGCTGGAAAGAAAGGACATCGAAATAGAAGATATCGCGAATGGACAGACTAATTTTGGATAGTACTACTATTTTAACAGTCATTTTATGCCAATTATGTCAACACACACACACACATTCTCGAGTATCTTCGGCCTCGCTGTACAAGGGTTTGTCAGAACAACCTGACATGAGGATACTTCACCCTACAAGTAAACCCTGACCTACTATTCAAAATAACATAGTATTTGAAGCCCAAGTAAAATCCCCTCTACACGGCTCATACACTGAATGGTGCACCTTCTCCATGTAATGTTACCTCAAGTAAAAGAATTTAACTAGATACTCCACCAGACTTGATGAATTCTTGTCCTGGAATCCGATACTACCAACAGACCAAAAGAAAACATATTTAACTGGTCAATTCGGGAGGGCAAAACTAATGTTCTTTATTATCTCAACGTTTGACAGGTAAAGGAGAACGTTAATGGAATATTCGAATATCTATGTATCTCATATAAAGATCAAGTTTTGGGCTCAGGAAGGGGTCTCTTGATTTCTGAGAACTTCGACTGAAGTAAATGAAACAAATATATATATATATACATACATGTGTGTGTTGACATTGTATGTCAATTATGTCAACACACACACACACGCATATGTATTTGTGTTGACACAATTGACATAAAATCAACAGCAAACGATGCCTGACATTTTCCCGGTTTGCGTTCAAATTGATGAGCAATGGTGTTTACGGGTTACGCAGATGTTCGTGTCTTAATCATAGATGATAGGAAAGAAAATAAGATGAAACGAGTTATACTCATTGACTGATCGAAACAGCTGTTTCTTTCAAATTTTATTTTGCAAACACACGCCAGTGCACAGGCGTGATCATACAAAAACACACACACACACGGCTGAATTACCTGTGTAAGAGCGATATTTAATTTTTGTTGATACTATACAAAATCAAAGTGAATAGCCATGCGATACCTCTGGTTTCGAACACGCCATCCAATTCTGCTTGGACGGCAGTGTAAATGCATATGCTCTCTCCCTAACCTTCTTAGGTTGAGCATTCTGGTAAGTGAGATCGCCGTTTCACATTAACGATTATACATGTTTATGTACTTATGTGGCACCGCTTCTCAAGGCCCAAGTCGAAGATGAGGCTTAATTAGTTTGTCATGTGAGCGGTGAGACCACACCGTGAAGGTTGTTGACGATAGCCGAAACTGGGCAGAATTTGATTATTTAAGTAGACGGCGCAACATAAATTTGTTGACATTTGACTTGAAAACGACCATGTTGTAGTTAGTTGGAAAGCAGCCCCGTTGTATTGTGTTCCACAGACGGGGAGATCTTGGAAAGAAATCTGGTTCCATAAGGATAACTTTCGTCTTGTCTCGTTGACGATTTTGTGGATTTACTTGCGATATTAACACGAGCAAAATGAGGAAGAAAAGAAAAAAAGAAAGTAAATAACTCTTCGTTAAGGCCGTCTTACGGCGAAAGTCTCAGAGGCATATATTTATGAAAGATGATTTTATTCATTTAATAAGTAAATATAATTTTGAAATAAAATAGCGTTTCTTGTTGTTTTCAAAATTTTATAATACATTTGAAAAACACGTTTTCTTAAGGATGTGTACACCTCTTTCTATTCATATATATATATATATATATATATATATTCATATATATATATATATATATATATTCATATATATATATATATATATATATATATATATATATATATATATATATATATATATATATATATATACTAGTAGAATACACGTTCCAGGACGTGTATGAGCAATAAATATAGCATTAGCTTTAAATTTTAATGTTTTTCATTCTTAGTGGGATCATACGGTTTCGGTGACAAAATGGTAAAGTTTATAAAACTAATAAATAATGTGTCCACAATACTCACCCTATTGCCTAGAATACACATTCCATAATTCAGTTACTTAATATAACTGAAAATTTGATGCAGAGTAATTATTTTTTCTTTTTAAATTTTTGTATCTTAATTATTATAATTTTCGGGGAGGGGGCGCACATCCAAATGGTAAAGTTTACAAATAAATAATGCGGCCATGTTTCCGAGAATATATATTCCAAAACACATAATGATAGGTTCATTAGTTTAGGAGTTTATCTTAGACAACAATATATATATATATATATATATATATATATATATATATATATATATATATATATATATATATATATATATATATAGGGTGGCCCAAAAGTAGGTTTACAGTTATCATTTAATATTTGAAGTTTTTAACTAGGTTATTCGAAAAACTTATGAGCTCTAGTGATAGAAATTTAAAGAAAGTTTATACTTTATATTATGTCGACAACTCGAAATCAGTAAACAAAGCGCCTATCCCCAGTATCTAAACTATCTTCTAATTCAATAATAACAGACACTATTACAATGAGGCATTAGCTAGGTCTGGGTATAGCAAATAAATACATTTTGTGATGGATGAATCGGATAAACAGCTCGTAGGTAGTTTCAGAAATAGAAGACTATACCACATTGTATTATATAAAATAGTTATAGGCAAATTTGAAATTAAAATAAAAAACAATACTAGTGATACGCATAGAAGCATCTCAAAACCTAACAAAAGCCAACTTCGACCAACTGGTAGTAATAATATCAAGACGAAAAAAGGCGCAGAAATTTGATTTGGTTTTAGCCACCTTACAGTATGCACATTCTTAGAAACTAACTAAAGAATTTTACAGAATTGTAGAATGGAATTTCCTTCCTAAAACTATCAATAGAAACGTTGATAAATTATGATTTTCAACTTCCATTGGCATCGACTATTGTGGCTTCTAATAATGCTAAAATAAACAAGATAATTAAGAAGGTGGAAGGACCGTCCTTCAAAATTCTGATGTGGAACCCCAGCGTAATTCTAGAAACGTAACTGAATGCCGTTTGGATGGGAAATGTTTAATTTAATTTCGGATATAGTTTATAAGTGCAGAATTGTTGAAAGAAATCGGACTAGGGCATAAATTGGGTCCACTGAGTGAAGTTTCAAAGATAATTTCAGAAATCATATATCCTCTTTTAGGGTGGCTAACACTGATTCGAACAAAATCTTAAGTACTCTAGCTGAATTTCTCAGAGAACTACGTAGCAATAACATACTATTCGATTTGAAATGGTCTATATTGGGTAGAGTAGAGAAATACCAACCGAGTAAATCCATCTTGGAATTCTACCATATGACTGTATCTAATAATTATTTGGTTAACAAGAAGCAGGAAGTACTCCAAAATTGCTTAAACCTATCTAGATATGTGTTTTTACGCCTCAGGCAAGAATAATAAACATACTATGAACAGAAGTTTGCACAACGTTGCCCAAATTAGGAATTGTTAAAATGTTAGACGCAGAGAAATCTACGCTTTTACGGTTAGATAGGGATATTAACTATATGGGGTTAATAAATTCAACGTGGATGTATTGAATATATAATCTAGGGTTTGAACATAAGTAGGGATTATCAGATGACGGGAATGTTACAAGTTGTTTAACTATTTTCACAGAATTAGGACTTACAAATGGTTATGAAAAGTAGGGAGAAATAATGGTTAATTATGGATTATAGGACAAACGTTATTTAAATAAATATAAACAATATTATTTGAATAAGACATTATGTATAAACAATATTTAGTATACTTGATACATATATATTTTAGCTGTATTTGTTGGAAAAAAGAGGGGATATACTTTAGCATCCAGAGTTTTAATTTTTTGACGAAGGGGGGGGGGGGCATTCTTAACCTTGCCAATTAACTAATTTGTAATCTAATACTAGGAATTTTGTCGGAAGCAATCTCACTAGATGTGCTAATTTGTAATCTAATACTAGGTATTTTGTCGGAAGCAATCTCACTAGATGTGCTAATTTGTAATCTAATACTAGGTATTTTGTCGGAAGCAATCTCACTAGATGTGCTAATTTGTAATCTAATACTAGGTATTTTGTCGGAAGCAATCTCACTAGATGTGCTAATTTGTAATCTAATACTAGGTATTTTGTCGGAAGCAATCTCACTGTGATCGCATTCGGTTGACTGCCATTAGTCATTTCAATATGGATCTTAACTAATGAAACATAAAATACAAACATTTGGTCGCATGTCTTAATACATAATACTAAAATTTATTAGACTGTCTTCAGTCCGTTGATATTTTTAAAATATTATTTCCAATTAAAAATCCGTATGATACCTTACATAGTACTAAACTCTAAACCATTGTGGTCCTATATCATTAGACAGATATTCCTTTGCTAATCTCTGTCTGATGATGCCCAGTCCTCTCTATATTTGGAAAAATATATTTTAAGAAATACGTCATAAATATTATTTGGGAAAATCGATTCTAAATGTGCCTTGGTCGATTTACATCTTATATAAACTACAAAATAAGAACATTTTAACTGATTTAATTCAATGGGAAACAGATATTCTTTGTTTCTCCCCTGCTATAAGCATTTACATATAAACTTCTTTTAAATAACGAGTTTTAGGGCATAAATTTATGAAGACATTTTTTAACATTTGTTTTCTATTAATAAGGGAGATAACTTAATCAGCGTGCACTCATTTATTATCGCCCTTACATTTGTCATTGATTTTCGGGGTTTTATGATCACTCGTAAAATAGACGAATCAATACACCTGGTGATTGACCTGAGATCCTTAAACTATATTTAGTAAGTATATTTACATACAATTTACATACAATTGTATTACTTTGCTGTGGACTAATCGTAGTTATTCCGTTGTTTTAATACATTAAGACTATATAAGAAATAGTAATTAATCTTATCGTAATACCAATGATCAAAATGGAAAATAGGAAAGTAATAATACAGAAAAAACTGTAACTGCAAAATAAGCGTACATTGCCCTTTACAAAATAACTGCTTAACTAAAAACATAATCCACATAAAAATCCGAATGACAAAAATATGTCCCATTGCATCATAATATAAAAAAGATATTATGATCACAAAAGCGCATTTAGAGTAAAGTACAGTAGAGTCTTCAGGTAGGATGTTTTACATCCATTTTAGACCGCTCCTTTGTACCTCGTCTTTAGCTGACTGACACTGTGGGGTTCTGTAGGTGGTCCACGGCTCTGAAGTTGTATTTTACAAGATGGCGGTCAAACCTGGCTTTAAAAACGTTCACCGAAGGGGCTTTGACAACCTCTTCTGACAATCCGTTCCACCAGGGAATCACTCTAAAGAATGAAAAGAGTCTTTTGTTTGTCTTAGTAGCATTTCTTGTCAGTCGTAGATTATGTCCTCTTGTTTTAGAATCCCCCTGAATTTCTGATATGCATGTCGTAGTGTCATACACGCCATGGACATATTTATACATGTTGATGAGATCTCCCCTCAGTCTTCTGTACAACAGCAATGGAAGCTTCAAGGCTTTGAACCTTTCCTCATATGAGAGATCACGTAGACCGGACACTCTTTTGGTTGCTCTTCTTTGCACATTTTCGATATGTTCAGCGTGTCTCCAGGTGCATGGTGACCATATAGGAGCACCATATTCGAGGAGTGGTCTAACCAGTGATTTAAACAGCATGGTAAAGACCTCACTATCAATGTATTGAAAGTTCTCCATACCAGCCCGGCCATTTTATTTGTCTTCGATACTGATGTAGAAATGTGTTTGTCAAATGTCAAACTATTGTCCACGATTATTCCTAGGTCCTTTTCCTGTGTTGTGAATTCCAACTAGACTCTCTTTGCACAGTGGTCCGTCATATGGTATATGAACTCTGGATGACTATTACCAAACCTTATTGTGGTGCATTTGCTTGGGTGAAATTTTAATT
Source organism: Sepiola atlantica (assembly GCA_963556195.1). Taxonomy (NCBI): domain Eukaryota; kingdom Metazoa; phylum Mollusca; class Cephalopoda; order Sepiida; family Sepiolidae; genus Sepiola; species Sepiola atlantica. The sequence continues at coordinate 11,729,452 of OY744525.1, read as the reverse complement.
GCCAGATGTTGGCCCAGTCTTGTAAGTTGTCGAGGTCGTACTGTAGTGCCTGTCAGTCGCTTCTGTAGATTCAAGGACTCGATAGATAATCAGGTTCTGTTCCCGATTTTCTCTATCCCTCTCTTCGATTTTCTGCTCAACCATAGCCTTCTTTACAATTGCCTCTACTTGGCCTGACACCCTTCAGCTTTATCCTGTATCTTCTCGTCTGCCTTAGATGCCATTTTCTCCTCGATTCTATCAAGTCTGGTTAAGATGTTTTCCAAAATGTCGTTACTGGAATGTGATTGTTCCCTTCGCTTTTTAAGGAACTTCCAAAGATCTGTCTTGCACTCATTGCAGAACCAGCACACATCATCCCGCTGTAGCTTATTTAAGACCTTGAAATCTTGCTGCCCGAATGCTGTACAGATCAAACAAAAATGTCTTTTGTATCCGTCACAGGTAAGAGCCTAACACCCCTCATTGTAATCCAAGGTCTTGTTGCATACCTCACAGTTCCGTATCTCAATGTGCGCCGGCATAGATAATTCCTTGGTACACGAAGAATTTGTGCTTCTTGCATAGAACCCCTTCCCTTTATCACTTACCTTTCTGTCGCTATCCTTTCCCTTTCTGTCGTATCCTTTCCCTTCCTGTCGCTATCCTTTCCCTTCCTGTACCTATCCTTTCCCTTCCTGTCGCTATCCTTTCCATTCCTGTCGCTATCCTTTCCCTTCCTGTCGCTATCCTTTCTCTTGCTGTCGCTATTCTTTCCCTTCTTGTCGCTATCCTTTCCCTTCCTGTCGGTATCCTTTCCCTTCCTGTCGCTATCCTTTCTATTCCTGTCGCTATCCTTTCCCTTCCTGTCGCTATCCTTTCCCTTCCTGTCGGTATCCTTTCCCTTCCTCTCGGTATCCTTTCCCTTCCTGTCACTATCACTTCCCTTCCTGCCGCTATTTTTTCCCTTCCTCTTGTTATCCTTTCCCTTTCTGTTGCTATTCTTTCCCTTGCTGTCGCTATCACTTCTCTTCCTGTCGCTATCCTTTCTATTCCTGTCGCTATCCTTTCCCTTCCTGTCCTTCTAGTCGCTATTACTAACCTTCTTGTCGCTATCCTTTCCTTTTCCTGTAGCTATACCTTTCCTTTCTGTCGCTATCACTTCCTTTCTTGTCGCTATCACTTCCCTTTCTGTCGCTATCATTTCCCTTTCTGTCGATATCACTTCCCTTCCTGTCGCTATCCTTTCCCTTGCTGTCGCTATCACTTCCTTTTCTTGTTGCTATCCTTTCCCTTCCTGTCGCTATCCTTTTTCTTGCAGTCGCTATAACTTCCTTTTCTGTCGCTATCCTTTCCCTTCCTGTCGCAATCCTTTCCTTTCCTGTCGCTATTCTTTCTCTTGCTGTCGCTATCCTTTCATTTCTTGTCCCTATCACTTCCCTTCCTGTCGGTATCTTTTCGGTTCCCGACTCATTCCTTTCCCTTCCTGTCGCTATCCTTATCCTTTCTGTCGCTATAACTTCCCTTCCTGTCGCTATCACTTCCAGTTCTGTCGCTATCCTTTCCCTTTCCTGTCGCTATCACTTCTCCTTCTGTCGCTATCACTTCCTTTCTTGTCGCTATCCTTTACCTTCCTGTCGCTATCCTTACCCTTCCTGTCGCTATAACTTCCCTTTCCTGTTACTATCTTTTCCCTTCCTGCGGCTATCACTATCTTTCCTGTCGCTGTCCTTTCCCTTCCTGTCGCTATCACTTCCCTTTCTGTGGCTATCACTTCCCTTCCTGTCGCTATCCTTTCCCTTCCTGTCGTTATCACTTCACTTCCTGTCGGTATCCTTTCCCTTCCTGTGGCTATCCTTTCCCTTCCTGTCGGTATCCTTTCCCTCTCTGTCGCTATCCTTTCCCTTCCTGTCGTTACCATTTCCCTTCCTGTCGCTATCACTTCCATTCCTTTGGCCATCACTTCCCTTCCTGTCGCTATCCTTTCCATTCCTGTCGTTATCACTTCCATTCCTGTAGCTATCCTTTCCCTTTCCTGTCGCTATCCTTTCCCTCCCTGTCGCTATCACTTCTCTTTCCTGTCGCTATCACTTCCTTTCCTAACGCTATCCTTTCCCTTCCTGTCACTATCACTTCCCTTTCTGTCGCTATCACTTCCCTTTCCTGTCGCTATTCTTTCCCTTTCTGTTGCTATTCTTTCCCTTCCTGTCGCTATCACTTTCTTTCCTGTCACAATCACTTCCCTTCCTGTTGCTACCATTTCCCTTTCTTTCGCTATCCTTTCTCTTCCTGTCGCTATCCTTTCCCTTCCTGTCGCTATCACTTCCATTCCTTTGGCCATGTTTCTACTTCCTGTCGCTATCCTTTCCCTTCCTCTCGCTATCACTTCAATTCCTGTCGCTATCCTATCCCTTCCTCTCGCTATCATTTCCCTTGCTGTTGCTATCACTTCCCTTCCTGACGCAATCCTTTCCATTCCTGTCGCTATCCTTTCCGTTCCTGTGGCTACCACTTCCCTTCCAGTCGCTATCACTTCTCTTCCTGTCGCTATCACTTCCCTTCCTGTCGATATCACTTCCCTTCCTGTCGCTATCCTTTCCCTTGCTGTCGCTATCACTTCTTTCCTGTTGCTATCCTTTCCCTTCCTGTCGCTATCCTATCTCGTGCTGTCGCTATCACTACATTTCCTGTCGTTATTCGTTCCCTTTCTGTCGCAATCCTTTCCTTTCCTGTCGCTATTCCTTCTCTTGCTGTCGCAATCCTTTCCTTTCTTGTCCCTATTATTTCCCTTCCTGTCGGTATTTTTTCGGTTCATGTCGCTATCCTTTCCCTTCCCGTCGCCATCCTTTCCCTTCCTGTCGCTATAATTTCCCTTCCTGTCGCTATCACTTCCCTTTCTGTCGCTATCACTTCCTTTCCTGTCGCTATCCTTTCCCTTTCCTGTCGCTATCCTTACCCTTCCTGTCGCTATAACTTCCCTTTCCTGTCGCTATCCTTTCCCTTCCTGTCGCTATCACTTCCCTTCCTGTCGCTATCTTTTCCCTTGCTGTCGCTATCACTTCCCTTTCCTGTCACTATCACTTCCCTTTCCTGTTGCTATCACTTCCCTTCCTGTCGCTATCACTTCCCTTCCAGTCGCTATCACTTACTTTTCTGTCGCTATCACTTCCCTTCTTGTCGCTATCCTTTCCCTTGCTGTCGCTATAACTTCCCTTCCTGTCGCTATCACTCCCCGTTCTGTCGCTATCACTTCCCTTCCTGTCGCTATCCTTTCCCTTTCCTGTCGCTATCACTTCTCTTTCTGTCGCTATCACTTCTTTTCTTGTCGCTATCCTTTCTCTTCCTGTCTCTATCCTTACCCTTCCTGTCGCTATAAGTTCCCTTCCCTGTTACTATCTTTTCCCTTTCCTGCGGCTATCACTATCTTTCCTGTCGCTGTCCTTTCCCTTCCTGTCCCTATCACTTCCCTTTCTATGGCTATCACTTCCCTTCCTGTCGCTATCCTTACCCTTCCTGTCGCTATCACTTCACTTCCTGTCGTTATCACTTCCTTTCCTGTCGCAATCAATTCCCTTCCTGTCGCTATCATTTCCCTTTCTCTCGCTATCCTCTCCTTTGCTGTCGCTATCCTTTCCCTTCCTGTCGCTATCCCTTCCATTCCTTCGGCCATCACTTCCCTTCCTGTCGCTATCCTTTCCTTTTCCTGTCGCTATCACTTCCCTTCTTGTCGCTATTATTTCCTTCCCTGTCGATATCACTTCCCTGCCTGTCACTATAACTTCCTTTCCTGTCGCTATCCTTTCCCTTGCTGTCGCTATCACTTCCCTTCCTGTCGCTATCACTTCCCTTCATGTCGCTATCATTTCCCTTTCTGTCGCTCACTTCCTTTCCTGTCGCTATCACTTCCCTTCCTGGCGCTATCTTTCCCTTTCCTGTAGATATCACTTCCTTTTCTGTCGCTATCGTTTCCCTTCTTGTCGCTATCCTTTCCCTTGCTGTCACTATAACTTGCCTTTCTGTCGCTATCAATACTCATCTTGTCGCTATCATTTCCCTTCCTGTCGCTATCACTTCCCTTCCTGTTGATATCACTTCCCTTCCTGTCGCTATCCTTTCCTTTGCTGTCGCTATCACTTCTTTTTCTGTCGCTATCCTTTCTCTTCTTGTCGCTATCCTTTCCGTTGCTGTCGCTATAACTTCCTTTCCAGTCGCTATCCTTTCCCTTCCTGTCGCAATCCTTTCCTTTCGTGTCGCTATTCTTTCTCTTGCTGTCGCTATCACTTCCCTTCCTGTCGGTATCTTTTCGGTTTCTGTCGCTATCTTTTCACTACCTGTAGCTATCCTTTCCCTTCCTGTCGCTATAACTTCTCTTTCCTGTCGCTATCCTTTCCCTTCCTGTCGCTATCACTTCCCTTCCTGTCGCTATCACTTCCCTTCCTGTCGCTATCACTTCCCTTTCCTGTCGCTATCACTTCTGTTGCTGTCGCTATCACTTCCTTTCCTGTCGATATCCCTTCCCTTCCTAACGCTAACCTTTCACTACCTGTCACTATCATTTCCTTTCCTGTCGCTATTTTTTCCCTTCCTCTCGCTATCCTTTCCCTTTCTGTTGCTATTCTTTCCCTTGCTGTCGCTATCACTTCCCTTCTAGTCGCTATCCTTTCCCTTTCCTGTAGCTATATCTTTCCTTTCCTGTCGCTATCCTTTCCTTTTCCTGTCGCTATCACTTCCCTTCCTGTCGATATCAGTTCCCTTCCTGTCGCTATCCTTTCCCTTGCTGTCGCTATCACTTCTTTTCTTGTTGCTATCCTTTCCCTTCCTGTTGCTATCCTTTTTCTTGCTGTCGCTATAACTTCCTTTTCTGTCGCTATCCTTTCCCTTCCTGTCGCAACCCTTTCTTTTCCTGTCGCTATTCTTTCTCTTGCTGTAGCTATCCTTTCCTTTCTTGTCCCTATCACTTCCCTTCCTGTCGGTATCTTTTCGGTTCCTGACTCTATCCTTTCTCTTCCTGTCGCTATCCTTATCCTTCCTATCGCTATAACTTCCCTTCCTGTCGCTATCACTTCCCGTTCTGTCGCTATCCTTTCCCTTTCCTGTCGCTATCACTTCTCCTTCTGTCGCTATCACTTCCTTTCTTGTCGCTATCCTTTACCTTCCTGTCGCTATAACTTCCCTTTCCTGTTACTATCTTTTCCCTTCCTGTGGCTATCACTATCCTTCCTGTCGCTGTCCTTTCCCTTCCTGTCGCTATCACTTCCCTTTCTGTGGCTATCACTTCTCTTCCTGTCGCTATCATTTCCCTTTTCCTGTCGTTATCACTTCACTTCCTGTCGCTATCTTTTCCCTTCCTGTCGCTATCCCTTCCCTTTCTGTCGCTACCTTTCCCTTCCTGCCGCTATCACTTCCTTTCCTGTCGCAATCACTTCCCTTCCTGTCGCTATCATTTCCCTTTCTCTCGCTATCTTTTCTCTTGCTGTCGCTATCCTTTCCCTTCCTGTCGCTATCACTTCCATTTCTTCGGACATCACTTCCCTTTCTGTTTCTATCCTTTCTCTTTCCTGTCGCTATCACTTTCCTTTTTGTCGCTATCACTTCCCTTCTTGTCGCTATTATTTCTTTTCCTGTTGCTATCACTTCCCTTCTTGTCGCTATCACTTCCCTTCATGTCGCTATCCTTTCCCTTCCTGTCGCTATCACTTCCATTCCTTCGGACATCACTTCCCTTCCTGTTGCTATCCTTTCTCTTTCCTGTCGCTATCACTTTCTTTTTTGTCGCTATCACTTCCCTTCTTGTCGCTATTATTTCTTTTCCTGTTGCTATCACTTCCCTTCCTGTCGCTATCTTTTTCCTTCCTGTCGCTATCACTTTCTTTTCCTGTCGCTATCACTTTCCTTTCTGTCGCTATAACTTCATTTCTTGTCGCTATCCTTTCCCTTTTCATGTCGCTATCCATTTCTATTTCCTGTCGCTATCACTTTCCTTTCTATCGCTATAACTTCATTTCTTGTCGCTATCCTTTCCCTTCCTGTCGCTATCCTTTCTCTTCCTGTCGCTATCTCTTCCATTCCTGTCGCTATCACTTCCCTTCCTGTCGCTATCACTTCCCTTCATGTCGCTATCCTTTCTCTTCCTGTCGCTATCACTTCCCTTCCTGTCGCTATTCTTTTCTATTCCTGTCGCGATCGTTTCGCTTGCTGTCCCAATTTCTTCCTTTCCTGTCGCTATCCTTTCCTTTGCTGTCGCTATCCTTTCCCTTGCTGTCGCTATCCTTTTCTTTTTTGTCGCTATCCTTTCCCTTCCTGCCGCTATCACTTCTCTTTCTCTCGCTATCCTTTCTCTTGCTGTCGCTATCACTTTCCTTCCCGTGGCCATCAGTTCCCTTCCTGTCGCTATCACTTCCTTTCTTGTCACTATCCTTTCTCTTTTTTGTCGCTACCATTTCCCTTCTTGTCGCTATCCTTTCCCTTGCTTTCCCTATTCTTTCCCTACCTGTCGCTATCACTTCCATTCCTGTCGCTATCCCTTCCCTTCCTGTCGCTATCACTTCCCTTCCTGTCGCTATCCTTTCTCTTCCAGTCGCTATCACTTCTTTTCTGTCGCTATCCTTTCCCTTCCTGTCGCTATAACTTCCCTTTCTTGTCGCTATCCTTTCCCTTCCTGTCGCTATAACTTCTCTTCCTGTCCCTATCCTTTTCCTTCCTGTCGTTATCACTTCCCTTCTTGTCGCTATCCTTTCCCTTCCTGTCGCTATCACTTCACTTTCTGTTGCTATCCTCTCCTTTTCCTGTCGCTATCACTTCCCTTTTCCTGTCGCCATCACTTCCTTTCTTGTCACTATCCTTTCCGTTCCTGTCGCTATCCTTTCCCTTTCCTTTCGCTATCACTTCCTTTCCTGTCACTATTCTTTCCCTTCTTGTCGCTATCCTTTCCCTTCCTGTCGCTATCACTTCCCTTCCTGTCGCTATCGTTTCCGTTCCTGGCGCTATCTGTTCCATTCCTGTCGCTATCACTACCCTTCTTGTCGCTATCACTACCCTTCCTGTCGCTATACTTCTCCTTCCTGTCGCTATCACTTCTCCTTCCTGTCGCTATCCTTACCCTTCCTGTCGCTATCCTTTCCCTTCCTGCCGCTATCACTTCGCTTCCTGTTGCTATCCTTTCCCTTCCTGCCGCTATCACTTCCCTTTTCTCTCGCTATCCTTTCTCTTGCTGTCGCTATCACTTTCCTTCCCGTAGCCAGCAGTTCCCTTCCTGTCGCTATCACTTCCTTTCTTGTCACTATCCTTCCCTTTTTTGTCGCTACCATTTCCCTTCTTGTCGCTATCCTTTCCCTTGCTTTCCCTATTCTTTCCCTACCTGTCGCTATCACTTCCATTCCTGTCGCTATCCCTTCCCTTCCTGTCGCTATCACTTCCCTTCCTGTCGCTATCCTTTCCTTTCCTGTCGCTATCACTTCCCTTCCTGTCGCTATCACTTACCTTCTTTTCGCTATCCTTTACCTTCCTGTCACTACTACTTCCCTTTCTGTCGCTATCACTACCCTTCCTCACGCAATCCTTTCCCATTCTGTCGCTATTCTTTCCCTTGCTGTCGCTATCACTTCCCTTCCTGTCGCTATCCTTTCCCTTCATGTCGCTATCCTTTTCCTTTCTGTCGCTATCACTTCCCTTCCAGTCGTTATCACTTTCCTTCCTGTCGCTATCCTTTCCTTTTCCTGTCGCTATCACTTTCCTTTCTTTCGCTATCACTTCTATTCTTGTCACTATCATTTCCATTCCTGTTGCTATCACTTCCCTTCCTGTCGCTATCACTTTCGTTTCCTCTAGCTATCCTTTCCTTTGCTGTCTCTATCCTTTCCCTTGCTGTCGCTATCACTTCCTTTCCTGTCGCTATCCTTTTCCTTCCTGTCGCTATCCTTTCCCTTGCTGTCGCTATCACTTTCTTTTCTGGCGCTATCACTTCATTTCTTGTCGCTATCACTTCCCTTCCTGTCGCTATCACTTCCCTTCCTGTCGCTATCCTTTCCTTTGCTGTCGCTATCAAATCTCTTCCTGTCGCTATTCTTTCCGTTCCTGTCGCTATCACTTCCCTTCCTGTCGCTATCCTTTCCCTTTCCTGTCGCTATCACTTCCCTTCCTGTCGCATCACTTCCCTTCCTGTCTCTATCATTTCCCTTTCCTGTCGCTATCAGTTCCTTTCTTCTCGCTATCCTTTCCTTTCCTGTCGCTATCACTTCCCTTCCTGTCGCTATCCTTTCCTTTGCTGTCGCTATCAAATCTCTTCCTGTCGCTATTCTTTCCGTTCCTGTCGCTATCACTTCCCTTCCTGTCGCTATCCTTTCCCTTTCCTGTCGCTATCACTTCCCTTCCTGTCGCATCACTTCCCTTCCTGTCTCTATCATTTCCCTTTCCTGTCGCTATCAGTTCCTTTCTTCTCGCTATCCTTTTCTTTTTCCTGTCGCTATCACTTCCCTTCCTGTCGCTATCCTTTTTTTGCTGTCGCTATTACTTCTCTTCCTGTCGCCATCCTTTCCCTTCCTGTCGCTATCACTTTCCTTCCTGTCGCTATCCTTTCCTTTCCCTGTCGCTATCACTTCCCTTCCTGTTGGATCACTTTCCTACCTGTCGCTATCATTTCCCTTTCCTGTCGCTATCAGCTTCTTTCTTCTCGCTATCCGTTTCTTTTCCTGTCGCTATCCTTTCCTTTTCCTGTCGCTATCACTTCCCTTCCTGTCGCTATCCTTTCCTTTGCTGTCGCTATCCTCCATTACTTTTACGATTTAACTCGCCTTTTATTTTATTTTTTTAAATAACTTAATCTTATTTTACTTTATTTAAAATATATATAAACAAATATTATTATTTTTTCCCTTCTTTCCTCGTTTCGTCCTTTTTTTTTCTTTCCCTACAATGTGTAAATTTCAAATTAAGTTTAAAGTTGACAAATACAAAACTCAGTGAAAAAAAGGTTTGTTTTTGTAAATTAAAAACAGAAATACGGTTTATTTACGCAAGTGCGTTTCTATTTATAATTTATTTCGTGTTCGATTCAATTTAATTTTAAAATACAATTCTTGAGTTGTTTATATATATATATATATATATATATATATATATATATATATATATATATATATTATTTTTAAATACAGATTTTAATCAGACATGGACCAGTGGTTTCTGACAAGAAAAGGGTTTTAAATCCCCGATTCCGTCTTCTTCAGCATAGTCTGAAATAGTAAATGATGGAATTTCTTCAAAAAACATTTATAACCGTTATAAAACGCTATGGACAAAGAATTTGAAATGAGGGGCCGGCCAGACGCTAGGTCAGAAAAATAACCGTTAAGTAAGAGATTCTATATTTAGAAGTAAAGAACCAGAGAGAAAGAAAAGAAGAAAGAAAGAAAGAAAAGAGAGAAAGAAAGAAAGAACTAAAGAAAGAAGGAAGGGAAAATAAATTAAAATGAAATTTAATTTATAATAATAAAAAAAAAATTATTAATTAAGAGTAAATAAAATATTATTTATTTATATTTATATTTATATTTAGAGCATAGTATAAGGTACGTAACTCTAATTAATTAAATTATCTAAGCAGGGGAGGTAACTATTATTATATAAAATATATATATGTATATATATAAATCACGATAGTTTCAATTAATAAATGTCAAATTAAAGTAAAAATATATAAATATAAATAAATATATAAATAAAAAATCAATATATAAATAATATATAAATAAAAAATCAAAAATCAATATATAATTAAAATATCAATATATGAATAAAAAAAAATACATATATTATATATATATATATATATATATATATATATATATATATATATATATATACGAGAACAATTTAAAATCTGAAGATTTGATTTAATTTATCGCTTTTCGGAGGAGAGTCTATTTAGATTTAAAAGAAGGCGTTTTATGTTTAGATTTAAAAGAAGTCGTTTTATGTTATTTATTTTATATGCATTTAAATGATATTGCAAATTAAATAAAAATTTAAAATAATATTAATTTGATATTTTATTTGTTTTATTTTTGTTGTAAAATAGTTTGTTTTAATATTTCATGTGGAATAAAAAATGTTCTTTTTCAGTAAAGCAACAATTACTTCTATATGTAAATGTCTATTTGTGTGTGTGTTAATTTACTTAAAACTGACATTGACTAATAATTTAAAATAAAATGTCCAAAATATATTTTTAGGGTATAAGTAACACACTTAAATAACTATAAAAACTTAATGTAAATAAACTAAGAGGGGTGCGTATATTGTACTAAAATAAACCAAAAACGAGGAAAAAAACGACGGTTTTGCACTCACTCTTATTATTATAATAGTTCAGTAAAACTCCTATGTAATAATCTTTTTGGTTGTCTTCATCTATAAAATCCATCCATTTCTTTCCGAAGAATTGAACTATAATACTAGACGGTTGTCTTTGTCATAATCTGGAGTTCTAGTACCCTGTTTATGTTCGGCTTGTAGAGAACCATTTTGGCAGCAAGAAAAAGAAAGAGACGCGAATTACCAAACAAGACAAGGGGAGGTAATAACAAAAAGCGCGTATTCATTAAATTATTAGTGAACCACGTAACTCAAGTAACTATTGTCGAACGGAAAGTATTAAGCAGATATTTAGAGGATCTGTTTATATTATGTTTGGGCGAAAAACACACATTTTAAATTTCAAAGATGACAAAAACTTACTAAATTGTAAAAGCGAAATAACAACGAACTGTAGACACAGAGTTTATTTTTCTTTGAGATAACTAATAAAATGATATCAAAATAAAAATAAAAAAACAATAACGCTGTTAAATAATAATAAAATATGAAAATAAATTTCAAAAACAAAACAAATGCCTGTATGGTGCAGAACTCATAATTATTACATATATCACAGTTTTAATTGTTAAACAGAAAAATGCGACAGATAAATTGTCTTTGTTTTTCCGCGCACGAGTAAGGTCACATTTTGTTTATTTGACCCAATTAAAAGTAAATAACGCCAATATCTCTTTCGAACAAAGGAATTGACAGGCTGAGAGAAATAGGTAGTGAGGGGTAAAAAAAATCAAGGACTCTGATAGAGAAAGTACTATTTAGCTATAGAAATAGTAATGAATCAAATCAATTAACAATTCTTCTTCTCACCGTGTAAAATGCTGAGTTCTGCTTAATAAGGCGTATCTATACGAAGTGAATATAGTCGATAGGATCAACTTGGTGTTTATTTCCTTATTTCTTCTCGCCCATTTACGTGCTTATCTACTATTCCATAAACTTATGTTTAATATATATATATATATATATATATATATATGTATATATATATATACAGAGAGAGAGACAGAGAGAGAGAGAGAGAGAGAGTGAGAGAGAGAGAGGGGGGGAGAGAGACTTGGATAGAGACAGAGACAGAGAAACAGAGGTGATCAAGCATATCTTGAATTTTATAGAAAAATGATTCGCCAGAAAACAATTAGAAAAGCATCCAAAAAGTCCCAACAAAATTTATTTTAGAAAATATTTCTTTAGATCAATTCTTTTCCAAACAATTATTGTATTTACTCAAAAACCAACGCCATCGCTGACTTTTGCAGAGTAAATATGATACATATACACACACACACACACACACACACATGTATATATATATATATATATATATATATATATAATAGAGGGTAGTCTGTAAATTATATACATATATATATATATAATAGAGAAAGGTAATTTGTAAATTATATATATATATATATAATAGAGGGTAGTTTGTAAATTATATATATATATATATATATATATATAATAGAAAAAGGTAGTTTGTAAATTATATATATATATATATATATATAATAGAGGGTAGTTTGTAAATTATATATATATATATATGTAATAGAGAAAGGTAGTTTGTAAATTATATATATATATGTGTATATATATATATATATATATATATATATATATATATATATGTATATATATATATATCATGTTTACTCTGTTTAATATATATACGGGTGTACATACGTGTGTACATACTAATACTTCCATGTAGATTATCCCATTGTGTCTGTGTTATAGGTTGGCTAAATAAAGCACGACACTTTGCAGATGCTTCACTCGTAATTAAACTAAAAGTTGCGTGCGAAGATGTCTTCCTAGAAACGGTGATGTCGATCTTCTGTAAATGATGTTGGCTTTTAGCGCGCTTTTTTTTTTTACTTAGCGGCATATCACGTGACCCACTGACATGCAAAACAAAATCAACGCATTCGCTATTGAAGTAATATCAACAGAAATAGAACACTCACTACACATCTACGCATTCTATTAACTGAATCAGATTCCAACGTTCATGACACACATGTGTATATATATATATATATATATATATATATATATATATATATATATATATATATATACAGATATATATACAGATATATATACATATGGTTTAAAGAATGTGAGGCGAGATGCTACGCGTCACTATGCGTCATTGACTTTATGTCAACAAATGTATGCATATATATACGTATATATACATATATACATATATGTACATATATATGTACATATATACTTATTATATATATATATATTTATAATATTAGAAAAGTTTACATATATATATATATATATATATATATATATATATATATATCAGATATTACAGCTATTTTTTAAAATTGGTTTCGGAATATTAATGTTAAATTTGTCTTAAATCATTGGGAGGGCAGTTATGTTTTTTGAAGATGTTGGTAAATGTATCTAGAGTTGACAAGATGCATTGTGAGGCGGCGGGATAAGGTTGTTGTTGTAAAGCACCACTCTCTCTGCCTCTCTCTGTCTCTCTGTCTGTCTGTCTCTCTCTCTCTGTCTCTCTATCTCTCGCTATCTCTGTCTCTCTCTCTCTCTCTATATATATATATATATCTATATCTATATATATATATATATATATATATTACAGAAATTGAGATGAACCTGTTACCTTAGTTTTCAAGATAGAAGAGGGGTGGGCAGGCAAAAAAATGGATGTTTTATTTAGTTTCAATTCTAAAACCGCCCTATCGCTATCGTTATCTACTTTTTTGAAAAAAGTTGTATCATTATTTGCGTCAAGTTCCATTGCAGACTTTTAATTATCTATCTAACCTTGATATTTTAATTGTAACTTCTCAAATGAATTCCAGACGAAAAGGAAACATCTATCGTTATTTTTTCCGAATTCATTTCAGGCGGTGTGAAGGGCTGCCCTTACTTGCTTTTTGCTTTTTCGCTTCCCTTTAAGACTTGAAATGATTTAAACTAGGAGCTAGAAAAAATGCACGCGTTTTACTCGCTAAAAATAAAGGTGCATTGGGCTTTATTATAGCATGGAGGATATATATATATATATATATATATATATATATATATATATATATATATATAGTCATCCACATACAGACTGTTTCGCTGTTTCACAGCTCATCGGTGCGGCTATATATATATATATATTCTACTAATGAGCCCATAGGAGGGTGAAACTCGAGTGTAGGACTTCCGGTTTGTGGCTTTCATTGGTTGTGGGCTTCGGCGTTGTCTTATTGTGGAAATAATTATATATATCTATCATCTCACATTCAAAAATCTAATATATATATATATATATATATATATATATATATATATATATATATATATATATATATATATAGATATATATATAGATATATACATATGCAAGTGCAAAAATAAAGATAATTATTATATCGTTATATTAAATCCTATCGTTATAAGTCAATACTCGATATACTAGCTAGAACACCAATACAAGAAAATGAATGATGAAAATAAAAATTGGACAAAATACAATATTTATTAAATCGTCAATTAATTCAAACAATGATTATATATAAAAAAAATGTTTTTTCCTTAATCCATTGATTTTCAAAGATATTTTCTTAGAGGGTAACCAATAAAGAGTCCGAACTTTTGCTTCAAGAAATTATTGTCGGACTTTTTGTAGGCATCCCTCTCAGTAGAGTAATATCATTAAATTATGTGTCAGTCACATAGATGCGAGAAGCACACACATAAATATGAGACTTGATAAATCAAAACAACGTAATGTCGTGTGGAGGCAAAATAAATCAAAACCTTCTCTCATTTTGGGATTTGGGTTGTCACTTTTATTTTGCTTTGAGTTTTCACGATGGCTCGCTTAAAGAGTCGTTTCAAACGAGCGGGAATCATTTCCGTTGATCGAAAATGTTGAGTTTTACACCCTTTTTTCCGCTGAAAAGAAAAGGATAGCTAATCGAACGGAGAAAGAAAGAGAGTAGCTTATATAGTCTAGTAACCTTTTACGTTCATCCGCATCGCTAGTCCTTCCACAACTCCTGTCGGAAGAAATGCAACTCCAGTAAACGGAAACCAAGGAAATTCAATTCTTTCCTTGCCGGCGAATAAATTGCTTTCATATGTACGTGTATTTGCTTTGAAATTCAACACAAATTTACCGGCAAAATAAAGAAATAAAATGGAAACGTTTTTTTACATATTTCTTACCTTTCATTTATGCGCTGATACTCTTGTCCCCTTTTATTTGATTAAAACGCATAGAAATGATGAAACTATTACGTGAAATAGATCGCAGTTCGTTATAGCTGATTACTATTTCAGTCACCTTATTTATTTGGAGGGAAATCAGTTTCGCAGTCAGCTCATTTTTGTTAAGTAAAATCGGTTTCGGCATTTGGACTTTACTTGTGAACGATTGCGTTTTACTTAACTTATGTTTTCGAAGGCAAACAACAATGAAAACACAAACGAATTACAAGTTTCATCATACATGAAAAATCGTCCGGAAAAATGTAGTCGTCATCTTCATACACGCTGAAAAGGAAAGAGGATCTAATCGAACGGAGAACGAAAGGGAGTAGCTTATATAGGCTAGTAACACTTTACGTTCGTCCGCATCGCTAGCTTTCCCACAACCATCAGAAATAGCCAATGGAAGAATTCTTTTTCTTTAACATAGTTCACCCCAAATAAGGCAGGCCGCCACTGTAGAGTTAAGGGGCTACTGGGAATTAGGGAGTAAGTTTAGGAGGTCATCCTAAGTTGGGAGATGTGCAGCGAGATGTCTGTTACATTAGTTTTATATTTTTGCATGTCGGTACAGTTGGGGAAACAGAGAGCAGAGAGAGAGAGAGAGAGAGAGAGAGAGAGAGAGAGAGAGAGGTCGCACGAGGAAAGAAGCTATTGGAGTAGAAGGCTCTCCGGCAGCTGGGGACCTCCACAGTGAATGGATGGGATGGGATTTAGCGGAAGGGTGTGAGAGATCGATGTAAGAATAAAATGTAATTTTTCAGAGTTGAGATTGGACATTTATACCAGATTATTACTCCTGGACGACGTTACATTGTTGTTTAGTAATGATGAAATTTTTTATATTATATTTGTAAATCATTGTACCCTCGTTATTTTACATTAAACCCTCATGCACAATAATGTTTTGAGTTAATTTCTAGCTTCAAATAAATGATTAATGTCCTGAACAAAGTATGTGTGTACTTTCTAAAGAAAATAAATTACCCAGCGAATGTAAAACCATTTTGAATTTTTCATTTGCAACAATCGGTGGATCTCTGTAAGTTTCTATTACTGAAAGACTTATTGGTCAGGATAGAATATGTAATCGATGAAAGCGATTGTAATTTTTCTGACAAATAACACAGAGTGATAATTTACAAACTTGGCTGACTAATGTATATACTATACATTTTATTTACACAAACTACATGAAGAGGTTTTGCTGATCATACTGTTATGGCAACGGCGTATAATTTGCAGTGAGAAAAGTGTTGTTCTTGTAATTGTAATCTCCAACGACGAAAGAGTGGATTCCGATCAAACTCGCCAATAGAAGCGCCACGTTTGCATGTGTGAGCCTCACCTAATTTGAGTCGAAAATTAATGGCGACTTTTACTCGAATTCGCTCATCATCTCAATCAATTGATGGAGGTTTCATTTTGGTAAATATGGCTTCTTCTTGAAGAGTTTCATTTATTCTTGAAAATGAATCGGATGAGCTGCAAGCTCTAATCGATCAATACCAATTCCGGACAATTTGTACACCTCGTTTATCCGGAAACATGAAAGGATTATATGACTACTTGAAATATTCATTTCAGGAAAAAATAAGTTACATTCCAGTAAGTCTTTATTCGTTTCAAAAAGACACAGATCTTGACGGACCGTTTCGTCGACACTTAAACAACCAAAATACAGATAGCTGGGATTTTCTATAAGTGCAACTCGTCAGAAGGAAAGTCCAAAAAGATCATAAAAATAAAAATAAACAAAATTATTCAATAAGATCCTATTCTATTCTATTTTTGTTTATTCTATATTTTTAAATATTAAATTATTTAATTGAATTAGGTATTTATATGATATATATATATATATATATATATATATATATATATATATATATATATATATATATATATATATAGTGTGTGCAGACTTGAATGGTTTTGATGGGAATTCAAGTAAAAGAGCTCAATATACTTATTAACAGAGCAGGAATACATTTAAAGTAAATAAACGAAACACACGTTAGGGCTGTCCGCATTATAAATTATTTCGACCTAGATGGGTCTCATCAGACGCGTAAACAACCACATTTCGGAATAAAATATATATATATATATATATATATATATATATATATATATATATATATATATATATATATATATATATATATATATATATATATATATAAACGGGAATAAAATGTTCCGGTGAAATTGAAAATAGAAGAAAACCAAAAGAATATTTATATATTCGTCTTTATTGTCAGACTTCCTCAAGATGTTTTTTATTAAATCATGCACGTCCAAACATTTTCTGTCAGCAGGCTCAGAACTTGCGGCCGATATTAGCAAGAAAATCAAAATATAAGAGGCAATTAGATGGTGGCAGTGGCAGCAATAAGGTGTAGGATTGTTAGGAAGTGGGAGAGGAGAATATAGTGGAAATGAAAAAATAGTGGGAGGCGAGCCGTGGTTTAGCCGGGATTAAGTTAAATTTTGAAGGCGGTGGGGGCGAAATGCTATTTGAATTCTTTTTTAAATTTATCTTCGAAAGAGAAAACAAAAACGTCAAAGATTTTCTGGGTTATGTGTTAGAAAAGTGTAGGAGGTGAAGGAGGGGCTAGGCTGGGGGATGACGAGCAAACGTTGGCAGGGCTCTGTAGGGTGTTCACATATGAAATCCCTATACATATGAGCACTCAAACACATATAGATACATAAACATACACATGTGAAAAGTCTTTATGAAATCAGAAATGAAAAAGAAAAAAAGGAGGGGGAATATTATTTCTGTACGACGTATGCGGGGTGAAAAGTTAAAAACAAAAGGCTATGAGAAGAAACAAAGTATGGCTCTGTTTATATTTTAAGATGGGTGTAAATCCCCAGGGGATTGAAAGTGTAAGACTTTAACGAAAAAAGGAAGAGGACTGAAATATTATCTATTTATTTATATATTTATATATTATATTTATATATATATATGAGTAAAGATAGAAATAAAATGTTCCGACGTAATGGAAAATGAAAAGGAAAACAAAAAAATATTATTTATGTATTCATCAATGTTTCGTCTTTATCGAAAGACTTCCTCAGGATGATTTGTCCAAAGAAAAAAATACAAGTATAAATTTGTTTTGCCCGCAGGCTCAATTTTGAGCAAATAAATCGAGGCTAAATTAATAAATTGCTTCAACTAGCATATCGCTCCCCTCTTCCCCTCCTAACGACCTTAACAGCTACTATAACCACCATCCACGTGCTTTCTCACATTTGATTTTTCTTGCTCAAAATCGGCGACTGCTCTAAGCATGCGGGCAAAACAAATTGATACTTGTATGATTTTTTCTTCAGATAAATCATCCTGAAAAAGTCTTTCAATAAAGACGTTGATGAACACATAAATAATATTTTTTTGGTTTTTCTTTATATTTTTCATTACGTCGGAACATTTTATTTCTATCTTTATTCATATATATAAATATAATATATAAATATAATATATAAATTTAAGAATTTCAAAAATTGTAAGTATGAATGAACAATAAATATATTCAAATGATAACAATATAAAGATATAAGAACACAACATCACGTAATATAACAATGAAGTCCACAAAATACAGCATGGAATATGTAACATTGGCAGATGACGGGAAACACGTATTTGAAATTTAGTTTTATGTCTCTGTTACCTTGGGGGTTTCTATCGTACACCTGGTGCGATAAGAAAACCACCTAGTTCTCACAAGTTTCTGGTTCAGGTAAATCTGTGTTGATTGGCAGAGTACGGCGTTTTTGACCGGTTTGATCCTGTTGTTTGCATTGTTATGCCCGGTTCTTTTTCTTTTTAGAATTAAGTATTTACAGGAGGGACCACGTGAAGGTTGCCAACATCCATAGGCGAAAGTGTAGTTATGAAACCGACTGGATTCGAACTTGAGACACCCGTTAATATTCAGTTGAACATCACCAACTCACAGCTACTTGTGAGGCCTCAGCCAATGGCGCCTGCGTCTTATAAGAATATTCTAGCCCTGAATGCTTGCTCTCAGAGGCACGGATGCGGTTGTGTTTATTTCTGTTTGCAATTACTTCTCTCGTCACGATCATTTTCGTGTGTCACTTGCGATGGTTATCTTGGTCTCGGATGCTTTCAAAAACTTACTCGTCTCATATATGCTCTTCGCTTTTTCACCGTGAACCATCAGTTGCAAAGATGCAGGACAGTTACTAAACAACAAAAAGACTTCTTATTTAGTGTCTGGAACAGTTTTAAACGAAGTAAAACAATATATTGTTCAGAAACAAAATCGAACATCTGGGAGCATGACCATTCACCCATAACATCAGGCGGAAAAGTGACAGTGTTCTATGATAAAGACATACAGGTGGGCAAATACATAAAAGAGAACGCCATCAAGCCAGACAGGACTGCTCTTATTATAGATGTAACCATTCCCATTGACTATGGCCTCAATAGAACTGAACACGAGAAGATCACCAAATATCAGGACCTCAAGAATAACTAAGAGCAACATAGTCTCTGAAGGAAATCAACATTATACCGGTTGTGGTAAGCGCAACTGGCCTAATGAAAAAGAACATTAAAAATATTTAGTCACAATCCCTGAAAAACCAAGCCCTAAAAAGGACAACGTCTAACCTTAGACGAGCCATCGGATATAAATTTAAATCATAAGAAAATCAAGTGTTAGCTCCAGGAAGAATCCCCTTGATCTCCGAGAACTAACTGAAATAAAATAAAAAATAAAAGAGAGGAGCCTTTTTTCTTGTGGCTTATCATTTCTCACGCCATTTTCTTTAAAGATGCATATGCGTTCTCACACTGTTCTCACTTTTCTTTTTGAACGTTTGCCACACTACATTGTATACTTTTTCAAATTAAGAACTTTTATGTACTTTCTGACGAGCTTGTGGGTGACAGATCCAATATTGGTTGGTTTACTTTAAGCGAAACGATTTGTAAAATAATTTGCACTAAAATGTATCTGTTTTGAAAATGGTTTGTAAGAAAAAAAAAAAAAATTGGCTTTTGGAATATAAATGAACTTTTCTTAGTTAAATATGCTCTGTTGTTACTGGTTGACAATCATCGAGCTAAAATTGGAAGAGGTTGGTAAACATAAAGTGTTTAAAATATATGCTAAAACATATTTTCACAATCATATCTATCTATCTCTCTATATATATATATCTATATATATATATATATATATATATGTATATATATATATATATATGTATATATATATATGTATATATATATATATATGCATATATATATATATATATATATATATATATATATATATATATATATATATATATATATATATAATAATGGTAATAATCCAGGTGAAAAATATCCACAGGGTGGTAATCCAGAGAATTTTAACCGGGTTTATAAAAAGTGCTCAATATCAAAATAGAGCTTTATATATGATAATTTTATTTACACAGACATGTACAAAATCTGCGACACTGGCATGTCGATGTTATCGATCAACAGTTACTATAAACTGAGATCTCATCAGGCAGAGTTAGAATCCGATCTTAACCTCAGATCATATTTGGAGAGAATGAAGTGGAGGGGTAGATAAAGAGAAGAAGAAGGAAAGAAATTTAGCATTTCAAAAATTAAAGCCGTTAAAAAATTAAAATTAAAAATTAAAAATTAAAAAATCTAAAAATCTAAGATCTAGAATCTGAAACAGACAGGGCAAATAAATAAATAAATAAATAAATAAATAAAAAAATAAAAATATAGGGTGGAAAGAGGAACAAATAATGATGAGGGGAGAGACACATAGAGGAAAAAAGAAAAAGAAAAAGAAGGGGAGAGAGAGAGGGCGTCTGTTGATTTAGATCGGGAGGGAAGGAGGGGGTGGTAGACATGCACGAATTAGGTGTCAAAAAACCGTCGAGTTTATAAATGTATTTTTCCAAGTGAACTGTAGTATGCGTGCGTGCAAACTGGGGCGGTGATAAAATGTGTCGCGATTTTGGGTTTATATTGTCTTTATAATTTGTCTGGAGTTAATTTGAATAAATAAGTATATTCGTTAAATGTAACAGGAATAGTAGTAATAATAATAATAATAATAATAATAATAATAATAATAATAATAATAATAATAATAATAATAATAATAATAATAATAATAATAATAATAATAATAATAATAATAATAATAACAACAATAGATACCCCTAATAATTGAGGTGAAATAATGAAAATAATAATAAATGAAGTATAATAAAAATGCTAAAAAATACAAAAAAAAAAATATTTAAAAAAATATTAAAAAAATATATAACTAAAAGAATAACTGGAAAATGCTGGCGTTATTAATTATTAATAATAATAATAATAATAATAATAATAATAATAATAATAATAATAATAATAATAATAATAATAATAATAATAATAATAATGATAATAATAATGGTAATAATAATAATAATAAAAATAATAATAGTGGTCAATAATATTTTAGATTTTATAAAAATAATAGTTTAGGAAAGAAATAGAATAATTAAGGAATATTAGGAATCCTAGAGGGTAGTGATTATCACAATAATATTAAATAATGATAAGATAATGTTTGCCGATATTATGATATGGGTTAATGGTTGCAATAATGCTGATCATATAAAAATAGTGGTTTAACAGACAACAGTAATCAGAGTGGTAATCCCAGTAATCTTAACAATAGTAATGATGATAGTGAAAAATTATAGAAGTAGTCATAATGGTGGCAATAACAGTAGTAGTAGTAATAATAATAATAATAATAATAATAATAATAATAATAATAATAATAATAATAATAATAATAATAATAATAATAATAATAGATACCCCTAATAATTGAGGTGAAATAATGAAAATAATAATAAATGAAGTATAATAAAAATACTAAAAAATATTAAAAAGTATTAAAAAAATAACTAAAAGAATAACTGGAAAATGCTGGCGTTATTAATTATTAATAATAATAGTAATAATAATAATAATAATAATAATGATAATAATAATGGTAATAATAATAAAAATAATAATAGTGGTCAATAATATTTTAGAGTTTATAAAAATAATAGTTTAGGAAAGAAATAGAATAATTAAGGAATATTAGGAATCCTAGGGGGTAGTGATTATCATAATAATATTAGATAATGATAAGATAATGTTTGCCGATATTATGATATGGGTTAATGGTTGCAATAATGCTGATCATATAAAAATAGTGGTTTAACAGACAACAGTAATCAGAGTGGTAATCCCAGTAATCTTAACAATAGTAATGATGATAGTGAAAAATTATAGAAGTAGTCATAATGGTGGCAATAACAGTAGTAGTAGTAATAATAATAATAATAATAATAATAATAATAATAATAATAATAATAATAATAATAATAATAATAATAATAATAATAAAGATAATAAAAATGGCAGGGGGCAAAAGTAAGGTAACGGTAAAACATGGCAATATCAATATTATTAATAATAATAGTGATACTGTTAATTTCATTGCTGCAAATAACAATAACTATGATAGTAACGTCAGACATGGTGTCACCACTGATAACAATAATTATCTTGATAAAAAGTACAGAAATGAAAAAATGAAAAAATGAAAAAATGAAGAAATGAAGAAAATGAAAAAATGAAGAAAATGATTCAATGTCAAATAGTTAAGTTTAAGATATTAATAATAGTAGTAATAAATAATTGATAATGATAATCTAAAAATAATCTAAAAAATATAATCTAAAAAATAATCTAAGAAATATAGAAATATTAATAAAAAATGGATAAGCATAAAAGGGGGGTATTTAAGAGTAAAGAAAAATACAGAAGATGACCATTAGTGTTAATCGTTGTGGGTATGATAATAATAATAATGATAATAATAATAATAATAATAATAATAATAATAATAATAATAATAATAATAATAATAACAACAATAATAATACCAACCAATACTACCGCTTACAGTACTACTACAAATAATGCTACAAACAAAAATGCTACTACTAATAGAGATAAAAATAATAATAATTAATAAAAGGTATAAGATGATAGTTGTGTTGACAAAATTTTCAGTTGGTGGGGAGGTGTTTTTTTTTTTTTTTTTTTTTTTTTTTTTAATATATATATGATAACAGCCTAAGGGGTTATGAGTGGATTACTAAGAAGGTGTAATCTATTATGCCTACAGTTAATTGATGTTTCTTGTTTTTTGTTTAGAAGTTTGCCCCTATCGCTGAATTTAATTATTTCAAGTTTTTCTGTTAGGCAAAGGTAGCAAGGTGAGTTTAGGGAACCACAGGTGCTAGTTCTTCTAATTGTGTTCCAAGTTACTGTTGGTGATAGGTTATTGTTGTATAGTTCCCAGTAATATATAGAAAGTGAGGTTCTTTTTTGATATGTAGGGTTATTAAAAGAACACTTATGTCCAGTATATCTTTCTTTGAAGGTATTACCAGCCATACCTATGTAGAATTTTTTCAGGGTTGGGTTTTCTTTAGTAGAGATGGTTGCTTGATATACTGATTGGGTTATTTGGCAATTATGTTGTAATGGGCATTCTTTTTTGTTTGTGCAGTTACAGGCCTTGGTATTTGCTGTTTTAGTTGCGGTAGTTTTTTCATTTAGAATTTTGTTGTTATGTTTTTTTATTATTTTTTCTAAATTTTCACCACAGCTATAGCTTAATTTGAGGGTGTTTTTATTAAAGATTTTGTGCAGTATATTGTTGGGAGGGAAGTGTAGATTGATTAAGTCTAAGAATCTTTTACCGAGTTTGGTTTTAACCATGTTGTTATATGGGGGTGTGAACCAGATAATTTTTCTACCCCTATTTTTGCGTCTGTTGTTGGGAGGTGTAGGTTTGGTGAATTTAATTTGGGTGTTTTTGTATCCACTTTGCTTTAACGCTTTATTGTAAAAGTCCTTGTGTTTGTTAAAAATTTCTTCATTAGAGGAGTTATCACTAATTCTTTTTTCGATTGATCTGGGGATGTGTTTAATAATGGTTTTTGGGTGGTTAGAGAGTGGGTGGACATAGATCGGGTTGGCATTGTCTTTAGTATACGGTTCATAAGTTTCTTTATCTAAGTTGAATGTTACGTCTAGAAAATTAACTATTTTAATGTTAGATGTTATTTCTACTTTGAGATCTAATCTTTTCATTTCTCTAAGGATAATTTTTTTTACTCTTTCACATTTTTGTCCATTTGAGTTCTTTACTATTAGTAATCCGTCATCCCTATATAGGCCTATATCTTCAATGCTAATGTTTTTTGTGAGATTATATAGTATGTAAAGACCAACTAGATCAGTGACTTCTGCTGAGTCCAGGGAACCCATAGAAACATCAAAAGATCCAAATTGATTACTTTTAGTCCATTGTTCATGTTTACAGATTAGTACTGTATTTCTGCATTTTCTAATTATATTGATTTCATCTACAGAAATATCAGATAGAAGTGTGGCAAAATCGATAACGTTTTCAAAAAGTTCTTTAAAAATAGATGGGTAGTAGTTAATAATATCAAACTGGATGAATGAGCAATCAGTTTTATTTACTATTTTAAGGAACCAGTTTATTGTATCTGCAGTGTTTATCCATTGATTAAGTTTATAGAATGTTTTTATCTGCTTATTTATTCTTTCTAAAAATTTTTTACTAATTTTCCCTATTTCCTGTCTTGTGGGGTTAATAAGTCTAGTGGTTGGTTTAGTTTGGAAGTCAGATTTGTGATCTTTGAGAAGAATATATGCTTCTTTTTCTTTAAGTTTACTTACTCTATCGCTGATCTTAAGTTTATCTGTGATAATTTTACTATCGGTATTGATGTTGTGGACTAAATTAATATTAGATTTTTTGTAGTTTTTTGTGATGTTATTGTCAAGTAATTTGTAGTATTCTTGTGTGGTTAATTTGTAGAAGTTTTGAGTTTTATCAGCTTTAGTTAGTATATATTTTGACCTATTAATTTCCTTAACTATTTTGTCTATTTTCTTTTGAAATGGGTTTTTTTTGTGGTGAAATGTGATGTCCCTAACAATATTCATTAAATCCATTTCGAACCCGTCAAGCTGTTCAACGTGGGGTGCAGTTCCTTGATTTTTAAATCCATAATAATCCCTCGATTCGTTGCATGTAGATCTCTCCAGGAAAAAGCTAGCTTTCCACTTCATCCTCCTCAAAAGTTCTTCAATCTTCATAATAAGTATAAGAAGATAGTTCCGTTTGTTGGTAGTCGGAATGTTTTTTAAGGAGGTATTAAAATTGGTTTTTTCCATGTATGCGAATTAATAATCCACGGTTTGGAAAGTGCTCAACAGTAATGGAGCCAAGATAATAATGGTAATAATCCAGGTGAAAAATATCCACAGGGTGGTAATCCAGAGAATTTTAACCGGGTTTATAAAAAGTGCTCAATATCAAAATAGAGCTTTATATATGATAATTTTATTTACACAGACATGTACAAAATCTGCGACACTGGCATGTCGATGTTATCGATCAACAGTTACTATAAACTGAGATCTCATCAGGCAGAGTTAGAATCCGATCTTAACCTCAGATCATATTTGGAGAGAATGAAGTGGAGGGGTAGATAAAGAGAAGAAGAAGGAAAGAAATTTAGCATTTCAAAAATTAAAGCCGTTAAAAAATTAAAATTAAAAATTAAAAATTAAAAAATCTAAAAATCTAAGATCTAGAATCTGAAACAGACAGGGCAAATAAATAAATAAATAAATAAATAAAAAAATAAAAATATAGGGTGGAAAGAGGAACAAATAATGATGAGGGGAGAGACACATAGAGGAAAAAAGAAAAAGAAAAAGAAGGGGAGAGAGAGAGGGCGTCTGTTGATTTAGATCGGGAGGGAAGGAGGGGGTGGTAGACATGCACGAATTAGGTGTCAAAAAACCGTCGAGTTTATAAATGTATTTTTCCAAGTGAACTGTAGTATGCGTGCGTGCAAACTGGGGCGGTGATAAAATGTGTCGCGATTTTGGGTTTATATTGTCTTTATAATTTGTCTGGAGTTAATTTGAATAAATAAGTATATTCGTTAAATGTAACAGGAATAGTAGTAATAATAATAATAATAATAATAATAATAATAATAATAATAATAATAATAATAATAATAATAATAATAATAACAACAATAGATACCCATAATAATTGAGGTGAAATAATGAAAATAATAATAAATGAAGTATAATAAAAATGCTAAAAAATACCAAAAAAAAAAAAAATATTTAAAAAAATATTAAAAAAATATATAACTAAAAGAATAACTGGAAAATGCTGGCGTTATTAATTATTATTAATAATAATAATAATAATAATAATAATAATAATAATAATAATAATAATAATAATAATAATAATAATAATAATAATAATAATAATAATAATGATAATAATAATGGTAATAATAATAATAATAAAAATAATAATAGTGGTCAATAATATTTTAGATTTTATAAAAATAATAGTTTAGGAAAGAAATAGAATAATTAAGGAATATTAGGAATCCTAGGGGGTAGTGATTATCACAATAATATTAAATAATGATAAGATAATGTTTGCCGATATTATGATATGGGTTAATGGTTGCAATAATGCTGATCATATAAAAATAGTGGTTTAACAGACAACAGTAATCAGAGTGGTAATCCCAGTAATCTTAGCAATAGTAATGATGATAGTGAAAAATTATAGAAGTAGTCATAATGGTGGCAATAACAGTAGTAGTAGTAATAATAATAATAATAATAATAATAATAATAATAATAATAATAATAATAATAATAATAATAATAGATACCCCTAATAATTGAGGTGAAATAATGAAAATAATAATAAATGAAGTATAATAAAAATACTAAAAAATATTAAAAAGTATTAAAAAAATAACTAAAAGAATAACTGGAAAATGCTGGCGTTATTAATTATTAATAATAATAGTAATAATAATAATAATAATGATAATAATAATGGTAATAATAATAAAAATAATAATAGTGGTCAATAATATTTTAGAGTTTATAAAAATAATAGTTTAGGAAAGAAATAGAATAATTAAGGAATATTAGGAATCCTAGGGGGTAGTGATTATCATAATAATATTAGATAATGATAAGATAATGTTTGCCGATATTATGATATGGGTTAATGGTTGCAATAATGCTGATCATATAAAAATAGTGCTTTAACAGACAACAGTAATCAGAGTGGTAATCCCAGTAATCTTAACAATAGTAATGATGATAGTGAAAAATTATAGAAGTAGTCATAATGGTGGCAATAACAGTAGTAGTAATAATAATAATAATAATAATAATAATAATAATAATAATAATAATAATAATAATAATAATAATAATAATAATAATAATAATAATAATAAAGATAATAAAAATGGCAGTGGGGGCAAAAGTAAGGTAACGGTAAAACATGGCAATATCAATATTATTAATAATAATAGTGATACTGTTAATTTCATTGCTGCAAATAACAATAACTATGATAGTAACGTCAGACATGGTGTCACCACTGATAACAATAATTATCTTGATAAAAAGTACAGAAATGAAAAAATGAAAAAATGAAAAAATGAAAAAATGAAGAAATGAAGAAAATGAAAAAATGAAGAAAATGATTCAATGTCAAATAGTTAAGTTTAAGATATTAATAATAGTAGTAATAAATAATTGATAATGATAATCTAAAAATAATCTAAAAAATATAATCTAAAAAATAATCTAAGAAATATAGAAATATTAATAAAAAATGGATAAGCATAAAAGGGGGGTATTTAAAAGTAAAGAAAAATACAGAAGATGACCATTAGTGTTAATCGTTGTGGGTATGATAATAATAATAATGATAATAATAATAATAATAATAATAATAACAACAATAATAATACCAAACAATACTACCGCTTACAGTACTACTACAAATAATGCTACAAACAAAAATGCTACTACTAATAGAGATAAAAATAATAATAATTAATAAAAGGTATAAGATGATAGTTGTGTTGACAAAATTTTCAGTTGGTGGGGAGGTGTTTTTTTTATTTTTTTATTTTTTTTTTTATATATATATATGATAACAGCCTAAGGGGTTATGAGTGGATTACTAAGAAGGTGTAATCTATTATGCCTACAGTTAATTGATGTTTCTTGTTTTTTGTTTAGAAGTTTGCCCCTATCGCTGAATTTAATTATTTCAAGTTTTTCTGTTAGGCAAAGGTAGCAAGGTGAGTTTAGGGAACCACAGGTGCTAGTTCTTCTAATTGTGTTCCAAGTTACTGTTGGTGATAGGTTATTGTTGTATAGTTCCCAGTAATATATAGAAAGTGAGGTTCTTTTTTGATATGTAGGGTTATTAAAAGAACACTTATGTCCAGTATATCTTTCTTTGAAGGTATTACCAGCCATACCTATGTAGAATTTTTTCAGGGTTGGGTTTTCTTTAGTAGAGATGGTTGCTTGATATACTGATTGGGTTATTTGGCAATTATGTTGTAATGGGCATTCTTTTTTGTTTGTGCAGTTACAGGCCTTGGTATTTGCTGTTTTAGTTGCGGTAGTTTTTTCATTTAGAATTTTGTTGTTATGTTTTTTTATTATTTTTTCTAAATTTTCACCACAGCTATAGCTTAATTTGAGGGTGTTTTTATTAAAGATTTTGTGCAGTATTTTGTTGGGAGGGAAGTGTAGATTGATTAAGTCTAAGAATCTTTTACCGAGTTTGGTTTTAACCATGTTGTTATATGGGGGTGTGAACCAGATAATTTTTCTACCCCTATTTTTGCGTCTGTTGTTGGGAGGTGTAGGTTTGGTGAATTTAATTTGGGTGTTTTTGTATCCACTTTGCTTTAACGCTTTATTGTAAAAGTCCTTGTGTTTGTTAAAAAATTCTTCATTAGAGGAGTTATCACTAATTCTTTTTTCGATTGATCTGGGGATGTGTTTAATAATGGTTTTTGGGTGGTTAGAGAGTGGGTGGACATAGATCGGGTTGGCATTGTCTTTAGTATACGGTTCATAAGTTTCTTTATCTAAGTTGAATGTTACGTCTAGAAAATTAACTATTTTAATGTTAGATGTTATTTCTACTTTGAGATCTAATCTTTTCATTTCTCTAAGGATAATTTTTTTTACTCTTTCACATTTTTGTCCATTTGAGTTCTTTACTATTAGTAATCCGTCATCCCTATATAGGCCTATATCTTCAATGCTAATGTTTTTTGTGAGATTATATAGTATGTAAAGACCAACTAGATCAGTGACTTCTGCTGAGTCCAGGGAACCCATAGAAACATCAAAAGATCCAAATTGATTACTTTTAGTCCATTGTTCATGTTTACAGATTAGTACTGTATTTCTGCATTTTCTAATTATATTGATTTCATCTACAGAAATATCAGATAGAAGTGTGGCAAAATCGATAACGTTTTCAAAAAGTTCTTTAGAAATAGATGGGTAGTAGTTAATAATATCAAACTGGATGAATGAGCAATCAGTTTTATTTACAATTTAAGGAACCAGTTTATTGTATCTGCAGTGTTTATCCATTGATTAAGTTTATAGAATGTTTTTATCTGCTTATTTATTCTTTCTAAAATTTTTTTACTAATTTTCCCTATTTCCTGTCTTGTGGGGTTAATAAGTCTAGTGGTTGGTTTAGTTTGGAAGTCAGATTTGTGATCTTTGAGAAGAATATATGCTTCTTTTTCTTTAAGTTTACTTACTCTATCGCTGATCTTAAGTTTATCTGTGATAATTTTACTATCGGTATTGATGTTGTGGACTAAATTAATATTAGATTTTTTGTAGTTTTTTGTGATGTTATTGTCAAGTAATTTGTAGTATTCTTGTGTGGTTAATTTGTAGAAGTTTTGAGTTTTATCAGCTTTAGTTAGTATATATTTTGACCTATTAATTTCCTTAACTATTTTGTCTATTTTATTTTGAAATGGGTTTTTTTTGTGGTGAAATGTGATGTCCCTAACAATATTCATTAGATCCATTTCGACCCCGTCAAGCTGTTCAACGTGGGGTGCAGTTCCTTGATTTTTAAATCCATAATAATCCCTCGATTCGTTGCATGTAGATCTCTCCAGGAAAAAGCAAGCTTTCCACTTCATCCTCCTCAAAAGTTCTTCAATCTTCATAATAAGTATAAGAAGATAGTTCCGTTTGTTGGTAGTCGGAATGTTTTTTAAGGAGGTATTAAAATTGGTTTTTTCCATGTATGCGAATTAATAATCCACGGTTTGGAAAGTGCTCAACAGTAATGGAGCCAAGATAATAATGGTAATAATCCAGGTGAAAAATATCCACAGGGTGGTAATCCAGAGAATTTTAACCGGGTTTATAAAAAGTGCTCAATATCAAAATAGAGCTTTATATATGATAATTTTATTTACACAGACATGTACAAAAACTGCGACACTGGCATGTCGATGTTATCGATCAACAGTTACTATAAACTGAGATCTCATCAGGCAGAGTTAGAATTCGATCTTAACCTCAGATCATATTTGGAGAGAATGAAGCGGAGGGGTAGATAAAGAGAAGAAGAAGGAAAGAAATTTAGCATTTCAAAAATTAAAGCCGTTAAAAAATTAAAATTAAAAATTAAAAATTAAAAAATCTAAAAATCTAAGATCTAGAATCTGAAACAGACAGGGCAAATAAATAAATAAATAAATAAATAAAAAAATAAAAATATAGGGTGGAAAGAGGAACAAATAATGATGAGGGGAGAGACACATAGAGGAAAAAAGAAAAAGAAAAAGAAGGGGAGAGAGAGAGGGCGTCTGTTGATTTAGATCGGGAGGGAAGGAGGGGGTGGTAGACATGCACGAATTAGGTGTCAAAAAACCGTCGAGTTTATAAAATAAAATAGGGAAAATTAGTAAAAAATTTTTAGAAAGAATAAATAAGCAGATAAAAACATTCTATAAACTTAATCAATGGATAAACACTGCAGATACAATAAACTGGTTCCTTAAAATAGTAAATAAAACTGATTGCTCATTCATCCAGTTTGATATTATTAACTACTACCCATCTATTTCTAAAGAACTTTTTGAAAACGTTATCGATTTTGCCACACTTCTATCTGATATTTCTGTAGATGAAATCAATATAATTAGAAAATGCAGAAATACAGTACTAATCTGTAAACATGAACAATGGACTAAAAGTAATCAATTTGGATCTTTTGATGTTTCTATGGGTTCCCTGGACTCAGCAGAAGTCACTGATCTAGTTGGTCTTTACATACTATATAATCTCACAAAAAACATTAGCATTGAAGATATAGGCCTATATAGGGATGACGGATTACTAATAGTAAAGAACTCAAATGGACAAAAATGTGAAAGAGTAAAAAAAATTATCCTTAGAGAAATGAAAAGATTAGATCTCAAAGTAGAAATAACATCTAACATTAAAATAGTTAATTTTCTAGACGTAACATTCAACTTAGATAAAGAAACTTATGAACCGTATACTAAAGACAATGCCAACCCGATCTATGTCCACCCACTCTCTAACCACCCAAAAACCATTATTAAACACATCCCCAGATCAATCGAAAAAAGAATTAGTGATAACTCCTCTAATGAAGAAATTTTTAACAAACACAAGGACTTTTACAATAAAGCGTTAAAGCAAAGTGGATACAAAAACACCCAAATTAAATTCACCAAACCTACACCTCCCAACAACAGACGCAAAAATAGGGGTAGAAAAATTATCTGGTTCACACCCCCATATAACAACATGGTTAAAACCAAACTCGGTAAAAGATTCTTAGACTTAATCAATCTACACTTCCCTCCCAACAAAATACTGCACAAAATCTTTAATAAAAACACCCTCAAATTAAGCTATAGCTGTGGTGAAAATTTAGAAAAAATAATAAAAAAACATAACAACAAAATTCTAAATGAAAAAACTACCGCAACTAAAACAGCAAATACCAAGGCCTGTAACTGCACAAACAAAAAAGAATGCCCATTACAACATAATTGCCAAATAACCCAATCAGTATATCAAGCAACCATCTCTACTAAAGAAAACCCAACCCTGAAAAAATTCTACATAGGTATGGCTGGTAATACCTTCAAAGAAAGATATACTGGACATAAGTGTTCTTTTAATAACCCTACATATCAAAAAAGAACCTCACTTTCTATATATTACTGGGAACTATACAACAATAACCTATCACCAACAGTAACTTGGAACACAATTAGAAGAACTAGCACCTGTGGTTCCCTAAACTCACCTTGCTACCTTTGCCTAACAGAAAAACTTGAAATAATTAAATTCAGCGATAGGGGCAAACTTCTAAACAAAAAACAAGAAACATCAATTAACTGTAGGCATAATAGATTACACCTT
Organism: Sepiola atlantica; assembly: GCA_963556195.1. NCBI lineage: Eukaryota > Metazoa > Mollusca > Cephalopoda > Sepiida > Sepiolidae > Sepiola > Sepiola atlantica. The sequence goes on along the minus strand of OY744525.1, from coordinate 11,697,354 downwards.
CTTAGTAATCCACTCATAACCCCTTAGGCTGTTATCATATATATATAAAAAAAAAAAAAAAAAAACACCTCCCCACCAACTGAAAATTTTGTCAACACAACTATCATCTTATACCTTTTATTAATTATTATTATTTTTATCTCTATTAGTAGTAGAATTTTTGTTTGTAGCATTATTTGTAGTAGTACTGTAAGCGGTAGTATTGGTTGGTATTATTATTGTTGTTATTATTATTATTATTATTATTATTATTATTATTATTATCATTATTATTATTATCATACCCACAACGATTAACACTAATGGTCATCTTCTGTATTTTTCTTTACTCTTAAATACCCCCCTTTTATGCTTATCCATTTTTTATTAATATTTCTATATTTCTTAGATTATTTTTTAGATTATATTTTTTAGATTATTTTTAGATTATCATTATCAATTATTTATTACTACTATTATTAATATCTTAAACTTAACTATTTGACATTGAATCATTTTCTTCATTTTTTCATTTTCTTCATTTCTTCATTTTTTTCATTTTTTCATTTTTTCATTTCTGTACTTTTTATCAAGATAATTATTGTTATCAGTGGTGACACCATGTCTGACGTTACTATCATAGTTATTGTTATTTGCAGCAATGAAATTAACAGTATCACTATTATTATTAATAATATTGATATTGCCATGTTTTACCGTTACCTTACTTTTGCCCCCACTGCCATTTTTATTATCTTTATTATTATTATTATTATTATTATTATTATTATTATTATTATTATTATTATTATTATTATTATTATTATTATTATTATTATTATTATTATTATTATTATTACTACTACTACTACTGTTATTGCCACCATTATGACTACTTCTATAATTTTTCACTATCATCATTACTATTGTTAAGATTACTGGGATTACCACTCTGATTACTGTTGTCTGTTAAACCACTATTTTTATATGATCAGCATTATTGCAACCATTAACCCATATCATAATATCGGCAAACATTATCTTATCATTATTTAATATTATTGTGATAATCACTACCCCCTAGGATTCCTAATATTCCTTAATTATTCTATTTCTTTCCTAAACTATTATTTTTATAAACTCTAAAATATTATTGACCACTATTATTATTTTTATTATTATTACCATTATTATTATCATTATTATTATTATTATTATTACTATTATTATTAATAATTAATAACGCCAGCATTTTCCAGTTATTCTTTTAGTTATTTTTTTAATACTTTTTAATATTTTTTAGTATTTTTATTATACTTCATTTATTATTATTTTCATTATTTCACCTCAATTATTAGGGGTATCTATTATTATTATTATTATTATTATTATTATTATTATTATTATTACTACTACTACTACTACTACTATTGCCACCATTATGACTACTTCTATAATTTTTCACTATCATCATTACTATTGTTAAGATTACTGGGATTACCACTCTAATTACTGTTGTCTGTTAAACCACTATTTTTATATGATCAGCATTATTGCAACCATTAACCCATATCATAATATCGGCAAACATTATCTTATCATTATTTAATATTATTGTGATAATCACTACCCCCTAGGATTCCTAATATTCCTTAATTATTCTATTTCTTTCCTAAACTATTATTTTTATAAAATCTAAAATATTATTGACCACTATTATTATTTTTATTATTATTATTATTACCATTATTATTATCATTATTATTATTATTATTATTATTATTATTATTATTATTATTATTATTATTATTATTAATAATTAATAACGCCAGCATTTTCCAGTTATTCTTTTAGTTATATATTTTTTTAATATTTTTTTAAATATTTTTTTTTTTTGGTATTTTTTAGCATTTTTATTATACTTCATTTATTATTATTTTCATTATTTCACCTCAATTATTAGGGGTATCTATTGTTGTTATTATTATTATTATTATTATTATTATTATTATTATTATTATTATTATTATTATTATTACTACTATTCCTGTTACATTTAACGAATATACTTATTTATTCAAATTAACTCCAGACAAATTATAAAGACAATATAAACCCAAAATCGCGACACATTTTATCACCGCCCCAGTTTGCACGCACGCATACTACAGTTCACTTGGAAAAATACATTTATAAACTCGACGGTTTTTTGACACCTAATTCGTGCATGTCTACCACCCCCTCCTTCCCTCCCGATCTAAATCAACAGACGCCCTCTCTCTCTCCCCTTCTTTTTCTTTTTCTTTTTTCCTCTATGTGTCTCTCCCCTCATCATTATTTGTTCCTCTTTCCACCCTATATTTTTATTTTTTTATTTATTTATTTATTTATTTATTTATTTGCCCTGTCTGTTTCAGATTCTAGATCTTAGATTTTTAGATTTTTTAATTTTTAATTTTTAATTTTAATTTTTTAACGGCTTTAATTTTTGAAATGCTAAATTTCTTTCCTTCTTCTTCTCTTTATCTACCCCTCCACTTCATTCTCTCCAAATATGATCTGAGGTTAAGATCGGATTCTAACTCTGCCTGATGAGATCTCAGTTTATAGTAACTGTTGATCGATAACATCGACATGCCAGTGTCGCAGATTTTGTACATGTCTGTGTAAATAAAATTATCATATATATATATATATATATAACTCAATGTCTGTATGCATGTGTGTTAGTGTGTGTGTGTCCTATAGAAAAAAGTTAGCGAATCTAGATAAAATGTAAAAGTAAAGTGTATTCTAATGTAAAATTCACCGAGAAAATTAATGGGCGTATTCTTGAATCTCTAAATTCACTCCTAAGGGGGCTATGGGGCAGATTTCGTCGGGGGTCGATTATTTAAGATATTTTCAGCTTTATTTCAATTTCATTATGCATTAATTTAAATAGAAAACAATTACATCATGTACTCTTTTTTAAAAACAAATTGCAAGTTCTCCCGAAAAAAACTGCAAGTCATTTTCTCAAATTCTCAAATTCTAGCCGAAATGACATCATAGGGAGAATGCGGTGTGAAGTGTGTGGGGGGGGGGGATTAAAAATTCTAATACGATAATTCTAGGAAGAAAAAATAGGGTGGCCAACCTAAGCATTACTTAGCCAACTCATAATTCAAAACACGAAATAGGTCAGTATTTTTCAGATTGTGTCCGCGACTGTCCGCCACTGTCCGCCACTGTCAGCCAGTGCCCGCCAGTGCCCGCCAGTGCCCGCCAGTGCCCGCCAGTTCCCGCCAGTGCCCGCCAGTGCCCGCCCTGTAAAGAAATGGCCAACTCATAATTCAAAACAGGAAATGAGTCAGCAATTTTTAGATTTTACATTTTAGTAGACACTGCCCGCCAGTGCCCGCCAGTATCCGCCATTGGCAGCCTTTTAAATAAATCGCCAACTTATAATTCAAAACACAAAATGAGTCAGCATTTTTAGATTCTACATTTTAGTGGAAACAACGCGCCAGTTCCCGCCACTGTCCGTCAGTGCTCGCCACTGCCCGCCATTGTCAGCCCTATAAAGAAATAGCCAGATCATACTTAAAAACAGGAAATGAGTCAGTATTTATTAGATTTTACATTTTAGTAGACACTGCTCGCCAGTGTCGGCCACTGCCCGTCACTGTCCGCCATTGTCAGCCCTATAAAGAAATAGCCAAATCATAATTCAATACAGGAAATGAGTCAGCATTTATTAGATTTTACATTTTAGTGGACACTGCCCGCCAGTTTCCGCCAGTGTCTGCTACTGTTAGCCCTATGAAGAAATAGCCAACTCATAGTTCAAAACAGGAAATGAGTCGGGATCTTTTAGATTTTACATTTCAGTAGACACTGCTTGCCACTACCCGCCAGTGTCCGCCCGTGTCAGCCAGTGTCCGCCATGTAAAGAAATCGCCAACTCATAATTAAAAACAGGAAATAAATCTGCATTTTTGTAATTTTACATTTTAGTAGACGATGCAAACTACGACCTGCTAATATCCGCCAATGCCCGCCAATGCCCGCCAATGCCCGCCACTGCCCGCTACTATCCGATATGTAAGGAAATCGCCAACTCATAATTGCTATGAGTCCTTTTATATATCGGTTACATAAGTGAACATGCTTTATGAGTTCTTTCATAAACATGATTTTAGATAATAGGGATGCTACGTAAACGAACATGCTTTACGAGTTGAAATGGAGGAGAAGAAATCAAGAATTGACAGTGACCATTTGTGCTTTTCGACGTTGTCTGGGATCAATAATTGTATAAGTCATTGCATTAAAGTTCGATTTCTAAGTCTTTAAAAAATAAAATGTAAATTGATGATAAATTGTATTGAGGCAATCATTCTCACTGGCAAAGGTGAAACTGTTTTATTCCGAGGAACCAATTATACCATCAAATATACCCTTTAACTTTAAGCGGTTGCAGTTTCCTGTACGACTTTGTTTCGCTATGTCCATCAATAAAAGTCAAAGCCAAATACTAAAAGTTGCCGGATCGCAACGTGAAGAACCATGTTTTTTACATGAAGGAGCATCACGTGTGGATGCAAAAACAAATCTGTTTGTGTATGCACATCAAAATAAAACAAAAAAACATTGTTTATAAAGAGATTTTGAATCTTAATGTCAGATGATTTTCTGATTAAATGATTGCAGTTTGTATTTCCTTAAACTTTCTTTAAAGTTTTGAAACTTTCCATATCAGTTTCAAACTTTTACTTATAAAATAATTTGTTTCATAAACAGCATATGATAATTTTATTCACTTGTATATTTGGTTTTGTTAACTGGAAGCATGTTTTAAAAATGTACACTAAAATAAAATAAAAATTATAGGAATTACCCTCTGAAGGTGAAAAAAATAATAATAAAATCGACAATTATTTACTTTACCTAGTTTCATTCGTCTTAGGAAATCATGTCTAAAAAATCTCCATTGTTCGCCACTGTCCGCCATTGTCATGTAAATATATATATATATATTGCCATGTATAAAAAATCCACCCACCTGTACATAGAACAAGTTATACTAATCTTACTATTGAGCTATGAGATTGTAATCTACTTTTTCATGTGTGCACTACCTCCACTATTGCAAATATTAGGTGATAAGAGTTTTTAAGAGTATAAAAGCAAGTGATGTGAGAACAGTGATCAAAGTGATGACTTAATCTGCCAACCAATTGAGTATACAAACATTGCTTTTTGATTCTGCACCGGGCATCGCCTGGTAACCCTGCTAGTATATATATATATATATATATATATATATATATATATATATATATATATATATATATATATATATATATGGGAAATGAAAAAGGAAAAACCAAGAGATAGGTTTTATATATTCATCAACGTTTCGTCTTTATTGTAAGACTTCCTCAGGATGATAATTTGAAGAAAAACGTTATGCTAGTACATCTAAGTTTGGGGTTGACATAGTGGAGAGATGAGGGAATGTAGTAGCCGTGGCTACTATGAGCGCCGGAGGAGAGTCCAGGCTGGAGAAGTCAATGGTCACTAAAGAATGAAATGAATATGGAAAGCTTTGAGTAGATACGATTGAGGCAGCTATGAAATGGGAAGGGATGAGAATATAATTGAAATTAGGTTAGGGTGGTAGAGGTGAAAGGGGGCTGAGATTTTTGTCGTGGTGAGGTGTGGCATTGATTTTGAGAGGCTGGGGAAAGGGGAGGGAGGGAGAAACACTGTGTGGTTAGCATGTAGGTGGTATCATAGTTGTAGAAAAAGATTTGAAGAAATGAAGAAACTTTGTAAATAGGGGGGGGGGCGTAAGAATACGTTTGTAATGGTCAAAAGGGTGGGAGAGGTGAAAGGGGTGACATTTTTTAGGCCGGAGGGAAGGAGGGGTACTGACCAGGTGGCTATGTCAGGAATGTGTGAGCATGTGTGTGTTTGAAAGAATGTGTAGAAGTGTGCTCAAGACGATGGGGGGGGGCATGAGAAGAAAGAAAATTGATTTTTATTTCCCCCCTCTCAAACTCTATGCCACATCTATCCACGACAAAAATGTCAGCCCCCTTTCAACTCTCCCACACTAAGGCCATTTCAATTATATTTTCACCCCTCCCCATTTCATAACTGCCTCAAACGTATCTACTCAAAGCTTTCCATATTCATTTCATTTTTAGCGACCATTGACTTCTCCAGCCTGGACTCTCCTCCGGCGCTCATAGTAGCCACGGATACTACATTCTCTAATCTCTCCATGTCAACCTCAAACTTCGATGTACTTGCATGACATTTTTCTTCAAATTATCATCCTGAGGAAGTCTTATAATAAAGACGAAACGTTGATAAATATTTAAAAATTATCTCTTCTTGGTTTTTCCTTTTACATTTCCCATTACGTCGGATTACTCTCATCCTTCCTTTCTCATATATATATATATATATATATATATATATATATATATATATATATATATATATATATATATATATATATATATATAATTATCAATGTTTGCTTTCATTTACATACGTATACGTTTCATCCTTTCGGGAATCGTCAGTGTAGAGATGAATTATGCATACCAGTCGCCGGACTTGAACCGCGGAACACGAGTCATATTTAAAACTCAAATTGATTTTGAAATATGACTCGGTTCGCTCTGAAGAGTTGCAGTAACGACGAAAAACGTCTCAGCGGATAACTATTTTCTCTATCTCTGTCTGTCTGTCTGTCTCTCTCTCTCTCTCTCTCTTTCCCCCTCTCTCTCTCTCTCTCTCTCTCTATCTCTCTCTCTCTCTCTCTCTCTCTCTCTATATATATATATATATATATATATATATATATATACAGAGAGAGAGAGAGCGAGAGAGCGAGAGAGAGATTAGATCCTGACAGGTACTACCACTCCGGGTCAGAATGGATGTTTGAGTAAAAGCAACTGAGGAATGATCCCCCACTCCCCAAAGCTCCCAAATGAGGAGTTCATCACCAGTTGCACTTTAGAGTAATAGCCAGGCGATGCAGATCCTCAGGTTGGCGTGTGCTTGTGTCGCAATGATTTATCTGGTCTCAATTATGTTCGTGTGTCACTTTCGATCGCAACATTTGTGTCCAAAGTGCTTTTAAAAAATTACCATTGTCATATTTTCTCTCCGTCCGTTTTTTCGTCAACCATCAATCAAGAAAAAAACAAAACAAAACAAAAAAAACGTAACACTGTTCGAATCAATTTTTTTTTCTTTTTTTTTTTTTCTTTTTTGTTATTTTTTAGTGGTGGCAATATTTTCAAATATGCGGATGCATCGTAGTAGTAAAATGATATATCGTGATGTCATAGAAAATATCAACTTTGCTGACAAGTTTTACAAAAAGAGCGGTTAGTTTTAAGATGCGGCCATTACATCTGCGCGTTAAGCGATGAAAATACGATTCAAAATGTAAGGGACGGACCGACAAAGCCACTTAGAGAGAGAGAGAGACAGAGAGAGAGAGAGAGAGACAGACAGAGAGACAGAGACAGAGAGAGAGAGAGAGAGAGAAAGAGAAAGAGAGAGAAAGAGAGAGAGAAAGAGAAAGAGAGAGAAAGAGAGAGAGAGAGTGTGTGTGTGTGTGAGAGAGAGAGAGAGAAAGAGAGAGAGAATGCGAGAGATAGGGAGAGAGGTGTGGTCGCATCTAAAAATGCTAATTCACACGTCACCACTGACGATCAGCGTCACTTATGGAAATACGTGGGCGCATCTCAGATAAGATGCGCCCATTCAAATCACATGTTAAACGAAACCGTGACAAACCAACCGACATTGGGTCTCCATATCTTTTCAGATAGAGCTTTATAATAAACAATTAAAAGGAACAAATCACCATTTTACTGCTGTTTCACGGAAGACCCGATACTCGGAAGCGTATTCTACGCCCTTCTGCACATGATTGATTTAAAACTGACGCTATTTAAAAAAAAATATTTCCCATGACATCTCTGCACGACGTCCACTTTTCGATCGGTTGGCGGGATAATATTCTTCAATATTATGTGATTTTTTTCCATCTGAATTATTAGTAACAATAACTTCAAACGAAAGAGAATATCACCGGAAGTAGACATACTATTTAACTGTACACATAAAAAGAGTGACATTGAATACTGTTGCTGTCAATGGATAACTTTTATTATTGTACGTGAATATATATATATATATATATATATATATATATATATATATAGGTCACGATATATAAGGTGTTTCAAATAATAGAGAGTTTTTAAAACTGCTTGTTTTGAGCAACTGATGACGTAATATTGTATTTTTACAATCTTCATTCTCATCTTTTACATGTCTATATAATTGCTCTATCTTGTATATTGAGCATCAATTCTAATTTAAAGAAAATTATACCCATATTTTCCCATATATATATATATATATATATATATATATATATATATATATATATATATATATATTATGTAATTTTATGTAATTTTATGCAATTTATTATCTTCATCTTTCCTTCTTTAAAATTGATTGCTCTACTCAACGTATTGAGCTTTACTTTATCACGATAGATCACTTTACGATACTTCACTTATCGTTAATTCTATTATATATATATATATATATATATATATATATATATATATATATATATATATATATATATATATATAAGATAAATGAAAGAAGAAGAAAGATAAAGATGTACGGATAACAAATCTATTTCAACTTCGATTGTTCAATGCATGGTTTACTCGGTAAAAACATGTTTATTTTTCTTTCCTTGAGCCAAGGCTTTTCAAAGATTAACATCTTATCATCAGAGGAATTACATAGATGGATAAGTTGGCAGTGGAAAAGCCAAAATTCAAATTTTGAAAAAATATAAAGTAATGGAGAGTAAGAGTGTGCGTGTAAAAAATATGGAGTCTGTCCAGTTAGTGAATTCCGTAGATAAGGTGTCCGATGAAAGGAGATTTAAAGATGGAAAAAGGGGGTTTCGTGAAGGCAGCGTTGACAATGTTCAAAATAAAGTAAATCCAATAGAAAGATTTTAGTTCAATCGTAGATGGAGCGCACTTATTCAGATGTAATTTTGAGAATTTTTTAAAATACTTCCGTGGACCGAGACTGAAAGTAGTTTTTCAGAAGTTGAGTCAGAAATGTGTTTATTAAACGCAGGCAGTCTGGAATTTAAGTAGTGACTTCGATCGAGTCTAAGAAAAGCGACAGCTCTGGTTGGAGACTAGGCAAAGTAAAGAAGTGGGGAAAGGGGAAAGATAAAAGATAAAGAAGGTGGGTGATAGAGTTAGTTAAATAAACTATGGTTGATGCTGGAAGAAGAGAAGGGGAAGGGTTTGTTTGGTTACTGCTCATTGTTAGTAAGCTATAAACCGGAGCGAGTTGGGTGGGGTTATCATAAGCTAAACACAGAAGTGATTCAGGTCAGTAAGTAGGTAGTTGTGAAAGGGGGGTCCCGTAATTAAAACAGATTTTTATACAAACTTATATATAATTCAGAAAGTTTAAAAGGGTTCCAATTGGGGAATTAGGATTCAGATGATTGGATATCTGGATTTTACATGTTTACTATGTAATAAGTCGGGCAAAAACAAGTATTTCAGCAGTTGATGTATAAAGACTTTAAAGAATTGCCAGTTAGTTAAATATTAAATGCATGACTAAATAAGAAACTTTAATGTATAACTGAGGGTAAGATTGGGAACAGCGTTCGTCTGTTTGCAGCAATTGAGTTCTAGTATAAGGATTATGGGGTATGATTGGGTTGAATTTTGTAACCTAAGTGGTGCACTAGTGTGTTGAAATTATAAATAGATTTTAAGGAGGTAAATGGACTATCATGAAAGTTATCAGGGAGTGTAGTTTAAAGGTGAGAGTAATGGAATTTATGAGCAAAATATTGTCGGTAGAGCGAAGCGCATACAGTGTCCATGGACTAAATACAAGGGATTAGTGTGTACGGGGGTTGGCCAATAATTGAAAATAAGAGGAATAGGAATTAGAGTGTTGAAGTAGAAGCGGTTAAGGATTAGTGGAGTGGAGGAGAATAATATTAGTTCTCAATTTACATTAAGTGTTATGGGTTAATAGAGTTATTAGGTGTACAGTGGTAGATACGCTATGTTATTGGGATGGTTATTTGTGAGGTTGGAAAAGTTAAGAGCTAAAAAATTAACAAATTATAGAATTTAAGAATTAGTCTAATGTTAGAGAGGGGGTAGTTGGCTGGGGTGAGGGGTGTCAGAGGGAGTAATGAAATTTATGTATTTGAATTTTCGCTTGTGCCTTCAATTTGAGATCAGTTCATTTTTAGAGTTAATAATATTTTTACTTTTAGCTGCTGTAGCTATCATAAATGTTTCTAATGTACATAGTTGGCAGAAAGCAGATCCTGAAGTGTAGGGTTTAGACTTTTTAAATATTGCCCAATGTAAGGAATATGGAGTGTTTTTATTGTTAAAGCTTTTTAATTGGATTGGATAGAGAGGTGACAGTGGTATTGTTATTATTGTGTTTGAAAAAGTAGATATGGTTTGAGATTCGGGTCTTAATGGGGAAAGCACTTACCCCAATGTAAGTGTGTATTTTGTATGGGGTTGTTATTATAGTATTTGTGTTATTTATAGTATCGGGAATGTTTTGGGGTTGCATGTTCAAGTTCTGGGCCAAAGTTAAGTTGGAATTGATGAGATAATTTTAGGGGTGAGATCAAGGTTATTGTTAGTTAGCGGGGTTGTTGGTTAGTGTCAAGAGTGTTATTTAGGGTGTCGTTAAGTACAGGCAATTGGGGATGTGGAGAGCTATAGGGTGATGGGGAGTATTTGTATGTTGGTGTCTGTTTGCATAATGGTGTTTTAGGGGAATTGTTTAACAGTACAATCATATATGACGTTACTTTGTATGCAATTGCCATTCAACGGGCATTCTCTGGATTTCTGACAGTTACAATTATTAGTAGGGTATATAGTAAGTGCTGGTTGCTGGGCAGATTTAAATTTGTTATTAGATGTGATGATGGTTTGTGCTATATTGAGCATTGTGGAATAAGAAACTTTAATAGAGTTTTTATTTAAAATAGTGCTGTATTTATGAGGGTGCTTGAATGAGTTATCTAAAATTTTGAAGAATTCCTTAACGATATTTGTTTTCACATTGCACTTATAGGGTGGATTAAACCAAATACTATTCTTTCTTCTATTTCTTTTATTTTTACTATGTTCTTAAGGGTCAGCTAGTTTGTTAGTATTTATAGTTTTCGTGGGTCTATTTTGATTTTCTTGAGTAATGTAGTAGTTGTCCGCTTTTTATTCTGCATTGCCATTTTGTGTGTAATTACATTTAAAGGTTTGTTTTTGCGTATTTAATTTTATCAATGTTTTCTGAATTAAATAGTGCGTTATTGTAGAAGTTGGAATTTTGTTCAAAGATAGATTTATTAGCAGATAACTTTGAAATCCTATTAGAGACTGAAAGGAACTATTGAATTAATGATGGATAGTTAGTGGTTAGATAGCTTATGTACGTAGAAAAGGGTTACATTTTGTTTGTGGCAGGGGCTAAAAGTTTTGGAGTTAAGAAAACCAACATTGCATTCAATTAGTGGTGAGCGTACATTCTTTAGCTCCCTTACATAAATAATTAAATGAATAAACAAACAAATAAGTAAAAAAAAACTAAACTAAAACCTAAAAACTTAAAAACTAAAACTTAAGATAGAAATACGTGTTAAAATAAGGTCACCCATTATATTGACACAACAAAGTAACAAGATATAGGCCACTTGTTCGTGAGAAGCCCAACGATTGTCTAAGAGAAAAACAAAGAATCTGATTGGTTAACTAGCTAGCCGTGATTTTTTAATATTTTACTTAAGTACGACGTTGTTTTTCATCAGCGCAGGGAAATAACAATCTCAGACGGTCATAGGACGCGAACCCTATTCACAGATACACCTTGAAGCTGTAGGCGTTCACCTAGTTCCATGTCTACATTGTAAGCGGCAAGCATAGACATCTAAACATTCGATAGCGCTCAACAACATAACCGGAGCATTGCACTATATATATATATATATATATATATATATATATATATATATTGTGTAGTACACGTATTGTATTAGTTTCTGTAGATGTAAATCTGTTGAAACTCCAGTGTTTATAAAAAGTGCTTGATAACAAGTAGAGCTGTTCTTTAGTATATATTTTTATTTATACAAACATTATTGGTTACATATGGGCATACATGTTTCGGTTGTACTCTTCATATAGGGTCAACCAGTTCAGATCAAAGAAGACAAGAACGTGAGATGAATTTGGAAAACTTCCCATTAAGTAAATCTTTTTATACGATGAGATATGTTTATAATTTTCACTGGTCAAGCTTAGTATCGTATTAAATTCTTTACTTGTTAACTCTTTCAATTAGTTTCTATTTTATTGTTATCATTTTTATTACCAACCGTTCCTTCCAATTCTTTCTTTTTTAATGTTTTTATTACCCACTTAGCTTGGATTGCTTTCTTCTCCATTTAACACTTCAAAGTTTTAATCTACATACATACACTTTTAAGCATAAATATCTGATCTTCATATAAAATACACACGTGCGCACAAATCTATAGACACACAAGTACACAAACATACATATATATATATATATATATATATATATATATATATATATATATATATATATATATATATATATATATATATATATGCATATATAAAATAAAATGAAGATAATTATACACGCATATATCCATACACGGATATACACATATATACACATATATACATACATATCCACACACACACACACGCACACACACACACATATATATATATTTATATATATATACATGCGCACACATATGTAGATAGACGCATGCATACACATACACATACATACACATGTGTATACATACATGTGTATGCATGCACACACACACGTTCATATGTACACAAACATCGATATTTTTATAATTAAAACTAAAGTGCTTATATCATTCACTATTGCTCCTATCTATCTCAGTTCAATTTGCTTACATTTATACCTACTCTAGTATTGATACAAGGAACTTACAAGATAAGTACCATAAAGACAAGCAGACTAATTAAATACAACGTATGTAATTGCAATAGTTAATTCTCTCTCTCTCTCTCTCTCTCTATATATATATATATATATATATATATATATATATATATATATATATATATATATATAGACAAGTGATAACTATGAGGAAATACCAAAATCATACTATTATAGGGTAAGGTGTAGTGATTTGGGATAATATAGATTACTTAAGTTCAAAAATATAAAAACATCAGAATTTTAAAAATAAATAAATAAAACAAAAAAATAATAAAAATAAAAAAATAAATTTAAAAAATTAATAAATTAAAAATAAATAAATAAATAAAAAATAAAGAAGAATGAAAAATTGAGTAGGCCTTATACTAACAATGAAGTAAAAGTTAATAAAGTAACAATAATAATTAAATTACAATGTGATGTAATAGTGGTTATTCGTAATCTAAAGTCTGCTTAATGTGTGTTTCTTGAAATGTTTGCAGTTTAAACTCCTTTCTTGTCTGACGTTGAGTAATTTTTCCCTGTCTTTTAATTTTACAATTTTAAGTTTCTCACCTAGGCATAAGAAACAGAATGAGTTGAGTGATGTACATGTTTTAGCTTTTCTTATTATGCTCCATCTAATTATTGTTTTTTTCTCATCTATCAATTTCCAGAAGTATCGGGACAATTTTTTATTTCTAAAAGATAATGTATGCATATAATACATATCCTTTAAACTTCTTGACGTGCTTCCTATATAGAACTTATTATTGTCTGGATTTTAAGCAGTGTAGATTTTAGCACAATATATTACTGATGCGGTGACGCAATCTTTTTGTAGGGGACATTCATCCTGTCTCTGACAATTACAATTGTTCGTGGTTGGATTACCTTCAATGTCACTATTTGTATCATTCCTTTTAATTGTTTTATTGTTGTGTTTTTTAAATTATTCTTTCTAGGTTATCTGTGCAACTATAACTTAGTTTTATCGTATTCTTATTAAATAGCTTATGGAGTGCGTGACCAGGTGGGAAGTGTTTGTTTATAAGTTGTAGGAATTTGTTACCAATTTTTGTGTTTAACATCATATTAAAGGGGGTGTAAACCAGATTATTTTCCGGCCTCGATTTCTAGAGTTGTTCGCATTTGTTGTTATATTTTTATATTCTATATCAGCATTTATGTACCCGCTATTCTTTAAGGCAGTGTTGTAAATATTTTATAGCTGTCTCGTCTGATGAGTTACTACAAATTCTACTTTCTATTGACTCGGGTGTTTTTTTAATTATTGAAAGTGTGTGGTTTGATTGTAGATGTACGTATATGGGGCTGGAGTTTTCTTTCATGACGGGTTTATATTTGTTATCAATTCAACCTTAAGCCCTAGTTTATTCATTTCCTTATGAATTATCTTTCTGGTTATGTTTCGCGCTGGTAGATTACCTGACTACCATTGGACCGTCATCTCTATATAAACCTATATCTTCTACATCTATGTTATCATTCATGGTACAACCGAAACATGTATGCACATATGTAAACATATGTTTGTATAAATAAAAACCTATACCATACATATATATGTATATATATATATTTATTTATTTATAAAATACAGAAATTCAATGTAACATCAGTACCGTCGGTTTCAAAACGAGAGGTTAATCTCGATTATTGTCAGCTGATAAACATTTTAGAAATCTGATGTTTCATTGAATTTCTGCATTGTATAAATAAATATTTACGCGCTTAATCCTTCGAAATCTCGGATTTCTCAATTAATCGAGCACTCTGCTGGGTTTTTCCTGCCCTACCACACAGTATATATATATATATATATATATATATATATATATATATATATATATATATATATATATATATATACATGTATGTGTTTGTCAACCCGTAAACTGAATCTATAAGAAATTATAAATGTTATTTGACAATAAACGTAACTTTTTTTTATTTACAATCGTTATTTTGTCATTGATCAGATGAAATTGTTCAGAGACTTAAGTCGTTTTAAATCATAAAAGCTTAAAACTTCTTTTTTTAATTGCTCACCGATTATATATTGAACGTTTGAACCTAAACGCCGTTTGAATTTCAGGTGCGTCGTGGCTTCTTTATTTGAGGCGGTGGCGGTCGAGCGGTTCGTTGATCTGTCGCGCTTAGTTTTTTTTTTGGGTTTTGTTTTTCGAAAACCTACTTTAATGTTCGTTTGTTTGTTGTTTTTTTATTGTCGTTTTTGCTTAGTAACGAGTTGGGCGTCTGCATTGAGTTCACGAAAACATCTTCAGAATTGCCACAATCTGCGAATACGTCTGAAAGTTCTTCTATCAATAATAATGGTAAAACTTTTATCACCATTCCTAAGCCTGCGTAATTCTTGGAACGCGGATGAGTCAACACGTTACGATTTTTTTTTTTCATGGAAATTGCTCCAGACAAGGCACGAAGCCACTTGATGTAAGGAGCTAAAAAAATACTACTCCAAGGTCAAAAACTACTCAACGATAAGTGTTGGATGAATAGATTCCGACCCAGAAAACGACAATTCTTCCCCCTTTGTCAGAAACCTCACTCGTGGAATGTGAGAACTAAAGGACAAAATAAGGGAGGCGAGAGTTACGGGGCTGCCGAAAGTAAGTTTTTAATCGTGTCCTTCTGTTTTGCTGACATTTGTTACTCACGGGTGGTACCACAATGAAGGTTGTCAGCATCCCTAATGAAAATGCTGTTATGGATCCGACAGTTATCAGCTTTCGACAGCATCCAATTCAACACCATCACTTGCCAATGAAAATGTAAAAATGAGGAACCGGATTGGAACCCGAAACTACCTCATCTTTTTGTAAATATAATAACGTGGGCTTTGCACTCTCACTAAAAAACGAGTATTGCATTTAAAGGCACATAAACATTAAATGGAAGTTGGGAGTGTTTTAATGACTTCATAATAGCAAGTTTAATTTGAACCCCTCTCAAAAAAAAGAACTTCGCAACTAAAATAATGAAATGTTTTTGTTTTGTGTGTAATTTTTACGGCATATCAACCCTTTTGAAGTTTATTTGGCGCTTCTGCTGTTTCACAATATGAGACCTCTCTTAAAAAACAAAATAGCTAAAGCAATGTATAAACTTTGTTATGTACTTACGTGGTAGCTGAAAAAAGACTGTAGACCAAAAATTACGCAAATTCATCCAGTATTTATTTAATTAAAATAAAAAAACGATTTTATTTATATGTCGCCATTTTTCTTATATTTTGACTTTTTCCGAAAGTTATCTCCCTTGTCTTACTTAGTAAGCTGAAAAGTCTACCGATACGTAAAATCGTTTTGTTTTCTCTTTTTCTTATAATTTAATAAATACTGGATGAATTTGCGTATTTTTTTCTGTACAATCTTATTTTTAGCTAACGCATAAGTAGATAAGAAAGTTTATACATTTCTTTAACTATTTTAATGTCAGAAAGAAGCACTGTTTATTTAATGCTAAAAGATCATTTTTGTATACGATAAATTGAACACAAGTTGCTATTCCGATGTTATAAGTGCGTGCATGACCATTACTAGATCCGATATAATAGCTGAATCCATCGTATCAGATCATTATTATCATCTTTTTTTGTATCTGTATCAATTGGGCCAATCACCCCTAACCCTACCCCTAACCCTAACCCTAACCCTAATCCTAACCCTAAATCACACAGCAAACTCCCCCCACCCAAAAAAGAAACTCTTTTGATGCTCCTTTTGAACCTGTTCATGTAAAAATTCTGTTTATTGTCTGATTCTTTTTTTTGTCTTTCTTTTTACAGACTTTTAACATTATAACGAAGAAATGTTTCCCTGCGTGTATCAAGTACTTCATTACGACATTATTGGGTCGTGCAATTCAATTTATCCACTTAAGCCCGGACTTACACACGTACACAACGACTTAGCCGTTTTAATGGGGAAAAGCTCCTTTTTATCTATAGCTTAATCTTAAGCATGAAACCTTTTTGACTGTAACCAGCTAAACACCTTTTTCACCACCACCTCCCCCTTTCATCCCAATCACTTAAACACATATAAACACAATGTAAACACATTGTTATAATATTCCAAAATGATCAGTCGCCTTTGCTAATTGCAAGAGCATGAAAGTGCTTTTGTGAGAGTAATTCTTTATATATATTGTATCCGACATTGAGAGTCACCGACGAGATCTAACCAAAGGTGCTAAGAAGCGTGTTAAAGCCCTGAATGGATAAGACCGCCGCCAGACGCCCCTACGTCTTTCAGCAAGACTCGGCTCTTGATTATTTCTTCTATGGCGTGATCAGGGCCAAGACCAACAAACACGCCCACAACAGGCTCCATTTTCTGAATGCTGCCACGGTAGTAGACAAATACATGGCCCCCAAAGCGTATGACTCATTTAGTGCTCACCTTGAGACGGCGGCGGTTATATTGAAAAATAATGTAGAATGCAACTCTAATTGTTGCTAAATAAATTGTCGGGTCTCTGCATATACAACTTTTGTTTTTATTGTCTATTTCGTGTTCTTTTTTCAAGTGTACAACTTTACCGAAACACCCTATATATATATATATATATATATATATATATATATATATATATATATATATATATATATAGTGTTTAATCTTACTTCAATCTAAGTTCTCAGAAATCAAGGGGCCCCTTCATAGGGCCACAAACTCATCTCTATATGAGATACATAGATATTCGAATACTCCATTAAAATTCTCATTTATTTCGCAAACGTTGAGTTAATTGACCAGTTAACTATGTTATAGTATATATTTCTTGTGGTTTATTTGTCTTACCGGATTCCACGACAAGAATTCATCTAGTCTGGTGGAGTATCCAGCTAAGTGTTATTACTTGAGGTAACATCACTAGGAAAAGGTGCACCATTCCTCGTTGTGCTGACAAAACCTTGTACAGAGAGACCAAAAACACTCGAAGATAGTTTCTAGTATGTAATTCAAACTCCCCAGTACGTAATTAAAGCCCCTAAGTAGGTAATTCAAACTCCCCAGTAGGTAATTCAAACTCCCCTAAGATATATATATATATATATATATATATATATATATATATATATATATATATATATATGTGTGTGTGTGTGTGTGTGTGTGTGTGTGTGTGTGTGTGTCCTTATTATAGAGTGGATGATATAAAGAATTCAGCCATGGTTCAAAATTGAAGTAATAGTAATCTAACTTGTCGACACTGTGTCGTCGTCTTCGTGCGTGCATGAATTTGTAGATGCACGACGCAAAAGGTATGAATCAAAATAGATGTTCATCCGGGCAACTGGCTGAATGCGCAACTCTAGTCACGTGGTGCCGGGAAGCCGGTTTTGCCGCGCGCATAAAATTGGCTTCGAAGAATAAGCGATAATTGTAAAGAAACAAAACAAAAGTATACGTATAAACACTAATACAAAAAGCATGCATCCATAATTGCACGCGCACACATAGTCATCCACAGACAGACTGTGTCACAGCTCTTTAGTGTGGCTAGTCAAGCAAGTACTTCCAATAGATATCGAAACCCGACTGTTTTGACAATAAACAGGCATCTCTCTCTCCTTCTATATATATATATATATATATATATATATACAGACACCCCCCACACACACACATATATATATATATATATATATATATATATATATATGGGGCATAAATTCGGAAACACAACGCCACACACACACACACGCACACACGCATATATATATATATATATATATATATATATATATATATATATATATATATATATATATATATATTTCTGATGAGTTGAGAGAGGAAAGATCCGATATTGACATACAAATGTTGGTTGGTAAATTGTACCAAAAGTTGTTAAGTCGGTAAGTCGGCTGAGTCTGCGATATTTTGAATTTAGTTAGTTTCCCTGAGAATTTAAACTGCATTTTCTTTCTTTGTTTTAAATGACTCAAAGCTTCTTTAGTCTATATATATGAATGAAACGCGGGAGCCTCTGTGTAGCTTAATTGCCATAAATATATTTTCATAACTTACTATATATATATATATATATATATATATATATATATATATCGATATATATATGTGTGTGTGTGTGTGTGTGTGTGTGTGTGTGTGTGTGTGTGTGTGTGTGTGTGTGTGTGTGTGTGCGTGTGTAATACAAGTAAGGTTTACATTCACGGGGTAAAAATCCAGAGAAACCTTACTGTGTTTGAATAAGAGTACTCAATAATAAATAGAGCTGTTTAATATGTATTAATTTTTTTTTTAATTCATACAAACATTTTCGAGTTGAACGTCATCAAGGCCAAAAATTCTTGAAATCCGGCTGTCCTATAGTTGTGACCGAAACATGTTTTGCAAATGTGTAGCCAAATTATGTTTGTATAAATAAAAATCTTTACACATATTATATTGTGTGTGTGTCTATCTGTGCGTGAGAATGGTTTAGAATTTTTTTTTTCTAATACAAAATAAATATATGATTGTTTCATGGGTAGAAACGGTTGTGCACACGCACACAGCATTATTTTTGCGAGGTTTTAACATTCAACTGAATCAAACATTCAACTGAATCAAACATTCAACTGAATCAAACATTCAACTGAATCAAACATGGGATACTCACATAGCTTTGCTATTTCCAACCAGGAGGATGGCATGTAAGCCAAGTGTTATCACATGGCGATATATTTCTCACATCTTATGTTGCGAACATATTTGACAAATAGTTCAATTACTGGACACGTGCACACACAACTTTTGCAATCGACATCATGGACTTTCCAGGATTACCACCAACGGTGTGTTGTACTTGACGAATAAATGCAGGTGCTCTAATGCTCTCGGTGGGTTTAGAATGTCTCATACGTTTCGATTGTTGTGATGCATTGATAATTCTGAAATACAGAAAATATAAAGTCAAATAATTATAGTAAAATTAACATATATCCTCAAATACTTCACGCCCCCTCTCTCTCTCCCCCCTCTCTCTCTCCCTCTCTCTCTCTCTCTCTCTCTCTCTCTCTCTCTATATATATATATATATATATATATATATATATATATATATATATATATATATATATATATATATATATGTATATTAACCAATATTAATTTTAAGTAAATAATATTAAATTATTTTACCTACATACGCAACCGCTTCAAACTTTCGCTCTCATCAGTGTAGGAAATGATAATCTCAGACGGTCGCACTCGTTCGAACCCTATGCCACATAACCAACCTAGACTCCGCAAGCAAGCTCTATAATCATACGACCACAAGACATTATTACGTCAAGAAGGGAATTTAAGTTATATTTATGCAGAGGAAGGCACATATTGAAAGACTGACTAGAGAATTCAACCAACGTTTTCGGAGTATGCCATATAGCTACGTGTCAGTCTATTTTTAACTTCCCCGAACAATCTTATTAAAGGGGGTTATAACAATATTAAATTGAATGTCTTAATTGTCTAAATGACGACGAAACGGTCCGTTAAGATCCGGATCTTTTTAAAAAATGAATAAAGACATGGTTACTGGAATCTAACTTTCTATGGTTCTTTATATATATATATATATATATATATATATATATATATATATATATATATATATATATATATATATATATATAACTTGTTTTTTAATATAGTAGGAAAAATCCCAGCAGAGTGCTCGATTAGTTGAGAATTAAAAATAAAATTAAGAGCGTAATATATATTTATTTTTTGTACAGAAAAGTTAGTACAACATTAGTACTGAAACAGATGACAGCATAAGCTGAAGAGCGCCGGATGGCTAAGTCCTTCTGAGCTTGAAACCGACGGTACTAATGTTGTACTAATTTTTCATTTACTAAATATATATATATATATATATATATATATATATATATATATATATATATATATATATATATATATAGGCAAATTATTGGATGAGAATAAAAGTGGTAAAAATACAAAATCTATTACATCTTCAGTTGTTCAAAACAATGGATTTATTTTTCCTAAAACCATGGCTTTTCAAAAAATTTAATTGTTTTCATCAGAGGAATACAGATGGATAAGTTGGTAAGAGAATTACAAAGATCAAAGTTTGAAAAGATTAAAAGATAAAATATTATTGAGGAAAAAGTGTTGAAAATGGAAATAAGTTGAGTTTCCAATGCAAAGAAAATGAATTGAATGCAGATAAAAAGAGTTGACCGTAAAAGTGCATCAATGGAAAATACAACAGCAGGTCCAAAGGTGGTAAATCCGAAGGCAATTTTAAAGACATACATTATATCTTTATTTTCTTGTTTTACCCTATATATATATATATATATATATATATATATATATATATATATATATATATATATATATATATATATATATATATATAAAGTTTTTAAATAGGATGAATGGAGTCATAGCGAGTCGATGACAATATCACAAGAAGACAAAAAAAAAAGAGAGGAAAATTATAGTAATATATTTAATCGTCGGAAGACATTCGATTAAAAACTTAAAAAGAATAAAAAAGATCGATTAAAATTTAAAAAACAAAATCCCAAGGTACCTTTCAACCGATACATTTTCAAGGGAAACGTCGGCGAATATCGCTTAAAAACGGGGAAAAGAGTAACGTGGAGAGAAAAAAAACAGGGAGATTGAATATCGCCATTATAAACCGAGAAGGAATATATGGACGTAATAGGCAAAGTATTTTTTTTTAGAAGTCTCTAAATAAGTCCAATTTGCGAGACAACTCTTTTTGCCTACAGAGCGATGGCTTTCGCATTGTTACACTCACAGCCTCCAGAACCTTGAGATGGTGTTTGAAACGGGCCTTGTGTACAATGCGAAAACATCCATCGCTATGACTCCGTTCAGTGTAGTATCTGTTCCGATGGATACTGCACGCCTGTCCTGTGCAGTTCTAGGAGGTCCACCCTCCCAGGCTTTGCCTCCCCTCTTTGTGGAGGAGTAAGTTTATTGCTTACTGTCTGAGGCGCCCCTACCGGAGAATGCCGACGGGGCTGCCCAGACAATTTTTAAATGGCCAGAGTGCTCACCTCTCGGGTGCTGGCTTTTCAAACCCCACTTTCTCAACCCGATCTTGGGTCACATCTTACCTGTGGGAGTAAGATAAAACTGGCCT
>OY744525.1:11660052-11672552 GCA_963556195.1 Sepiola atlantica | reverse complement strand
TGTTAGTGCGTAAACGCCGGTTTTGAAGGGAACAGTTTGACTAAGCGCTCTCTTCCTTAAACAAAAAGAAAGAGATAAAGAGCACGCACCGGCAAAGAGGGGGGGGGGGCACTGGCGTCGCGTCACGTGCGCGCCGACGATGCCTTTGTATGACAAACATATACGGGATTCTCGCGCGCGTCCGTGGCGGGCTCTTGCCGGTTGATGCCTCATACACGGGTTCACGCAACCGAAAACCCGGATCACGTGCCTCAGCCGACGAAGCAACAAGCGCACAACACGATAAAAGGGGGGAAGTATGGAAGAAATAAGGCAACGACGTTGGTGGCGGGCTCTGCACTGCGCACACGCGCATATAGACACGCAAATTGAGCCGGCAGAATAATGGTGTGGGGGGGGGGGGTAACCATCCCCCCCACACACACATAAACACGCATTCTAATCCGCCCACGCAAACAAATTTTTGCCAAAAAATATATATAAAAATATATATAAACTAATACACGAAGCATTGAAAAGTAATCATAACTTAAATTCCTTAAAAATTGTGGCACTGTTTTCTACAAAAGGAATTTCCGCAGATGACCCTAATGCAATCGCGCGCATGCGTACACGTGAGTACGTATATATATATATATATATATATATATATATATATATATATATATATATATATATATGTATATATATATATATATATGTATATATATATATATATATATATATATATATATATATATATATATATATATATATATATATATATATATATATATATATGTATTATATTAGTTTCTGTAGATGTTAATCCGTTGAAACTCCGGTATCTATAAATAACAAGTAGAGCTGTTCTTAAGTATAATTTTTTATTCATACAAACATTATTGGTTACATATGTGCATACATGTTTCGGTTGTTTACAGAGAGTCAACCTCTTTAGACCAAAACGAGGAATTGAAATAAATATATATATATAAATATATATATATATATATATATATATATATATATATATATATATATATATACCATGGACGACGGCACCGGGGGGCAGGGGGGCTTGAGCCCCCCCCCCTGCCCCCCGGTGCCGTCGTCCATGATATATATATATATATATATATATATATATATATATATATATATATATCAAGCCCCCCCCACACTTTTTGACTTGGCCCCCCACTTTACGGTCATCAATAATGTAGTTATATATGCATGTGTTTAACCGGCCCCCCTCACTTTTTAGGAGAGACCCCCCACTTTTATAACTGTGCCACCGGTCCTGTATATATATATATATATATATATATATATATATATATATATATATATATATATATGTGTGTGTATATGTGTGTATGTGTGCATATAAATGAATATACGTGAATGTGTATGCATGAGTGTACTTGTGTCTACCTAATATGTGAGTATGTGTATGTGTATATCTCTCTCTCTATTTATAATGAATGAAACAATTATAGTCACGCGAATGAAACAGATCGATGAAATGAATTTCAATTGTCGTTTTCATTAGAAAGAAACAAAGACGAAGAAAAAGAAAAGAAAGGAGGAAGAAGGGAGAAGCAATGACGAAAGAAAAGAAATAATAAATATATAAGGAACAGAGGTTGTGAAAAAAAGAAAGGAAGAAAGAAAGAAATGTAAAGAAAGGAAAGAATAAAAGAAAAGAAGAAATAAATAAGTTAATGTTATTAAAGTTAGAAATAAATCAAGAAAACGGAGAAAAAAGAAATAAGTTTACTTTATGAATGAAAAAAGAAACAAGGAGAAAAGAAAGAAAGCAAGAGGTTGGATAAATGGCGTATAGCTATGATGTCCGCCAACCAATGATCAGCGCGCCCGATTCTATTTTCTCCGACAAACGTTTCTAACACGAAACTATCAATAAAAGTAAAAGGATTGTAAGGCAGGCGCATGCGTACGACAAAATTGCAGTAACAATCAAAGAGAAATGGACGAAGAACTAAAGAAAAAAAAATTGATGATATGAAAATAAATATAAAACTTGAAAATAAACCTGTTATAATGTCAGCCATAATTTATAATTTTCAATCTTGAAGGAAATCGTAGTTTTGCCGGCATCAAACTTAGATTAATGAGACACAATCTATACACAGGAAAAGTGCACAGATGTTAGCATAGATCACTAATGTATATATATATATATATATATATATATATATATATATATATATATATCACTAATCTATATATATCACTAATATATATATATATATATATATCACTAATATATATCACTAATATATATATCACTAATATATATATCACTAATATATATATATGTGTGTGTGTGTGTGTGTGTGTGTGTGTGTGTGTGTGTGGTAAAAAGGACAAACGGAAAACAGGTTAAAGTGCAGGAGAAAAACAAAAACAAGAGTTGCCCGGTTTCGTTCGTGTTGGCGAACGTCTTCAGAAAAAGTGAAGATTTGGAAATAATTTTATTTTGAAGTCACACACATGGGAGGAGGAAAGGATGATCCGATTGGACCATATTAGAAGACTTTAAGTGACGTTGAACTATGACAAGTGGGTGACACAATCTTCTTTGTTTCTTATTCTTCTTTTTATATTTATATTTCTTTTCTTTTTTTTTTCACTTTCACACCTACTGAGTCAGTATGGGGGAGGCGGTAAAAGGCGATAAGAGGGAAGAAGACAGAGGAACTGGCCAGGGTAAGCAACAAATAGGAGTGAGTATGAAATTGATACACTGAAAGCGAGAGATCAAGGATTAATCTGAATGAATCAGAGATAGGTCTGCTAATTTGTCACACATTAGGTTTAAAGAGCAATAAAAATCTTAAATTGACAGTCTCTCTCTCTCTCTCTCTCTCTCTCTCTCTCTCTCTCTCTCTCTCTATCTCTATATATATATATATATATATATATATATATATATAGGGCAAGGAACACGATAATTCATGAAAGTGAAATGCCGTGGTAGACAAAATGTGTGAAAAATGACAAACGGAAAACAGGTTAAAGTGCAGGAGAAAAACAAAAATATATATAAATTTCAGAAAATAGAAAATAAGGTTATATACATATATATGATATTTATAAATAAATATTAAATTATTAATACCTACAGACACTAGCGTTTCAAGCTTATTGCTCTCATCAGTGCAGGAAAGTAACAATTTCAGATGGTCGGGAGGCGCGAACCCGGTTCACAGAGTCAGCCTAGAACCTGCAAGCAGTTGCCATATCCACTCGGCCAATAGAAACTGTCACGTAATTAAGAGAAATTAAGATCTATATGTACTTAGAAGCGGGCACAGATAGAAGACTAGTCGAGAGTGTTCAACGAACGTATTCGGAACTTTGCATTAGAGCTTTTTGACAGTCTATTTTTAACATCCCCGAGAGTGCTCAACTTTAATTTTTTAAAGGGGCTTAGTATCATATTTATAAATAAATATTAAATTATTAATACCTACATTTCAAGCTTATTGCTCTTATCAATGCAGGAAAGTTACAATTTCAGACGGTCGGGAGGCGCGAACCCGATATATATATATATATATATATATATATATATATATATATATATATATATATATATGTGTGTGTGTGTGTGTGTGTGTGTGTGTGTGTGTGCGTGTGCGCGCGTGTGTGTGTGTATGTGTGTATAAACAAATGTTTGGAGGTACAAAATTTATATCTGCTATTGAAAATGATTCGCGGAAAACTCTCTATAGCTCTTTCGACTATCATCTCGTCAGGAGAAACCGATAGTATAAATCAATCGATAATATTAGCGAAAATTAAGAGCTAAGTAGGAAATTGAAGCGCTTTTACAAACTCTTTTGGGACCTTTGACCCCACCCCCCGTTTTTTGTTGGGTTATTTATCCTACGCTGTGCCCTTTTAAAACAACTATTCAATTAAATTAATTTTGATCGCGTACTATTGACACTTCAATTTCCCCCTTAGCTCTTAATTTTCATTAACATTATTGATTGATTTATACTACCTGACGAGATGATATATAAAAAAAGAAGTAGAATGCTTAGACGTTATGCCGCCGATAAAGTGTTAAAATTATCATCGTTTATTCGCTATTTAAAATTGGCCGAGCGGTTAAAGACGTCGGATTTGAGTTGAAAAAATACTTGTAGTCCGGGGTTTCGAATCGCATGACCGGTAGTGAATAGTCATATCTCTATGCTGATGAGTCCCGATTTAAAAAGGGCGAAACGTATACGTACATAGAATATAAACAATAACAAATATTATATATATATATATATATATATATATATATATATATATATATATATATATATATATATATATATATATATATAGTGGGTAATACGCTAAAAAATGCAGCCCGTTTAGGGGAGTACTCTAACCCCTAGTTTCATCCTCAGTCAGAAAATCTAATATTATGCTCCCAAAAACGTAATTAAGCACTTTGTGTTTATTCTTCCTAAAAAGAACGAGCAAAATGAATTCCTCAAACAGAACAATTTTGCACCAGTCTTATGTCCGTTGGGAAGATTGAAATCAAGATATAATAATATTAAACCTTATGTCTAGAATCCGTATTCCGATTGTGACTAAATCCATTACATGAGTTTGATTCTAGAAAATGTCGAAAATTTCAGACTTAGGCTTAAATTCAGGAAATGTTGTTTAATTAATGTCTAAAGACTATGGTTCCAATTTAATGCAAATCTGAAATATTTGAATGTTCAAATGAGAGGTCGTGCCCATATTATAGCCCTTAAAATCCCTTTAAAATACTCCAAAATACTGAAATTTAAAGAATAATTATTAATTGATGTCTAAAGACTATGGTTCCAATTTAATGCAAATCTGAAATATTTGAATGTTTAAACGAGAGGCTATGACTATATTATAGCTCTTAAAATTCCCTTTAAAATACTCCAAAACACTGAAATTGAAAGAATAATTATTAATTGATGTCTAATACCTATTAATATTTCACAAAAATCGTAACTATTTGAATTTTCACGAAATGTTTCTATCCCCTTCTTAGTCTTTTGCACAAAATAAATCAAATTAATTATAGCCCACATTATGACTCCTTACGCCTGGCAGCTGTGTTCCAAAATTCATAATGATAGGTTAATCAGTTAGGAGTGAAACATGTAAATAAAATATATACACATTCTTAACTCTCTCTATATATATCTATTTATCTATCTATCTATCTCTCTCTCTCTCTCTCTCTATATATATATATATATATATATATATATATATATATATATATATATATATATATATGACATGTGCTTTGCTTGAAGCATTGCGTGTAATATGTATATAGACGAGTATTAGAAGGTTATCACAATGCAAGAAATGGAAATATGTCGGTGTTAAGCAGCAATACGAAAACAAGGTTCCTTGAAAAAAGAGTTGGTTTTAGTTATACTTCAGTAAATATCAATGTCGCCGCAACAAATATAATTTTTTTTAATTTTATTACTTTATATGATTTAAGTTGTAAAATTTTTCTTGTTACGTTTATTTAAATTAAATTACATATTATTTATTTACTGAAATAATTTAATTTAAATTAATGTAAGAAGAACCATTTCATCACTTAAATCATACAAAGAAATAATAAAAATATATATATTGTGGAACACGGAACACAAATTTGATCCCTGTGTAGAAGTCTTGACTAATTAAGTAAGTCCTACTATTAAAAATAACAAAAACAAATAAAAACACTTGTTTTTGTCTTCTTTCTCAACATATTTCCATTTCTTGCATTCTCTCTCTCCCCCTCTCTCTCTCTCTCTCTCTCTCTCTCTCTCTATATATATATATATATATATATATATATATATATATATATATATATATATATATATATATATATATTAGTATTTCATATATATACATAAAGTTTTATAAGGAGATATATTTTTTATGTATCAATTTTAAGTATTTACTTCAACAGTGCTCGATACGTAAGTAGAGCTAGGTAGTAATATTTTCATAGCTTACGATATATATATATATATATATATATATATATATATATATATATATATATATATATATATATATATATATATATTGTAACGTATATCCCAACGAACCCGACCTCATCAGCAAGTGCAGTAAGATATGAAGTCAAATAGTGAATATGAATGACGTTTTTCTTTTTTAACCTAAAAACTTTATCTCTTAATGTAAACCTCCACTCATGTGACAAATCCTTTCTCTTTCTTTTTCCCCTTCAATTTCTTTCATCTTTCTGCCAGAATTTTGCCTTTTCAAAATTTATAGTATTTGGCGGTAGTACTCTGTAAACTCTTGGAGCCGCTCTAACCCTGCTTGTTTATGACCACAATCCTATCCAGGAAGGGAGAGAGAAAGACACACGTGAAGAAATTAATTCTTTATTTTTACAAATACAGCCGAATGAGATGGACCTAAAAAGAAAACGTCTGATGACTGATATATAAGTAGAAAAGTCGATGAGAAGAAGTCGGAGAAAATAGATTCTTATTTAAAAGATATTGATGTTTCAATATGCCTCAGTGGTCGAGAAATTATACATAATTCCTGCTGAGAATACGTATGAAATATAATGAATTTTCATGTAACAAAGTTACTGGCGAAACTGTACGATACGACCCATCCATCGATAAGACAACACTAAACAAAATCGGTGTTATAACATGTCTCAATTTACAAGCAGACACGACAGAATTTAATCGGCAAGCAGAACTTAAGAAAACAAGTCATCTAGAACAGATCAGATCATTGTCAATAACCGAAGAAAAATTGTGACCTTTATTATCTTTGGATCATTATGAGATAAGTTAAGTATATCTTCATTTTATTTTTGTCAGATGCTATCTTTTTGCATTTCATATCTAGAAACACTTTTCCCTCAGTTAAATATTATTTTCTTTTTATTTTGATATTTTTCACAATAAAATACTTATCTAGAGATGAATCCGTCTTGTGTTTGTTTTTCGTTTATTCTCTTGTGTTTCTGACCTCTTTGAGTAAATTCCGAGAATCAATCTTTTTCCTTTGTTTTCCGAACCTGACACAAATTCGTAACAATATATATATACATAATATATACACATATATATATATATATATATATATATATATATATATATATATATATATATATATATATATATATATATATATAATTATAATATATATAATTATAAATTATATATATAGTATTTTAAGAGTGACTGTTGTATGAAGAATAAAATCGATTGCTTTTGTTATTATTATTTTTATTTAATATTTCGAGCAGTCCTTCGCTTTTTGTCAAATATAATAAGAAATGAATAAATTGAAACTATTAAGAAAACTGAAATTGTCAACTTTGTGCACTGTTCATTCATTTTTTTAACGTGCAGGTTAGTTCACGCGGTATCTCTCTACCATTTGAGAATAAAAACCTGTTGTCTTTTTTAATGAACGTGCGTTCATCTCATCATATATTACAATTGAGAGCAACTGATGCCAATATAATTTATATAATATTAAACATTTGAATTGGGTCAGGATTGATGAGAAAAGAAATGAAAATATAGAGCAAAGAGTAAAAAAGAGTGTGAATGGAAACATAATAATATAATAAATATTATATATGAGTAATAATAATAAAATAATGATAATTATAAAAAATAATACTAATAAAAGATGATATACGTAATAAATCATAACACACACACACACATATATATATATATATATATATATATATATATATATATATATATATATATATATATATATATATATATAGCTTCTTCAGTTTCTGTTTTACAGATGACAACAGAAGCTGAAGAGAGCCGGATGGCTAAGACTTTCCGTACTTGAAACCGACGGTACGAATGTTGTACTAAATTTTCTGTACCAAAATAAATATATATATATATATATATATATATATATATATATATATATATATATATATATATATATAATTATTAATGACAATATATGTATTAGCATATACTATCAGTGCCCTTTTACTTTGCAGTCTCCTTAAAAGATTCAGCTCGATGATTGTCAATTAGTGACAACACAGCAAATGTAAGGTTGACATAAAAATGTTGTTTAGCACAAGACAAATGAAACAGACCGTAAAAATATATTTCTCACAGTGTGTGTGTGTGTGTGTGTGTGTGTGTGTGTGATTTATTACGTATATCATCTTTTATTAGTACTAATGGTTAAAGCGCTTGCTTACGGAGTCTAGGTTGATTCTGTGGCAGGGGTTCGAACCGTGCGACCGTCTGAGGATATCATCCTTGCACTAATTTAAAATTAATATTGTTATAGGCCCCTTTTAATACGATTAAAACTGAGCCCTGTTCGGGAATGTTCGAAATAGACTGACACGTAGCTATAAGGCATATTCCGACAACGTTCGTATAATCTTTAGTCAGTGTTTCTAGATATGCCGCCCTTCGCATAAATAGAACTTTAATTCCCTTCTTGAATGTGAGAATGTCGGGTGGCCTAATGGTTACAGCCCTTGCTTACGTAGTCTAGGTTGATTCTGTAGCGACCGTCCGAGATTATCATCCCTGCACTGATGAGAAAGCTTGAAACGCTAGCGTATGTAAGTCAAAATAATTTAATACTATTTATTTAAAATTAACATATATATATATATATATATATATATATATATATATATATATATATCAATAAAAATAGATAAATAAAAGATTAAACTGAGGTACCTTAAAGTGAATATACGTAAAATAGATATAGTAAGTTATGGCGAATATAAATACAGTGTATATGATATTGTCTTAATTATTAGGTGTGTAATATATATTTATTGGAATATCATGTAATCTTCTTTAATATGTAATCTTCTTGTCGTTTGTGGAAGTATTTATATGGATTCAGGGGACCAAGGTCTATATTAATTCCTGTGTTTTGTGTGTATCAACAAATCGAAGAATCCATTGAACCTCTTTTTGTAAGGGGAAATTAGAATCTATCAGGAGGCATGTAATGCTGTCTACTGTATGACAAGTTAGGTTGAAATATCCTGATAGAGGTGTAAAGGAAAATGTTTGTCCAATGTTTTGTGGTTTGTGTAACTGGATCGGAAGGGAGTGTTTGTTTCCCCACTATATCTTCTAGTGTTACAAATGGAACAATAGATGTGTGATAGTTCCAACGTCATCGTTGGAACTATCACACGTCAGATGCGGAGGTTGGAGTTGGGTGTTAGTGTTATGTATCTTAAATAAGGATGTGGTATATATGTGTGTGTGCATAAAACACATCAAGATTTGTTACATTTGTAGTTGCGGTATGTTTTGAGTGTGTTTGTGTAGTCGGGTGAGAATGGCTGCTAAATTGAGTGGTTGATTGCATAAATAGGAAGAAGGTTACATATGATTATTAGGTTATTAACTATTTTTAAGGGTTATTCATGTTTTTCATGGTATGATTATTAGATTCGGTTATTAACTATTTTTAAGGGTTATTCATGTACTTCATGGTATGATTATAAGGTTCGGTTATTAACTATTTTTAAGGGTTATTTATGTTTTTCATGGTATGATTATTAGATTCGGTTATTAACTATGTTTTAAAGGTTATTCATGTTCTTCCTGGTATGATTATGAGGTTCGTTTTTTAACTATTTTTAAGGGTTATTCATGTACTTCATAGTATGATTATTAGGTTCAGTTATAAACTATTTTTAAGGAGTATTCATGTACTTAATGGTATGATTATAAGGTTCGGTTATTAACTATGTTTTAAGAGTTATTCATGTACTTCATGGTATGCTTATAAGGTTCGGTTATCCACTATTTTTAAGGGTTATTCGTGTACTTCTTGGTATGATTATGAGGTTCGATTATTAATAATTTTTAAGGTTATTCATGTACTTCATGATATGATTATTAGGTTTGGTTATTAACTATTTTTTAAGGGTTATTCATGTACTACATGGTATGATTATTAGGTTCAGTTATAAAAACTATTTTTAAAGGTTATTCATGTACTTCATGGTATGATAATAAGGTTCGTTTTTTAACTATTTTTAAGGGTTATTCATGTACTTCATGGTGTGATTATGAGGTTCGTTTTTTTAACTATTTTTTAAGGGTTATTTATGTACTTCATGGTATGATTATTAGGTTCGGTTATTAATTATTTCTAAGGGTTATTCATGTACTTCATCGTGTGATTATTAGGTTCGGTTATTACATATTTTTTAAGGGTTATTTATGTACTTCATGGTATGATTATTTGGTTCGGTTATTAAATATTTTTTAAGGGGTATTGATGTACTTCATGGTATGATTATAAGGTTCGGTTATTAACTATTTTTAAGGGTTATTCATGATTTTGTGCATGTGTTGGTGTTTTGTCTTTTGTTTTTACTTAAGAAGACGCAGTCTGTCAATTCTAGTGTTTCTGTATCGTTTCATGCATTTGATGGGGTATTGGCTAGTGATAACTTGTTGCCTTAGATTAATGACGTGATGCATGTGATCTCGAGAGTCTGAGCGTTATATACGTATTCACGAACAGAACTGTAAAATAATAGATTTTTTCACGTTTAAAGGGCGGTTGCTGTTGAAATAAAGAAATAGGTTGTTATCTGTTTGTTTAGGGATGTAAAAATAAACATAAATAGAAGTTTTGGAGTAGTTCGGTTTCCGGTATGTGCATGAATATGTTGGGATAGATTGGACCGCTTTTGTGTCTATAACGGTATCTTGGACATAAAAGTTAGTTACGATTGTTGAATTGGAAATTGTTGTGTGTAAGGATGAAATGTATTAGGTTGCATATGTCTTGTATTTGGTCGTTGCGAAATTATGGTGAAGGAGGAATTTTCTACTAGCCTGTACACCGTCATCATGTGGGATGTTGGCGTAGAGGGCTGATACGTTCATTGTGACTCGGATAGTTTCTTGCGGAAGATCTTTGATTTGTCAAATAGTTATTAGGAAGTGTTCGTAATAAAGGGTTTAAAATGTGGTCTGTGCATCCAGATATATATTCAGTAAGTGTGTCACCCTCTCCCCCGGGATTATAATCTGCTTGGGAATGTCCAGGGATTTGGCTAGCTGGTATATTTTGTCTGGGTGGGGTAGGGTTAGTGTTTAAAGTGTATTTGGGGTAGCAGTGATAGATGAAGTCGGCTGATTTAGGGTTCGTGGGGATAAAGGAGTTGATGATGTTGGGTGCCGGTGTAGGTTTTGGACGGGAGTTGTGAATTCTATTTTGTATGTGCAGGTGGGTTTTTCAGTAGAAGTTAGTATCCATGAATTGAGTTTTTGCTTCTTCAATGTATTTAGTGGTGTCCATGATCGTGATGGCTCTTCCTTTGTCTGACGATTTGATCGTGATGTCATAGTTATTTTTAAGGTGTGAATAGCTGTTCGTTCTTTTGCGGAAATGTTGTGGTATTTGTTGAGGTGGTCTTTGTTGTGTAGGAATTCATATTTTTGTATAGTTTGTCTGTTTTAGAGTATTGGACTATATTCGAGTTTCGTCCACGGATCATTATACTGAAGCGTTTTAGGTGAATTTTTTTTATTTCCGACAGTGCTCAACTTTCAATATATATATATATATATATATATATATATATATATATATATATATATATATATATATATATATATATATATATATATATATATATATATATTAGATTTAGTATACGGAACGTTTATGTTTTTACCTTTTAAGGGACGTGGGGTCTGATCAACTCTGCTGGGAAGCCATGAAATTAAATACTGTCTTGTTTTTAAATTCCTGAAACAGTTTTTCATGGTAAACAACTGATGATCCCTTAAATAATGTTAGAAGCAAACTAATATAATAACTGTAAAAACTAAATTGACTTACATGAGTGATTTTCCACTGAACGACTTGGGACTTAAGGGTTTTTTTGTTGTTTTGTTTTTTAAATTTTTTTTTAGTTTTAATGGTTGAGAAACTTCCGAGACTATATATATATATATATATATATATATATATATATATATATATATATATATATATATATATATATGGATATGGATCAGTTGCTTTTAACGGTAATGCATGACGAGATGAACGCACACACGTTCATTAAAAAGGCAACGGTTTTCTTTGCCAATCAGTAGTGAGATTTTGCGTGAACTAACTTGCACCTTAAGACAAAGAATGAACGCTGCACAAAGTTGAAAGTTCCCGTTTACTCAACAGTTAACAAATTGATTAATTCCGTATTATTATTCGATAAAGAGCGGAGGACTGCTCGAGATATCAAATTTAAAAAAAATTCTTTTTTTAATTCTTACATAATACAAATCACAAACTGAACAATCTCATAGCCAAAGACCTAATCGTGAAACATATACTCAGCTTACCAAACCCCATCAAACTACAATGCCCACCCCACTCACACCAAATACAATCTAACGTTAACGCTATAAACACAGCTCTCTCAATATACT
>OY744525.1:11632552-11640052 GCA_963556195.1 Sepiola atlantica | reverse complement strand
AAAAGATATAGAAATTTCATATGTATCAATTAATTAAATGAATATTGAACGCATTTTGGGTTCGTTATACACTGATGACGCCTTTTCACGAGTGTAAAATTTTTATACCATAAATGTGTATATTTACAAAATGGGCAGAAACAATTGTTTAGATCATGTTAAATTAAGAGCTCTAGTATTATACACTATTGAGCTACTATATAAAACCTTTGTGCGAACTTAAAGATAGTATATATATATATATATATATATATATATATATATATATATATATATATATATAGTAAGTTATATATATAGTAAGTTATGAAAATATATTTATGGCAATTAAGCTACCTAGGCTCCTGCGTTTCATCCCCGGGGGGAATCTTCAGGCTAAAATGCATGGAGTTAGTTTTGCCGGGTGTTTTTATATACACGGCTAGCTAGTTAACCAATCAGATTCTTTGTTGTTCTTTTAGCCAATCGTTGAGCTCCTCACGAACAAAGGTCCGATTAGTTTTACTGTCTATTTCATGTTCTATTGTTCTGTATCCTATAGAGTGACCTATATCCTCTTTCTTTGTTGCGTCAATATAATGGGTGAACTTATTTTAACATGTGGTTCCTTTTATTTCTATTTTAGGTTTTAGATTTTAGGTTGTTAGGTTTTAGTTTAGTTTAGTTTTTTTTTACTTATTTGTTTGTTTATTTATTTATTTATTTATTGTTAGCCTGAGGTAAATTTTATTCCGTGCAGGCAGCTGTTTGCTATCTCACTTCTACAGTTTTATAGATGTTGGGGGTCTTAGGATTTTAAATTTCTCATTCAGACATAAGCTACACGGGTCGTCTAAATTTCTACATGTACTGGCCTGTCGTATTATTTTCCATTCAATTATTGGTGAGCGTCCATTTTCTTTGAACTCTCAATAGTGGTTTGCTAGTGCTGTTTTAATTCGACGTTCTCTGTTTTTAAATGTACTTTTGTGGTCATAATATCTGGTTTTAAAATCAGGGAGGTCATACCTACGTAGTACTTCCTGTTATTCGGTCTTTCCATGGCAAATATTGTTGCTTGGTATACAATACTTTTGGTTAGGCATTTATTTTGTAGTGGACAAAGTGTACGATTTATGCAGTTACATCTTTTCTCTTCATTTTTAACTTTTTCATTTCTATTCGGGTGGTTACTATTAGGGTTTTGTTTATTTCTATTTGTATTGTTTATATTTTTGTTCTTCTTAGTGTTATTTTTGCTATATTTGTCACTTTTTTATGTGATTTGTTATTTTTCTCTTCCTCTCTGCTGTTCTCTTTTAGTAATCTGTTATTGTGTGTCTTAATTATGATTTCTAAGTTTTCGCAGCAGCTGTAGGACAGTTTTAGGTTATTTTTATTGAATATTTTATGCAGGGGATTGGTTACGAGGAAGTGTTTTTCAATCAGATTTAGGAATTTATTGGCTAGTTTAGTTTTTAGCATCTGGTTATAGGGCGGTGTATAATAGATTATATTTATTTTTATTTTATTATTGATTTTATTATAATTATTGGTATCCTGTTTCTTATATTTAATTTCGGTATTATGGTAATCACTATTTTTAGTGTATTGTAAATGTTGCTTGATTTTTTAAAAACATTTTCGTTGCTAGAATTATTGATAAGCCTACTTTCGATAGAATTCGGAATATGTTTTATGATTGATGGGGGTGATTAGATGATTGATTGGTGGTTTACGTATATTGGGTTGGCGTTATCTTTTAGGTATGGTTCGTAAGTATTTTTTATTTAAGTTTAATGTGACATCTACAAAGTGAGTTGTTTTTATGTTAGCCAGTACTTTTACTTTTAGGCCTAGATTTTTCATTTCCATATGCATACTTTTCTTGAAGTGTCCTCCCTTAACTTTGTTGGAATCTCTTATTATCGCTAATCCATCATCTCTATATAGGCCGATATCTGTATTATCAAATATATTTGTGAGTGTATATAAAATAAATAAGCCCACAAGATCTGATGCCTCCGCAGAGTCAAGGGCCCCCATGGCCAAATCAGAGGAGTTTAGCATATTTGTTTTAATCCATTGGTCATCATTATTGATTAAAACTGATCGCCTACATTTTTTAATGATGTGGATTTTATCTTTGGATATATCAGTATACAACTCGGCAAATTCTAGGGCGATGTTGAAAAGTTCTTTTTTATATACGATCCAATATATTTCATCTTATCGAGTTTAAACAACCCTAACCCTAACCCTAACCCTAACCCTAACCCTAACCCTGACCTACACACGTAATTCAAAAAAGTAAAAAGTACTTGCTTAACGATTTTATCACTGGTTCCAAACGCTGTATTTTCTCGCATGCTAGTTACAACAACATATGCTAACGTTTTATACCCGACAATCTGCCAAATCTCATTAATTCACTGTAGAGGTCCCCAGATGTCAAAGAGATTTCTACTCCAAAAGCTTCTTTTCTCGTGCCGCTGGACTCTAGAACTCCCTCCCTGCTCTCTGTTTTCCTGACGGTACTAACATGCAGAAATTTAAAACTAATGTAAACAGACACCTCGCTGTACAGCTCCAAATTTAGGTACCCCCCAAAATAAAAAAACGTTCACTCTTTTTCACAGTAGCCCCTTACGTCTACAGTGGCGGCCTGCTTTGTTTGGGGTGAACTATGTTAAAAACAAACAAAAAAATAGACTATAAAACTTATTTTAAAAAACAAGCCAACATCCCCACATGATTCAAAATGGGTAAATATCAGATAGTCACCACTTCAACGGCTGATTCAACGGCTGATTCAACGGCTGATTCAACGGTCGTATTTGCCTACAACTCCTCACAACACTACTTTTTACCCTTCTTTTTCTATGATATGTCTTTCTCTTATTTACTATCACAGAAAAAATCAAGAAATTAAAAAAAAACACGACATTTAAAAAATTAGTTCAAGTTTATTGACCTCCAAATCACTTATTTCACAAAATCAGTTCATCACAAAAATTATTATTCTTTTTACTTTTTCTTTCATACTTTAGTTTAATCCATTTTTAATCCATTAGAATATATAGGTAATATTACTTATCCAAGGCAACGCCGATCAAGAATATACTAACTTTATGACTGTTTGTTTTGGCCTTTCTTACTTTTAGCTGAGACCCCCCCACACACACACACTTACCCTTTATATTATAGATACCGTGCGTATTTATTAATGTTTTGGCATAATTTATATTTAAGGAATTAAAAAATATATAGTCGAGTAAAAAAGGGTCAATACTACTAAAATACTTCCTCGTAAAATTCAATATCTTTGCTATTGTACGAATGTAGCTGTTATAAACATT
Source organism: Sepiola atlantica (assembly GCA_963556195.1). Classification (NCBI taxonomy): domain Eukaryota; kingdom Metazoa; phylum Mollusca; class Cephalopoda; order Sepiida; family Sepiolidae; genus Sepiola; species Sepiola atlantica. The sequence goes on along the minus strand of OY744525.1, from coordinate 11,636,714 downwards.
AACATTTCTTCTCATTGCGGAGAGCAGCCCCTGCGAGGTGATTTGGTCACACTATAATAAATCAGCCTCCAGGGCGTACTAATTTGAAACGGAACTTCGAATAGCTACTTCTTAACCTTTTATATATAACTTCCCGACACCAACGAAGAAAGGCGTCCTCTCTCTTGCCTCTGTCGCATGGACAGTCGAGCAAGGCTATTTCTCCACTGGAAGATAAACAGCTCGAAGAAAAGAACTTTCTTAATTTCTTACTTCCTTCACGGTACAATACCTCCTCTATATTGGGGGGGGGGTATTGTAGTATCTGTTCTGTTATCAGGCATAATTACGTCTTATATCTACACACATGTCATGATTTCACCCTTAGTTCTTAATTGAGTGCATGTTGTCATATCTATGCATGGGCAACATTTGAAACCCAAAAACACCGTCCAATGCGTAAATTGCCGGAGTATCTTTCCTCCACCTTTTTGCAACTCCACAAAATCATGTCAATCTATCTGACACCCAACATTCAATATTTTATCGTTCTTTTGTTATTATCCTATCTAAGGTCTATGAAAAATCACCATCCATGGTCCATTGCTCAACGTGACACTCTAACACTCAACAACCCAAATTCATCACACACAATCATTATTTATTCCGCACTAACAAGGGGCGGGAAGTAAAAAATGCTGCAGTTATTAATATGGCAATTCTTTCTTTTTAAGCATTTTATTTCTTCACTCACCTAATATCCATAATATAAAATAAATTAAAATTAGAAAAAATTTACTCTATCCCATCTTAATCACTCCGTCTATTTACCTACTCCAAATACAACATAGTTAGACTGTATTAAGGGCATAATCCTCTCTCATTTGTTCTAACAAGGGTCCTTGCGATCGAACTACTCCTCGGCTTTCATCCTGGCCAAGGCGAGATTTGTATTTTATTGATATTCCTATCTAAAATACGACAACAAAAAAGGGGGCCTTCCCAAAACTAAAAAAGAACCCAGAGCGTAACAAGATAAAAAGAAAGAAAAGATAAGATAAAATAAAAATTAATTGTGTTCGACCTACCATTCTGTTGTTCTTTTCCGGTGACATCTCTGCTATTTTAACCATGTTTTTGTTTTGTGGGTTGTCTCATGTGAGTATTTTCCTTGGTCAATTCTGAGACTATGCATCTAGCGATTGTTGACTTATACAGAGTCGATCCCGGACATTTAAAAAGTAGATGCGAACTCATGTGTGTCTCTAACATCTGTTCTTATTCTGCAGGGTCAATCCTGGTCATGCACTAAAATTTCACTTGTGTCTGTGTGCGTTTACTGCACAAGCCGTGATCGCGGCACCAAATATGAACTTGTTAATACATAGGCTGTGATCGTCTGTTCGTTGTCTTGGGACTGTGCATCTAGAAACTAGATTTGAACTTGTGTGCGTCTCTAACATATGTTCTATTCTGTAGGGTTAATCCTGGTCACGGCACCAAATATGAACTTGTTTATTGCACAGGCTGTGATCGTCTGTTTGTTGTCTTCGTCCGAATTTCAATACATGTGGCTTTAGTCGGGTTTCTCTTTCCAAATAAAATTACAATTCTGAGTTTTGAAACAAGTACTTATATTTATTTATGAAAGTACAATGATTCTTGGTTTCTTTACAGAACGAGACTCACTTCAAGTCCGCTTAAATCCCTTACTGCATTCAGAGGCAGAACGAAACAAACTAAACCCAAAATCCAACCTAACACGAACAGTTCTTTAGCTTAAAGCCCAACGGCCCATCCCTGTCTCTCAGACCAAAGAAGATGCAACAGACCCCCCCTGCTCATTATGATGGGATATATATATATATATATATATATATATATATATATATATATATATATATATATATAGAGAGAGAGAGAGAGAGAGAGAGAGAGAGAGAGAGAGAGAATCCGGGTTCCGAGTCGCATGACCGGTAGTGAATAGTCATATCTCTATGCTGATGAGTCCCGATTAAAAAGGACGAAACGTATACGTACATAGATAATAAACAATAACAAATATGTATTATTAATATAGATAGATAGATAGATAGATAGATAGATAGATAGATAGATAGATAGATAGATATTGGTGTCATTTGGGGTAAGTCACAAAGCCAGCCTACTTGAAAATGATGGGCTGTTTTAACACTTGACATATGAACTAACTAAGCAGGAGATCTATTATCTCGGTTGGAAAATTATTCAAGTGGTCTGTTATATTAGCATGCTCCACCCCATTTTACGAATCTATAAGTATTTCAAAAGGTCCTGCCTATTTTTGGGTGGTCTTTTCTCTAAGCAAAATATTTCTCCCATTGCCGGCCTTCCGTTTGTAGCAATCATATATGCACCTCACCGAACATTGTACAGCATTGTACATGTTTATATATATATATATATATATATATATATATATATATATAAATATACATGTACATGTTTATATATATATGTACATGTTTATATATATATATATATATATATATATATATATATATATAAATATTTTTTCTTTTTCATATATATATGTATATATAGTTATATTATAAAATAATATATTATGTGTAGATTTTTCAGTATTTAATTAAACAGTACTTAATATATGAGTAGAACTTAGTAGCATATTAAAATATATCAATGGCAAGAAAGCTATACAGAAACATTTGTGTAGTTTATTTGCCATAAGTATATTTTTATAATAGTACATATATACACTAGTATATATATATATATATATATATATATATATATATATATATATATATATATATAGTAAGCAATGAAAATATATATGGCAATCAAGCTACACAGAGGCTCCCGTGTTTCATCCCCGGGGGGAATCGTCAGGCTGACGATTCCCCCCGGGGATGAAACACGGGAGCCTCTGTGTAGCTTGATTGCCATATATATTTTCATTGCTTACTACCTAGCTCTACTTACGTATCGAGCACTGTTGAAGTAAATACTGAAAACTGATACATAAAAAATTATATCTCCTTATAATATTTTATGTGGATACATGAAGTAATAATATATATATATATATATATATATATATATAGCCTTGCCAAAAGTACAAATAATATATATATATATATATATATATATATATATATATATATATATATATATAGTCTCGGAAGTTTCTCAACCATTAAAACTATATTAAAAAAAAACAACTTATAGTCCCAAGTCTTCCAGTGGAAGATCACTCATGTAAGTCAATTTATTTTTTACAGTTATTATATTAGTTTATTTCTAACACTATTTTAAGGGATCATCAGTTGTTTACCATGAAAAGCTGTTTCGGGAATTTAATATATATATATATATATATATATATATATATATATATATATATATATATATATATATATATGCATTAACAACAACTAATAATATAATTATTATATATATTGGTTATTGTCTTGTTATTGAGGCACCACATCCCATGAGGTGACAAACTTTCCACTCAAGATGTTGTGGCACAGCATCATTAGTACCATACAGATGGTCGTAAAAGGCCAAGTAGGATGGAAAGGACCTTCAGTCAAAGGGTACGAAAAATACCGGAATCCTAGTTAGGTTTTTGTCCACTCAAATTCCAAGGGAACCCAATTGACGTTATAAGCAATAAACCAATTGTAAACGGCTGTTGTGAGAATCCACAGTGATTTGCAACGGGCAGACTTGTTTTCACTGAGACTTTATGCACTGGTTGAACGTGACTACTATAAATACCTGGGAGTTCCAAAAGCGGACGCCATCAAATCAACAGAGATGAAAGAGAAGTATATATGAGAAGAACAAGAACCGCATTGAAGTAAAATTATATAGTAGAAATCTAATAAAAAATAAGTGCTTGGGAAGTATTCCTAGTAAACTACTCTGGATCCCTCGTGAAGTAAACTGAACAAAAAAGAAGAACTCAGGTAGGTGAACAAAAAAGAAGAACTAGGATATTAAAGACCATGCACCGAATAAATACACTGTCTTACTATATGTAAAACGAAAAGAAAGTGAATGAGTACTGTAAATATTGAAGACTATGTGGACGATTCTATAAAAGGACTAGAAGATTGCAAGAACCACAATAGAAATAGGCTGATTACCGCCACCAAAAGCCCCACCAAAATAA
>OY744525.1:11612552-11625052 GCA_963556195.1 Sepiola atlantica | reverse complement strand
AAAAACGGTTAAATATTTATTAATCGGTGTCTAATAATTATGGTTTACTTTTCATCAAAACAAAGGCATCTGTATTTCCACCAAAGCATTCTCACTTTGCCAAACACAAAATTGGAAGAAAAATTTCCACATTACGAACCCTTATGCCTAGCAGCTGTGTTTTCTTATTCATAATGATCGGTTAATTAGTTTCAGAATTAACCTCGCACATATATATATATATAAACGTATACACATGCATGAGTGCAAAGAGAAGAGATCAGAATGATGCCTTGATTGAAGAAATAAAAGATTTTCACTTCCTTCTAACTGCGGAAATTTGTGGCACAAGGACGGAAGGTGGGGATGGTCATGGAACCTTCAAACTTTAAAAGGAATCTGGAAGCATTTAAACTGTCGAATAGAAAGTCATTTCTGGCGTTAAAATTCTTAGCAAATGTTTTGGAAGCTATTTGCATCCAATTATTTTATAAAGATTAAAATATTGACTGAACAAAATTGGTTATAGTTTATAAAAATTGGGTTCAATTAATAATGTTGTAATAATTCCATTTATAAAAATTGGGTTCAATTAATAATGTTGTAATAATTACATTTATAAAAATTGGGTTCAATTATTAATGTTGTAATAATTACATTTATAAAAATTGGGTTCAATTAATAATGTTGTAATAATTACATTTATAAAAATTAGGTTCAATTAATAATGTTGTAATAATTACATTTATAAAAATTGGGTTCAATTAATAATGTTGTAATAATTACATTTATAAAAATTGGGTTCAATTAATAATGTTGTAATAATTACATTTATAAAAATTGGGTTCAATTAATAATGTTGTAATAATTACATTTATAAAAATTGGGTTCAATTAATAATGTTGTAATAATTCCATTTATAAAAATTGGGTTCAATTAATAATGTTGTAATAATTCCATTTATAAAAATTGGGTTCAATTAATAATGTTGTAATAATTACATTTATAAAAATTGGGTTCAATTAATAATGTTGTAATAATTACATTTATAAAAATTGGGTTCAATTAATAATGTTGTAATAATTCCATTTATAAAAATTGGGTTCAATTAATAATGTTGTAATAATTCCATTTATAAAAATTGGGTTCAATTAATAATGTTGTAATAATTACATTTATAAAAATTGGGTTCAATTAATAATGTTGTAATAATTCCATTTATAAAAATTGGGTTCAATTAATAATGTTGTAATAATTCCATTTATAAAAATTGGGTTCAATTAATAATGTTGTAATAATTACATTTATAAAAATTGGGTTCAATTAATAATGTTGTAATAATTACATTTATAAAAATTGGGTTCAATTAATAATGTTGTAATAATTACATTTCTAAAAATTGGGTTCAATTAATAATGTTGTAATAATTACATTTATAAAAATTGGGTTCAATTAATAATGTTGTAATAATTACATTTCTAAAAATTGGATTCAATTAATAATGTTGTAATAATTCCATTTATAAAAATTGGGTTCAATTAATAATGTTGTAATAATTACATTTATAAAAATTGGGTTCAATTAATAATGTTGTAATAATTACATTTATAAAAATTGGGTTCAATTAATAATGTTGTAATAATTACATTTATAAAAATTGGGTTCAATTAATAATGTTGTAATAATTACATTTATAAAAATTGGGTTCAATTAATAATGTTGTAATAATTACATTTATAAAAATTGGGTTCAATTAATAATGTTGTAATGATTACATTTATAAAAATTGGGTTCAATTAATAATGTTGTAATAATTACATTTATAAAAATTGGGTTCAATTAATAATGTTGTAATAATTACATTTCTAAAAATTGGGTTCAATTAATAATGTTGTAATAATTACATTTATAAAAATTGGGTTCAATTAATAATGTTGTAATAATTACATTTATAAAAATTGGGTTCAATTAATAATGTTGTAATAATTACATTTATAAAAATTGGGTTCAATTAACAATGTTGTAATAATTACATTTCTAAAAATTGGGTTCAATTAATAATGTTGTAATAATTACATTTATAAAAATTGGGTTCAATTAATAATGTTGTAATAATTACATTTATAAAAATTGGGTTCAATTAATAATGTTGTAATAATTCCATTTATAAAAATTGGGTTCAATTAATAATGTTGTAATAATTACATTTCTAAAAATTGGGTTCAATTAATAATGTTGTAATAATTACATTTCTAAAAATTGGATTCAATTAATAATGTTGTAATAATTACATTTATAAAAATTGGGTTCAATTAATAATGTTGTAATAATTACATTTATAAAAATTGGGTTCAATTAATAATGTTGTAATAATTACATTTATAAAAATTGGGTTCAATTAACAATGTTGTAATAATTACATTTATAAAAATTGGGTTCAATTAATAATGTTGTAATAATTACATTTAGAAAAATTGGGTTCAATTAATAATGTTGTAATAATTACATTTATAAAAATTGGGTTCAATTAATAATGTTTTAATAATTCCATTTATAAAAATTGGGTTCAATTAATAATGTTGTAATAATTCCATTTATAAAAATTGGGTTCAATTAATAATGTTGTAATAATTACATTTATAAAAATTGGGTTCAATTAATAATGTTGTAATAATTACATTTATAAAAATTGGGTTCAATTAATAATGTTGTAATAATTCCATTTATAAAAATTGGGTTCAATTAATAATGTTGTAATAATTCCATTTATAAAAATTGGGTTCAATTAATAATGTTGTAATAATTCCATTTATAAAAATTGGGTTCAATTAATAATGTTGTAATAATTACATTTATAAAAATTGGGTTCAATTAATAATGTTGTAATAATTACATTTATAAAAATTGGGTTCAATTAATAATGTTGTAATAATTACATTTATAAAAATTGGGTTCAATTAATAATGTTGTAATAATTCCATTTATAAAAATTGGGTTCAATTAATAATGTTGTAATAATTCCATTTATAAAAATTGGGTTCAATTAATAATGTTGTAATAATTACATTTATAAAAATTGGGTTCAATTAATAATGTTGTAATAATTCCATTTATAAAAATTGGGTTCAATTAATAATGTTGTAATAATTACATTTATAAAAATTGGGTTCAATTAATAATGTTGTAATAATTACATTTATAAAAATTGGATTCAATTAATAATGTTGTAATAATTACATTTCTAAAAATTGGGTTCAATTAATAATGTTGTAATAATTACATTTATAAAAATTGGGTTCAATTAATAATGTTGTAATAATTACATTTATAAAAATTGGGTTCAATTAATAATGTTTTAATAATTCCATTTATAAAAATTGGGTTCAATTAATAATGTTGTAATAATTCCATTTATAAAAATTGGGTTCAATTAATAATGTTGTAATAATTACATTTATAAAAATTGGGTTCAATTAATAATGTTGTAATAATTACATTTATAAAAATTGGGTTCAATTAATAATGTTGTAATAATTCCATTTATAAAAATTGGGTTCAATTAATAATGTTGTAATAATTCCATTTATAAAAATTGGGTTCAATTAATAATGTTGTAATAATTACATTTATAAAAATTGGGTTCAATTAATAATGTTGTAATAATTACATTTATAAAAATTGGGTTCAATTAATAATGTTGTAATAATTCCATTTATAAAAATTGGGTTCAATTAATAATGTTGTAATAATTCCATTTATAAAAATTGGGTTCAATTAATAATGTTGTAATAATTACATTTATAAAAATTGGGTTCAATTAATAATGTTGTAATAATTACATTTATAAAAATTGGGTTCAATTAATAATGTTGTAATAATTTCAATTTATAAAAATTGGGTTCAATTAATAATGTTGTAATAATTACATTTAACTTTTAAAATCTTATTAAAAATAATAATTTGGTTTTAAAAAAAAGCGGCATAGTGAAACAAAGATGATAGTAAAAAGATTCCCGGGCAACCCTAACCCTAACCTCCCACCGCGGAAATATGTGGCACAAGGTGGGGACGGTAGGCCAACGAACAAGAGGTAGCCCCGTTGGCATTCACCGTTACGGGCGCCTCAGGCGATTGGCAATAGACCAACCCTTTCTCAAACAGAGAAAGGTAAAGCTTGGGAGGCTTGAAATCTTAGGACTACCAAGGACAGATACGTCAGTCCGACAAGAAGAAACCACAACGGCTCACCCTCTGTCGGACTGATTGTTGAGGACGTATCCTGAAAAAGAAATTCAACTATTACTATCATGCCTAACAGAGATTTGGGATACATACAGAGGATTGTTTAAAAAAAAAACTTCATAAGAAAAAGAAGAAAATTTAAGGTTCAAGAAATTAAGGAGAAATTAAGGGAATTATTGGAATACATTTCTTGTGCTAAAAGTTGATGAGGCAGGGAACCTAGGGGAAAGTTGAGGGTGGGGAAGACAAACGGGTGGTGATGTTTTAATATTGACTTCAAGGATGAGAGATCGGGCTGGAAGCTAATGGAGATAAAAAAATAAAAAATAAATAAAATAAAAGCGTCAAAGTCAATAGTTAAATAAAAGGTATGCATGCAACGTTAAAGGGTTTTCCAGAAGAAATCATTTTCATCCACAGAAAAATAAAAGGGATGCCTTGATGAAAACTCCTTTAAAGTATTACTTCAAGAAAACCTTTTCAAGTTTTATATAAGATTTTTACTTTGCGATATTTTTAATTGTAAAACACACAAGAAGAATATCATGAAATATGTATTGAATTTGACTAATTTAATACGAGCTTTAAAAAAGTCGACTCGATATTTTGGTTTGCAGTGTATGCAATCTGTAAATCAGTTAATCTGTTAATCGGGAATATAAAGCAAATTCAGGGTATTAAATTAAAATGCAAGGAAGTACGGCCTATATAGTCAACATCGCACTGGCATTGAAAACGGTTAACAACATCACTATAATGGATAAAGGACACACTATCCTTGCAAAAAGAAGGAAAAGTAGGTCTTGTAGCAAAACCCAAGCGCAAGGAAACAGAGTAAAAGCAATTGATAATACTTCCAACAACCTGCTTAACCAGTATTTTAATATTTGCAGACCCGCATAAACCAGCATGTTCCATCCAGGATTAGACAGGGAATGGCAGGATCTCTTTGCCACCCTTCCTCTGCGATTTTGCACTTTGCTATGGTTATAAAAACTATAAATTGGAGCGTGTTTAGGTGCTGCATAGAGCGGATCCCAAAAACCATTTTAAAATTTTGGAATCCGTTTCCATCACTCTACGTAAACCTTCTTTGTGCTTGCAGAACAAGTTTGTGAAAGCGTCAACTCTCTTTGGGGAACTTTTACCCCACCCACCCGTTTTTTTATCCCACGCTGTGGCGTTTTTAAACGATTATTAAATAAAATTCCTTTTAATCGAGTTTTAGTATTCGATTGTACTTCAATTCCCCTCCATTGCACTTCATTTTCGTTGATATATTTGATTGATTATACTATCGGTTTCTTCTGAGAGTTTTCCGCAAATGATTTTCAAAATCATATATATATATATATATATATATATATATATATATATATATATATATATATATATATATATATATATATATATATATATGAGAAACCCCTCTAGATGAGCACTGTAAGTGTAGTATTAACACAGCGTCGCTAGCTATATATGCATCGTTCCTTTCATTAAGTAGAACGCTCTATTGATGTCAAAGCCGCCGAATAAGTGTTAAAATTATCACTGTTTATTTAGATATTCAGCGGTGGCCGTGTGGTTTTAGACGTCGGGATTTGAGTTGTAAAATACTCGTAGCCCGGGGTTTCGAATCCCGTGAATAGTTATATCTAACAAAACAAATAGAGAGAGACTTGGGACTAAAATGTTTTTTGGGGTTTGTTTTTTCTTTATATAATTTTAATGGTTGAGAAACTTCCGAGACTATATATATATATATATATATATAAAGCTAAGTGTATTTTCTCATCATTTATTTTTAATATACAAAAGTAAGTAAACCAGATATTTTATATTATACCTAAATAGCCATGCATATGACGCATAGAACTTTCGTTCCTTTTCATCCTTGCACCATGTTTTTGCAGGCATATATATTTCGTTTTAGTTTCTTTTTTAACATATTTATTCCGGCTAGGAAGTTTGTTTATACCTATATACCTCCATCCGCTTACGATATTATTAACATAAATTTCTACATTCCTATATTTATTTAGAATGTATACTTAACTTTTATTTAATTAAAATTACTTGTTTACCACAATAGTAGATATATAAATTTCCATTCTATCTAACTAATACTTACAATTTCGTATCCATGCAATGATACAAGCCCTCGATTTTTCATCTTGCATAATAGATTCTAGATGATGTAAGCGGCCTTTTATTATTCTTGACTAATTAATTTTTAAGGTTATTTATTTATTTATTATGACCTATTTAAGTTCATAAACATTTTTCTTGGTCTTTCTTTAAAATTAATAAAACCTATTTTCTCTTGTTAGCAAAATCAATACGTTATTATTTTCAATGTACGAGTCAGAATACCGCTTGTCTTGAAGAAAGAAAACTTTCCCGAGCGCAAGACTTGTATGTGATGGGGTCAGAGATCAGACTGTCGTCGTTCGAGAAAATCAGTTATGAAACTAAAAAATAAACATTTGACAAGGCGTACACTGATGACACTAGTATTCCCTCTTTCTCTCTTTCTATCTCTCTCTCTCTTTCTCTCTCCCCTTCACTCTTCCACTCTACCCTTCTCTCTCTCTCTCTAGTAAAGAGATGAAAACGAGAGACTGGTTTTGAATTCTGACAGAAACGCACGCGTCTTGTCGCGTTCTCTGCAAAGTTATGCAAATGTGATTCGGAAGAAAATAAATATATATTTTCGCCTTCCTTTTCATAGAATACATTACATGTCAACATAAAAAAATTAACACCATTGACAAAACGACTACGGGTTTCTGTGAACAGATTTAAATAAAACATAGCCAAATTATGAAGATGTGTCATTCAATTCAAAGTTAACTAATTTGTTGTAATAGACTATTCTACATGCCTTTTTTTCTATATGCACTCATTATATAGACAGTGAGTAGCGATTTGAAGGTCTTGCTGCTTACATGGATAATAGATGACTAATGTATGTCTCTCCATTAATATACTCTCTATTGCAATACGCCTGCCTTTCTTCCCAATACTAAAGTGGTAGGTGGTCTTTCAACGCAGTAAACTACTATAATTCTTTAGAAATGATTCAACAGTGGCGACGAAAGTCGACGGAGTTTCGTCGAAAATATTTACAAATGACTTCTATTTTCAATTTTATAATAGACAAATTACGTTTTTTTTATAATTAATTTCATATTTAAATTGTCGTCGACTTTTCAAGCTGTACAATAATAGCAAACAGTATTCTATTAAATTTCAATGTTCGCTGATAATTCGAGTTTTTTTCTTGTCAATTCAACTTTCTAAGGCCAGTTTATTAGATTATAAACAATTCATTTTTACGTCGACCCATCAATAAAATTAACATGCAAATAAAATGACGCTATTTGTCTGTGTCGATATCCTGATACATTAACACAATCAAACTTCTGACGAATGCAACGCTAAATTGGTTAAACAATTACAACACATTCGTCCTAGACTTAAATAAATCATATTACTTTGACAGTCAGCGATTGTATAGCGCCAATGACTTATTTTCAATGCGATTACAAAGAAAGCAAAACGAAGAAAAAAGCCAACGGTTTTACGTTCTTTAAAAGTTCAGATTGTTTTTGTCGCAGCATTCTGAGTTCGAACCTAGGTTGACCCGTTTATATTTTTCCATCGGTGTTGTCCTTCTTCTTAACGAAATCAATGCAAATTAAAACATTAAGTCACTTTTTCCTTTTTTCGTTTAGTCTATTTAGTTTGCATAATTTGGGACACCAGGCGACGCCAAGGAAACCCAAACTAATATATATATATATATATATATATATATATATATATATATATATATATATATATATATATATATATATATATATATATATATATATATATATATATATATTAAGGGATCATCAGTTGTTTACCATGAAAAACTGTTTCGGGAATTTATATATATATATATATATATATATATATATATATATATATATATATATATACATATAAACAAGTAAGGGCTGAGAATACAAATTGAGTAAAATACAATATCTATTAAGACATCAAGGGGATTTATATAAGCGAATTATTGTATTATTCTTTCTTATTCCCTATATATATATATAATATATATATATATATATATATATATATATATATATATATATATATATATATATATATATATATATAGTAAGCTATGAAAATATATTTATGGCCATTAAGCTACACAGACGCCCCCGCGTTTCTTCCTCGGGGGAATCTTCAGGGTAAAGATTCCCCCGAGGATAAAACACGGGAACCTCTGTATAGCTTAATGGCCATAAATATATTTTCATAACTTACTACCTACCTCTACTTACGTATAAAGCACTGTTAAAGTAAATACTGAAAATTGATACATATCTCCTTATAAAATTTTATGTGGATACATGAAATATATATATATATATATATATATATATATGTGTGTGTGTGTGTGTGTATCTCTCTATATATATACATATATGTATGTGTATGTATGTATATATGTATATATATATGTCTGTGTGTGTATGTATATATATATATATATATATATATATATACATATATACATACACACATACATATATATATGTCTGTATGTGTATATATGTATATATATATGGCTGTGTGTGTATGTATATATGTATATATATATATATATATATATATATATATATATATATATATATATATATATATATATATATATATATATATATATATATATATATATATATATAGTGTTTAGAGTTGAATTGTTTCGATGGGAATCCGAGTAAGAGACGTCAATGTACTTATTAAGACCGCAAGAATAAATTTAAAGGAAATAAACTAAATACACATTAGGGCTATCCGCATTATAAATTATTTCGACTTAGATGGGTCTCATCAGACGCGTGCACAGCTACACTTCATAACTGAATGATGATGTAGTTTTAGTTTATTCCCTTTAAATTTATATATATATATATAAATATATATAAATAAATATATATATATATATATATATATATATATAGGGAATAAGAAAGAATAATAAAATAATTCGCTTATATAAATCCCCTTGATGTCTTAATAGATATTGTATTTTACTCAATTTGTATTCTCAGCCCTTACTTGTTTATATATATATATGTATATATATATATATATATATATATATATATATATATATATATATATATATATATATATATATATATATATATATATATATATATATACATATATATATATAAATTCCCGAAACGGTTTTTCATGGTAAACAACTAATGATCCCTTAAAATAGTGTTAGAAACTAACTAATATAATAACTGTAAAAAATAAATTGACTTACATGAGTTATTTTCCACTGGAAGACTTGGGACTATAAGTTTTTTTAATGTTTTTTTTTATTATTTAAGTTTTTTTTTTATAGTTTTAATGGTTGAGAAACTTCCGAGACTATATATATATATATATATATATATATATATATATATATATATATATATATATATATATATATACAGGGTGTCTCAAAAAAATGTACTCACTCGTAGAATGACGAGAAAACTTTTATTTATGAACATAGAGTGAAATGAAATAGCATCGAATACATGAGACAGATGTAATTGAAGAATCATGTTCGATCATGTTCAAACTGATGACCATTATTGTTCAAACAAAGCTGATAACGCGCACCATATATATATATGGGGTAAAGTGCACAGTAAGTTATGAAAATGAAATGCCGTAGTTGACAAAATGTTCAAAAAAAGACAAACGGAAAACAGGTTAAAATGCAGGAGAAAAACAAAAACAAGAGATTTGACCGGTTTCGTTCGTATTATCGAACGTCTTCAGAAGATAATACGAACGAAACCGGTCAAATCTCTTGTTTTTGTTTTTCTCCTGCATTTTAACCTGTTTTCCGTTTGTCTCTTTTTTGAAACACACACACACACACACACACACACACACATATATATATATATATATATATATATATATATATATATAATATTTAAATGTTTGATTAAATTCACGGTAATTGAATTCTCGTTTAATAATAATCTATCGTGATAATATAAAGCTCAATATATTGAATAGAGCAATCAATTCTAGAGATGAAAGATGCGAATAAAAAATTGTAAAGATACAATATTTATTAGAACATCAAAAGTTCAGGACAAGGAGCTTCATATCCTTAATCCATGGATTAAGGATATGAAGCTCCTTGTCCTGAACTTTTGATATTCTAATAAATATTGTATCTTTACAATTTTTTATTTGCATCTTTCATCTCTAATATATATATATATATACTGGAATATAGTGAATAGTCATATCTCTATGCTGATGAGTCCCGATTGAAAAAGGACGAAACGTATACGTACATAGATAATAAACAATAACAAATATTTATTATATATATATATATATATATATATATATATATATATACAAAGATAATTATGTTATATTAGATCCTATCGTGAAAGGGAGATGGTCGATATTGGGGACAAGCATAGCATCGTAATAACCGAGGCCAGTTAACTGAGTCGAGTGTTCCTCTTGACGTCATTGATTACTAAGAACCACTATCAATGAGGACCGGAAGTGCCGAAGGCGCTAAGGTGTTTGTGTCTATCTGTTTTCAGCAAGTAATCAGAGCGAGCAGACTCACGACTATAGGATTATTCATTCACTTGGAAATCATTGTTAACTTGTTTCTACTATTGTGACCCGTGCCAAGAACACGGTTACTATCCTATAAATTATTTATTCACTTAGAAATCATTGCTAAGTTGTTCCTTTTTTCAAACGTATTTTCTTTTTTATAGATGTCAAGCGCGAAAGAAAATAAGAAAATTTCAACATGGCCGCATTGCCTTAAAGTTCGATTTTCAAGTCTTTAAAAAATAAATTAGAATTTTATTTCGAGATAAAAAATATAACTTACTAATAATTACTAAATTTTATCCAAAATGTATGCGAAAATCCAACGAAATACGCGAGATATTCAAATAATATCTTGTAAATAGAGTGTTCGTTTTGATAAAAAAATCATATTCATTTTCGTTTTCACAAATTTTAATTTCTTTAAAAAATTGTCCCTTTGAAAAAAATCCCCTTCTCCCCCCACCAAAAAAAAAAACATGACTGTTTTAATTTATTTCAAATTTTTACTATATTGTAAATGAACTGTTTGTTTTACAAAAGAAACAACGTTTTAATTTATTTCAAGAAATGTTACATTAATTAATTAATTTGAATTATTGATGTTGTGTTGTTGTAAATGAATTCGTAATCTTTCATGTTTGATTTACTTTTAAGTTAAAAACTCAAGAAACATCATTTATTTTTCAGAAATGAGAGCAACTCTTATCAAATTATTCAGCTAAAACTAATGATAATGAAATGTTCATATGAAGAATAAAACTTCATAAGAAAAAGGAATTGGTTTTCTTCTTGTGTTTATGAAGCAAACGATACTTCCATGCAACATAACTAATAGGCTTTTTCATTCGATGTAGACCAGGTTGACATAACAATCAACTCAAATATTAAAAATAAATTGGAAAAAATTAACTTATTAAAACAATGGATAGTTAATCAAACAAATTATTTTTCAAAAAAAAATGTTCATGCTTTAAAAATTCATAAAATTATGACAACATCATTTTATTATTAAGTATTAATGTATGTTTGCTGTCTAGCCTACGCAAATTACACGAAATAATACATTTGCAGAAAGATTTCTAATAACGTAAGGGGTTAATCATATTCAATGATCGTTAATTAATAAATACTGAAAATTTCATTAAAATTGGTTGATTCTCTGAATTTGTATAATTTTTTAACTGAAGAAAAATGGGTCAAAATGCCTGCCTGCTCGATACATCTCGTTTATTACTTTAGAGAATGACGTCATTTTCCAGTGCTTGGGCCTGGTTATATTACGATGGTTGTGGGATTAATATATAAAAAATATTGAAATGATGAAAAAAGTAAAATTACATGTTGTACGAGTTTATTATAATCATCAAGTATTTAAACAAGGAATATAATATAATATGTAATGTTACTTTTATTATTTCAATATTTCATATATATATATATATATATATATATATATATATATATATATATATATATATATATATATATATATATATATATATATATCGTTGAGTCCTATCGAATGTCTTTATATTTACACTCGCCGCTTTCAGTGTTAAATATAACTCTCCGTTATCACGTGACAATCTCTCGTATCCTAT
>OY744525.1:11550052-11597552 GCA_963556195.1 Sepiola atlantica | reverse complement strand
ATCTATTTTAGTCATCTTTCTTACACCCAAAACCGCGTTGTTTTGGGTCATGAGTTTTTTTGTTTTGTTGTTTAGGAAAAGAAAAGAAAGAAATCTTCTTGTCGTATCAGCCGGTCCATTTCTACAGATAGACGGGAACCACCCACTTGAAATAAATGACGCATATAGTATATTACATTATCGGCTTCGTTCGACTATCAGGTCCACCTTGATTGTTATTAGCGACGAACGATGGGCGGGTCTTCGTCCTAAGCTAAAAGAAATCTTTCACATAAATTAATGAAACCTTTTCGCTTGGTGGACGGAGTTTTACAAAAGTGTCCGAAATAATCATCATAAAATGTAAGCATTTGGAATTAATTGCTAGAATTGCTAGAATTGCTAGAATTGATGATTCTAGCAATTAATTTCCAGATGGCGAATTTTCTCTGAGAAAGATATAAAACCGATGCGTAAAATAGCAACTTGTCTTCAGTTATTTGTAAACACTGAATCGTTAACAATTAGTATTAGCGTGTGTAGGTATATATGATGGATCTAAGGTGTCTAATTTGCAACAGGAGTGCAGGGTTAGCCTAATGGATAAAGTCACAGACTATGAAATCGGCGAGTTCAAATCCTATCGGATTCATAATAGTCCCTATTTACTTGCATCCCCACGAGGGCATTGTCAGACACAGGGTCGGATTTATAATGGTCATTTGTCTTCTAATACTGGAGATGGTTACCCTATTTAGCAAAAAGTAGCAACTTGTGTACACTTAAGCGTATACAATGAATAGTTTACAATAGGTAGTGAAGTGGATACCGATGCGGACTGACAACCTGGGTGTTCCAAGTTCGAATCCTGTCAGTTCCATAGCACCACTTCTACTATGGACGTTAGCAACCTTTGCGCGGTCCCTCCTGTGAGTACCTGATTCTAGAAAGAATTGGGGAAATCAATGCCAACAACAGAATTGAACCGGTCCATAGTTCATAGGAATATACCTTGTTTTGTTTTTTTAACTCAACAAAACCCCAGACAGACCAAACGAATCCAGATCACGAATATCATTTTTTTTACTGTTATTTTAAGAGGCGGTTTAGTTTGATATGCAAATTCATTAAAAAGTGATTTTCTATTTAAGCCATAAACACAATTCTCATATGATACAACTAGATACCCCCGACTCGCTGTGCTACTCAAATAAAAGAGATCTGATGTTACCAGATCAGGCTGTCTGAAGATACCGGCTTCCTGACCAAAAATACACCAAACATTGATGTTATTGTTTTTTTCCTTTCCATTTGCAAAACGTAATCATGTTCTGCAAAGCCAAAAACAAAAACAACAATTTACCTTGAAGCATAAAACTTTTACCAAAATGATCGGATTCAGCATTAAATAACCCGAAAAAAGGGTTGATATGCCGTAAAACAAAACAACCAAACCAAACCAAATAAAAGAGAGATAAACTATTTAAAAATTAAATTCACACACACACACACACACACACACACACACACACACACACGCACACACACACGCACACGCACACACAAACACACACACACACACACAACGTTTTGTTGTGATGAAAGCACGACGAAAAAGCATATATCTTGGCAGGCTGGCATACGAGGATCAATCTACAATGAATTCACTTATCCAACTGAGCCCCTCTCTTAAAATTTGGAATTTTGTTTTTCTAGTTTACTTAGTAATAGCATTAAGAAAGGGTTTAGTTCGAACGAAATTCCGTATAGGTTCCCGAGTTCAAAAAGATGCACTGTAAGAAGGTTACATCGGCTGAAACGTTGATAAAATAACAACCAATATGGAAATAGTAGTCCGAATAATACAAATAATAAGAAGAATAAAAAGGTTTGAATAAAAAACAAAAAAATAAACATATTTATTGCAATGTTGGTTTAAAAAATCCGCCAATACCTTAAAGTTGCATTCTTTAAAATTTAGGTAATTTTTACAAAAAAAAAAATCTTTATGAAAAAAAAAGTAGTTTTTGTCGCAACGCTGAGTGTCGAAATACTTATTTTGGGGTTTTCACGCCGAATGTACAACGCTACCCATCGAGGGGGGTAAATTTACAACAGATTTATATGACAAACTGAACCCCCTTTTTAAATCTAGATTTGTTTTCGTATATGTGATATGGAGTGCGATAAGTTTAAAATGCCAAACATTACTTTTATCGCAATGGCGAATTTAAAATGCATTCATTGGAGGATCACTTTAGAATGGTCTTGTATAGCAAATTGAACCCCCACTTAAATTTTTTTATTTTTTTAAATGAATTAAAAATGTTCGTGATCTGAGGTGCTTTAATGAAAACGGGTTAAAAAATGGTAATTATTTAATCGATTATAAAACTTCAATTAACAACATCGTTTTAAAATGAATTTACATCGCAAATTGCAACACCCCCTCCCCGTCATCCGTCATCCGTCTCCGGAAGTTTAGGGAAATGTTTTGTCATCTGGATTGCTTACCCACAATAATAATAATACGAAAAGCCATTCGAAAAGAAAATATGGTCTTGTAAAAGACGGACACACCCAACGGATTTCAGTACTTTGACAGAAAATTTAAAAAAAAAAAAAAATCCCGAGTCAGTCCCGGAAATAGCCGAACCAGTTTACGATCTGTAAGCCGCGAAAAAAAGAAGTAAAATGGCAGACAATAACCATGAGAAAAGTTGGGTTTGAAAAATTTAAGCCTCTCAAAAAAAAAAAAAAAAAAAAAAAGAAAAAGAAAATAATATAAGATGGCTTTTAATGCGTAAACTGCTACAGGCATTTCCGGGACTGACTCGGGATTCTCCGTCAAAGTACCGAACTTCTTTTCGATGCCCATTCATTTACAGCTACCGGCAGTATTCTTTTGGGTCGCAACGGCGATGATACAACTCCACACATAGGGAGGTAAATGCGTAATGTTGTACGCACTCATTTTTTTTTTTTTTTTTTTTTTCAAAACTATGCCCCTGGGTTTTTTGGGGGTTTTTTCGGGGGGGGGGGGGGTACCGCATTATTATTTTTATAATAGAATTTTGAAAGTTAAATTCAATCGCATCGTTTAGATTATTCGGACTACTATTCTCATATTGGTTATTGCTGTAACGACGTTTCAGATCGACCTGTGGCGCAACGGATAAACGCATTCACTAACTATCAGTTCTACACGACAGTCTTCTGTGGGTTGAAGGCTCATTCCTTACGACAGGCGATAACAACTAAGAATAATAAAAAAATAATTTAGATTTATACCTGATCATGGCTGACGGAACGAGAACAATCTACCTTCGTGGATAAATAAAGGGTTTAGTTCGAAATTCCGGATAGGTTTCAGAGTTCAACTAATTAGATTCCCGAGTTAGAAAAGGTGCAACTGTAGAAGGTCGGTGATTGCATCGGCCGCAACTTTCTGGAACTGACCAAGACGAGAATAGTAAGTCAGATAATACCAATTATTAATCCTTATCTCAAAATTTTCGAAAGTTAAATGTCATTATTGGCGTCTAGTTTGCCCATTCAATTATCATAAATCGAACCAAATTGTTATAAAATTATGACTTATTATTGTGAAGCTAAGGTAATGTTTTAATCTTTATTACTAAAATTATTGGATGTAAATAATTGCCAAAACTTTCAATCTTATAATGAATAAAGATTTGCTAATCATTTTGAAGCCAGTCTAAATTAGTTTCTATTCGACAGTTTAAATGCTTCAAAATTCGTTTCCAATTACCAAAAGTCGCGAAGTAATTCATTCTTCTTTTTTAATTATACCAAAAAGATTAAAAGGGACAGTCGTTTCCGAAGAAACCGAAATGCACTCTGGTGGATTTAAACCGACAATTAAATAATAAAGAGTTCACCCCAAACTAGACAAGTTGCCACTGTAAACGTAAGGGGCTACTAAAGAATTGGGCTGAAAGTTATGGGGGTCATCCTAAGTTGAGAGATGTTTGTTCGCATTAGTTTTAAATTTCTGCATGTCGGTACAGTCGGGGAAACAGGGAGCAGAGAGGGAGTTCCAAAGGCCGGCAGCTCGAAGAAAATTTTATAATTTCGTTTTATTTTACGCTATTGCACTTTTTATTTCAATAAATATTCGATTTATTTACTAAACTCTGTAGATCTTCCTTGCTTGTTCCCGTGCACACTAGATGACGTCATTGTTTTGTGTGACGTTATCTATTAAAAAAGCGTTAAGTGTATAACGTCAGAAAATTATGACGTCATCCATCAAACCAGAGAGATGTAAGGGATCTTGTATTACGTTTTATGTGGACGACACGTGACCTGAAGGGTCACGGGTCGTCAATTAGACGAACCGTGTAAACCTCTGAGGGTCTAGTAGTGAAATAAAAGATATTTTAATGCGTAATTATCAAAGTTCCGTTGACGTGAGAAATACACACACACGTGAATGTGTCTCGTCATTTTATTAATAAAAATATAGGAAACAGAAATACCTTTAAGAGTTAGAAAATATTGTTTAATATTTGTGATCTTTGGTGATTACCAAACACCATGAATAAATACTTATAGAGATCTTGAAGCATAAAAGCTTTTACCAAAATGACCGGATTCGGCATTAAATAACCCGGAAAGGGGTTGATATGCCGTAAAACAAAACAAACAAACCAAACACTATGCATAAATATTTGAAGATATAAATAACTTGAAGCATAAAAACTTGCCAAAATGACCGGAGTCAGCATTTAATAATCCGGAAAGGGTTGATGTGCCGTAAAATAAAATAAAAAACTAGTGATTAATCAACGGTAATATTTTTTTTGTAATAATTATTATTAATAATTTTTAGTCGCGTATAAAATTGCATTCACATAGAAATCAATTTACAGTGAATTTAAATCGTAAACAGAACGGCTATAAATCAAAAATCAATATGAAAAAGATTTGGAAAATCATCATAATTGTAAAATTGTAATTTCTATGGAACTAAAAGAATATCCGTCCCAGGACGGATAAAGTTAATTTCCCGAAGAGAAAAATTTTGCACCACTTTTATATCTCCTCAGGAAGATTAAAATCAGGATATAATAATACTACGCCTTTTATCTAGAATCCTAATTCCAATTTTGATCAAAAACTATTAGATGATTTTCATTCTAAAAAATGTCTAAAATTTAAGGCTTAAGCTTAAGGGATCTTAAGAAGAAATTGAAATTCAAGGAATCTTGATTAATTGATGTCTAATGATTATGAATCAAATTTAATGTAAATCTGAAATATTTGAATTTTTAAATGGGAGATTGTGCCCATATTATGCCCCTTAAAATCCCTTCAATATCTATTGTTCAAATTTCACAAAAAGTCGGAGGTATCTGAATTTTCACGAAGTTCTTACACCCCCATTTTACCCATTTTGCATAAAACTAAATAAAACTAAATATAGCCCACAGTATGACCTCTTACCCCTGGCAGCTGTGTTCCAAAATCGGTTAATTAGTTTAGGAGTGAATCATGTACATACAAACATACTTAACTTTATATCAATAGGGAGATTTATGTGGCAAAGGTTTAGAAGACGCTTTTTTGTTGTTTTTTTTTTCATTTTAATATTCGTGAATAGTAACGCGAAAGAAATTCCATCCATTCGGTGGGTGGGTGGGTGTATGGATGGGTTTATAACGCATTTACATAGAAAACTAAAACGCATTTAAAATTTATAAAAGTTTTTAAAAAAAACTTTTTCAAATTTGTTTATTATTTTTTAATATTCGCAATGTTAATATTTCGAATACTTAATTAATGCTAATATGAAATTATTTTAAAATGAAATTATTTTAAGGCGCAGATTGACGAAAGTAAAATTCAAGTCACAGGGCGAACTCCGCCATGATTCCGCCGGTCTGTGGGGGTTTGTCCTGTGCAGTTCTAGGAGGTCCAACCTCACAGGCTTTGCCTTCTCACCTTTTGAGAAGTGGTTAGTTTATTGCGAATCGTCTGAGGCCCCCTACCGTGGAATGCCGACGGGGCTGCACAGGCATTTTTTTGTAGGTCAGAGTGCTATCCATTCTCGAGGGCGCTGGCTTTTCAAATCCCAACTTTCCCGACCTGTGGGAGGAAGATAAATTCATTCAGTCACAGGATGAAGTTGGTGAAGTTGATGAAGTTGGTGAAGTTGATGAAGTTGATGAAGTTGGTGAAGTTGAAGAAGTTGAAGAAGTTGCTGAAGTTGCTGAAGTTGGTTAAGTTGGTGAAGTTGATGAAGTTACTGAAGTTGCTGAAGTTGGTAAAGTTGAAGTTGATGAAGTTGGTGAAGTTAATGAAGTTGATGAAGTTGGTGAATTTGATGAAGTTGATGAAGTTGGTGAAGTTGATGAAGTTGATGAAGTTGGTGAAGTTGATGAAGTTGGTGAAGTTGATGAAGTTGCTGAAGTTGGTGAAGTTGAAGAAGTTGCTGAAGTTGGTGAAGTTGATGAAGTTGATGAAGTTGCTGAAGTTGGTGAAGTTGGTTAAGTTGAAGAAGTTGGTTAAGTTGATGAAGTTGGTAAAGTGAATTTGATGAAGTTGGTGAAGTTAATGAAGTTGGTGAAGTTGGTGAAGTTGATGAAGTTAATGAAGTTGGTGAAGTTGATGAAGTTGATGAAGTTAATGAAGTTGGTGAAGTTGATGAAGTTGGTGAAGTTGGTGAAGTTGATGAAGTTAATGAAGTTGGTGAAGTTGATGAAGTTGGTGAAGTTAATGAAGTTGGTGAAGTTAATGAAGTTGGTGAAGTTGGTGAAGTTGATGAAGTTGGTGAAGTTAATGAAGTTGGTGAAGTTGGTGAAGTTGATGAAGTTAATGAAGTTGATGAAGTTGATGAAGTTGGTGAATTTTATGAAGTTGATGAAGTTGGTGAAGTTGGTGAAGTTGATGAAGTTGATGAAGTTGATGAAGTTGGTGAATTTGATGAAGTATATGAAGTTGGTGAAGTTGATGAAATTGATGAAGTTGGTGAAGTTGATGAAGTTGATGAAGTTGATGAAGTTGATGAAGTTGGTGAAGTTGATGAAGTTGATGAAGTTGGTGAAGTTGGTGAAGTTGATGAAGTTGATGAAGTTGGTGAAGTTACATCGTAAACTTAAATCTAGAAAATTACAAAATATTTCTTTTACATGTTCGTGATCTGGAGTTGCCTATTTAATATTAGTGTGAAAACATTTTTGAAAAAAAAGAAAAATGATTATTTTTGTAGTATTGCCGATCTATGTCGACGACACAACTTCTGTGGCAGCACTTCGAAGAGCATTGGTAATCAAGATTATTCTAATTCTCTCTCTTTCGGCCTGGAACATGTAGTAAAATGGAAAAAAAGTGTCTTGCTACTTGTAAAACCTCTAACACCAATTCATATAATGAATTCATATAAGAAACTGACCCCCCTCTTAAAATTCAGACATTTTTAATAAACATTTTTATATTCGTTATCTAAGTTATTTAATAAATGATAATAATATAAAAAGGGTTTTACATTTTTTTATCGTAACGTCGATTGTGAAACTCCATCAAAGTATAATCAATTAACAAAGGATTTATATCTCAACTTGAACCCCTTTCTTAAAATTTAGATGGTTAAAAGATCATCATCTGTGATGAATAACACTTGATTATGTATGGTTGCAAGTTTCTCTCCTTTTACCACCAATGCTTGGATCCTCGTTTTGCCGCTGTTGAAATGAATAGCTCTCTCCTTAAGGAAGACCCTTGCTTTGACAAACGTCTAGGACGGACTCCAGACCTGAAATGGAAAACTTAATAAAATTTGTTAACCCTAAAATCCTTCTTTTTTTTATTGGTTTAAAAAAAGGTGAAAAACGTTTCATAGGGTAATATAAAGTAGTATAAATGATTTGGGAAAAAATATAGATTTATTGAATAAAATTAAATGATGTTGTAAATGTGCAACAAATGGCATAAAATATTACATGTATAACAAACCACTACAATATATGCATCTAAATAATCATAATACACTAGAGAATCATAAAATAATGTTCACTTACCATTATAATGACCAGATTTAAAAGTTTAGGCTCTTGAATTACGCAGACGACACACCGATGACACTCGCCCGTGACATCGAAGATACTGATTACCTATTTAGCGGGTGTGCTGATGCAACATCATACTAATACCTACTCACACTTGCCAACAGGCTCGTTGCAGATGTGAAACAAGTTGCAGTTTGACACATTTTCGTTGAATATTATATTAAATAGGCATTTTGTTTGAATGTGTCATATTTGAAGCAAAAAGCATTTAATGATTAAGATCGCTGGAAAAATGGTTGGACCATTCTAAGGTTCCAGAAAGTGTCTTAGCAAAGATCCAATCCTTTATTCGTTTCTCTACTCGTATAAAGGCCAGATACGTCCGAAGATGGAATACTGCTGCCACATCTGGGGAGGTGCTGCTGCCACATCTGGGGAGGTGTCGCTCAGATTTCTCTTTCTTTCCTTGACAGAGCACAAAATCGATTTCACAATCTAGTGGGATATGATCTCTTCTCCTCCCTGCAGTCACACAGAAGATACGTCGCTAGCCTTTCTCTACTCTATCGTTATTCCCATGGTAAATGCTCGACTGAGCCCCAATCTCAAATTCCTCCCTATAAAACCTTCACACCAAGAACCCGTCTAGCTGCCACCAGTGCATTTCATTTCTTCCTCTGTATACGTAAAACCAAACGGAACTTCCATGAACAGAGTTTCTTTCCAAAAACTTTCTATCTGTGTAATGATATACGGCATAATCACGTTGACACACCGGTTCTAGTTAGATCACCGAAGTTAAGCAACGTTGATTCCGGTCAGTACCAGATGGCTGACCATTTTGGAATGCTACGAAAACTGCAAAAACACAACGTCGTCGTCATCACCTCCTCTAACCGGGATATACATGCGACTGGGGAACGCTTGTGAATTTGATGCTCCCTAGAAACTTCCTTCTTCGGAGGAAACCAGTTCAACTCGGCCAGGGTGAATGCCGTACCAGGTACAGGTGTAACACATTACCACATTAACACGAGACTTCTTCCCTGCTTACGACAACATGGCCCTCTCCAAGTCCAATGTCAATAAATAAGTGTTCAGCCGTCCTCATAAGAAATCAAACTCTGTTATTTCCACCAATCGTTTTCAATCCTCTCATATTATTGTTCACCGTCCAACTGATAATCTCATTAATCCTTATCCTCGAGTGGCTTTTGGCCTTAGTAAGTGGTGACTCATTAGTATAAAGAGGAACTCGATGTTGACGACTTTATTCTTTTGCAGTGGCCCACTCCTCCAACACATTAAAACGACATTTTCATTTATGAATATTGTAAACCATCCTCTGCACGTTCGTCCATTTTTCTCTATAATTTGATTGCATATTTTGAATTGTTTCAACTGCAGGGTTACCTTTCTTAAACCCATAAACCATTATACTCCTTGGATACTATCTTGGATACTATCATACATCGCGATATTTTTAGTTTTCCAATCGATCGATCGATACAGCTTTACCTTTCACGATGCTGAAGTTATTATTAAACCTTTTTTTTGCGTGAAACCAAATTGTAAAAAGATAGATGTATTTTAGTAGATAATTAAGCAGTGTTGATTGTTTTCAAGTTTTTGTTAATATTTTCAATGCGAATAAATAACGGTTAAGGCAGTTTAATAAGTTTAGATTTTAGTACGAAATTCGATTTTTTTTCTACAGCGAGAGGGGGGGTATTGTTTAAACTTTTTATTTATGAATTCACGGATATTTTACCCAAAAGTGGGAACAAAAAAAAGGTAAATCTGGTGTGCTTTTTAAGCCTATTTGGCTTTATTATAACATTAAAATTTCGATATTTTCCTTAATATATTTTACGAAAAAAAAGCATATTAAAGATAAATTAGTCCAATAATGCATAAGTATAAAAAATTCGTGAAAATCTGACCATTACTGGATTTTTGCTAGATTTACTAAACACACGGGTGTTAGCGCATAAAAATTGGTCACTACATGTGAACGTTGTTTTAAGGCGTAAATAAAAGTACACACGGTTTTTAGTTTTTCATTTTAATTAGTTTTGTACGCTGAATAATGTTTTTAAAATAATCAGCAGATTATTTTATGTTTTTTCTTTTGAATGGTAAAAAAGTTATGATGATAATATAAACTTATATTAAAGTTACATCGTGTTACACATAGAGAGAGGGTAAATTCTATAGTTAGCTTTGGAGGTCCCTACTATATTTCTTTTAACTTTTTACGGATTTCATCTTCCGTTGATAAAACTGTATTTTTCGAAAACGAAATCGTTCGAAGACGAAGCGATTTTTACTAAAAAAAACGCAAAGAAAATAAAAACTACGGAAGCCTAGAAACTCGTTTTTAATCGTTTCTTTAAAAACAAACGTAAATTAATTTCAGTATTTTGTCTTCCATAAATGTCTTTATGAACACGAGGAGAATCATCTATATTGAAATGAGTTAGAAATTCAAGAAAGATAAGTTAATTTTTCTTAACGACTTTTCTAACGTAGATTTTAAATAATCCTTTTTTTATGTAAATGAAATATAAAAATTTAGTAACAAATCCAGGGATTCAAAAATCGTGTTTTCGTTACATTTCTCGAATACTTCTGTAGTTTATCGGTTAGTTTTCTTCTGTTGCTACGACGTGCTGCTACTGCTTGTTTCTTATTGCTGTTGTTGTCTGATGAATCTATTTTGTTGACTGTTGATAGTTCGTACAAGACATCCAAAAGAAAACGCGTACAACTTTGTTTTTAGTTAGTTTTCCTTTTTGTTTAATTTATGCGAGTGACACGAAAAGTAATTGACACTTAATTCATATCTTAGTTGAGATTGCCGTATTGTTTTTGTGTTAACCTGGCTTCACTCAAACACGTTCGTTTTCTTCTTTTCTCCTATGTTATTCCACATTATCTCTGTCTACTCTCTTTTCTACCTTCTCTCGTCTCTCAATCTTTCTATGTAACTATCGTCTGAATCATACCATATTCTTCCCATTCGATATGTTTGTGAATATCATTTGTTTATCACATTTCTAATAGCTTATTTGTTTTAATTGACCATTGTCCGTTGATTTATGTCATAACTCAAATCCTAACACGAAATTGCATCTCTAACAAATCTGCTAATCAAACTGCGCTTTAATAATTATTTCAACTTTTTATTTTTCCAACCTCATTTGAAAACTTAGCTTGTTTTAATTGTCCAGTGTCCGTTGACTTATGCAATAACCCAAATCCTAACACGAAATTGCAACTTCTAACAAATCTGCTAATCAGACTGCGTTTTAATAATTCATTCGACTTTTATTTTTCTAATAACTATTCCGACCTCATTTGAAAACTTTGTTTTTATTGTCTCATTGTCCGTTGACTTATGCCATAACCCAAACTCTAACACGAAATTGTATCTTCACTATTCGTAACAAAACTGCGTTGAATAATGTTTTCGAGTTTTTATTTTTCATGGTTTCGAGTTTTAGTCTGTAACTCAATCTACATGAGCCTTATCCCGTCCATTGTGTCACAAATATTTCTATAATGATGTGTACATCAACTTTATACAAAAATTATTTTCTGAAAACATTATTTATTTACTGTGGGTTATTTTTGTGGGCTTTATCTTTCTAGAAATTAAAATACTTTGCTGTTAAACATGTCTAAAAAGAAAATAGGTTGATCGCTTTATGTTAAACTTGCATAAAAGATGAAGCTCTTTGCTAAAACTTGAAGAAGTATAAATAATTCGAAGATATACGTCTATCAGGTTTGTTTTTTTAAGAAATTTCTATTCATATAAACAGTTTTTTTACACCCGACCACACCAGCTAAATGCCACAGTATCCCATTTCATTCTTCCCGAGTTAGGGTCACAGAGGGTCAGTGAAGGGGTTCGATCGACGACATTCAGACCGATCCACTAACCATCAGATTCGTTTTGCTTCGGTCCACCTATGCGTCAATCGATTCTCAAACATTTGCAGTCTCTAATCGATATCGGATCCAAACGGTCACTAAATCTACTATCAACAGGAAGGCGGTCCGAGGTTGTATTTTTCTGTCCGGTCTGCAGAGGATTTACAGAGATAAAGTAAATAATCGCCATATGGAAGGACATTCTTGGATATGGATAAAAAGACATTATGTGGTTGACCGACCTAAAAATCTTATGCTCTCTTCGGTTTGACGTTCAACAACACATCAGCCTTTCAGAATAAGATTAAAGTGTAGTATCTGTTTGGTCTCAATAGCCCCCATCCCAAGCATTACATACTTCTTCCAAAGGGTGATGGTGTTGTCGCTTGTCGCTTGTCTCTTGTCGCTTATGAAACTCTTATAAGTACCGACGTAATTTTGTTCTCATTGCGAGCTGGATTTTCCCCTACATTAAAACTGACCCTGTGTCTTATTTTGTCCTCGTATGAAAAGCACATAAATAGATAACCTCAACAACAAGATAGTTGACAGGATTAGGGTTAGGATTAGGGTTAGGATTAGGGTTAGGGTTAGGGTTAGGATTAGGGTTAGGATTAGGATTAGGGTTAGGATTAGGGTTAGGGTTAGGGTTAGGATTAGGATTAGGGTTAGGGTTAGGATTAGGGTTAGGGTTAGGGTTAGGGTTAGGGTTAGGATTAGGGTTAGGATTAGGATTAGGATTAGGGTTAGGGTTAGGGTTAGGGCCAGTTTAAACAAGGTCTTAGCGGGCAAGAAGAGGACCGAACAAATATCAGAGTATTGAAAAATACTTCGAATTGGGTGCGGCTCCTGCAATTAGCCCAATAGATACTGTTTCAGACTATGGAATCATATCAGATAAACTAGACCCAGCGTTGAATAACACCTGCAGCGTTGATAACTGAAGCCTATCAACCTGGACAACTTGGATCTCATCATAGGAATCGCTCCTGCAAATGTGAGACGAGAAGTTGTCAGCTGAATTGAGATCGCAAACGATACCAGTGATGGACGCCATCTTCTTCATGGATGTGAACCCTCAGACCAAAGACTGAGGTCTAGTGGAAGTTTCCTCTGCCATGTCGGTTATTTCCAAGATTGTTATGCTGTTGCGGCTTCCTGTTTAATCCTGCAACAAATACAGCGTCACGTGACGTACGGATGACCAGAAATGAAAAATAAAACGTTTTTGTTAGCATTTCTTGTTTATGCAAATTTGTATTATTATTGTTCCTTTGAATTATAGTTTAATAATAATAATAATAATAATAATAATAATAATAATAATAATAATAATAATAATAATAATAATAATAATAATAATAATAATAATAATAATAATATATTTGTTTAATTATTTTTTAGTTTAATGTAGTACATTGAAAAAACACATTTTATTATTAATGTAAAAACATATGCTATAATAATAAGACATTTTATTGAATTAATTTTAACAAACAAATTTTCAAACGAAAGTTATTAAACGTTACGCAATGATAATAATAATAATAATAATAATAATAATAATAATAATAACAACAATAACAACAATAATAATAATAATAATAATAATAATAATAATAATAATAATAATAATAATAATAATAATAATAATAATAATAATAAGAAGAAGAAGAAGAAGAAGAAGAAGAAGAAGAAGATTGCAGCTGTTTTGATTATTGCCGTCCTTTGTATGGTTTCGATAGTCCCTTTGATTCCAATTTCTCCCAGTCTTTTCTCCAGGTTTTTTGGGATTGTTCCTAGTGCTCCTACGATTATTGGTATTATACTAACTTTCTTCATGCACCATATTCCTTTCAGTTCTCTGGCTAGTTCTGTGTATTTACTTCGTTTTTCCGTTTCTTTGATCTTCACTCTGTGAACTGCTGGAACGGCGAAGTCTACAATTTTACAAGATTTTTATTTTATTTTTTTTTATTCTTGTCTATTATAATAACATCAGGTCTCCTTGCTTGTGTGAGTTTATCTGTTTGTATATCCATATCCCAGAGGATTTTGTGTTTTTCGTTTTCTAGTACTGTTTCTGGTTTATGTTTGTACCAGACAAATAGTACAAACATAAATCAGAAACACCAATTGTCCTTACCAGCGAGAAATCAATGGTAAGAGGCTGTTGCGATACCGCATCGTTATCGAAAAGAGGTGAAGAATACTGGAAGTCTGGGAAGACTTGTTGTCACTCAGACTCCAGGAAATACCACTGGTTATTGTCGGTGAGCAATCACTGACGATGATCTGTGTGAGAACTAGTGAGTACAAATAATAATAATAATAATAATAATAATAATAATAATAATAATAATAATAATAATAATAATAATAATAATAATAATAATAATAATAATAATAATATGTTTCATTGAATTAATTTGAATAAACAAATTATCAACCGAAAGTCTTTTTTTTTATTAATAACGTCACTTTTTATTACACTTCATACCATTTTCTGATCCCATAATAAAATGTTTCCAAAAAACATCAATTTTAACGTTATCTTATGGGAAGATAATCAATAATTAGAAATTAAAAAAGGAAACGGAAGTCGAAATTTTAAAAAAAAGTTTTATAAATGTGAAAGTGTAAATAGTAATTTTTGGTATTCAGAAATGCTAACAAAAAGGTTTTTTTTTCATTTCTGGTCATCCGTACGTCAGATGACGCGGTATTTGTTGCAAGATTAAGCAAAAGCATAACATTCTTGGAAACAACCCCGAATAATATCTCATGGGAAAATCAATCTAAGACCAGTGGATTGGTCTGAACATCGTCGATCGAATTCATCCATTGACCTTCGGTGACCCTCTCGGGAAGAATAAAGGGGATATTATGCCATTTAGCTGGTATGCTGTTTATAATATGTAGATATTATGTATATATATATATATATATATATATATATATATATAAAATATTTGTTATTGTTTATTATATGAACCGGTGATTTGTTTATAGGTATCATTGTGTTTTTCCCCTCCTATGCTACCAACATATCCACCTGCGATTGTTTCTGTCAGTGGATGTTTCTCTAGAACGAGCTTTTTTGTTTTTTGTTTTATTTTCTGTAAGACGTCTTGCTATAAGCGCTGACGAAGACACGTTTTGGACTAACTTTGTATTAGATTTATTAATCTATAAAATAAAATAAAGTATTTCCAAACTGTTTTGGAAACGATCGTACGCCATAATGGACTTGATGTTCTAATTCTGGGAACAGTAAAAATAATGCTTTGATTCATTAAATGTATATATATATATATATATATATATATATATATATATATATATATAGAGAGAGAGAGAGAGAGAGAGAGAGAGAGAGAGAGAGAGAGAAAGAGAGAGAGAGAGACAGAGACACAGAGAGAGAGAGAGAGAGAGAGACGTGTGTGTGTGTGGTTGTCAGCTTGCAATCCGTTTTAGCGACGTTAGTTTTTGCTGAAGGTGTCCACGTCCATCCCAAATAGTTATCCATGTGGTACTGATCATGCTCATCGCCGCTTCACTTTAGGGATCTAAAGAGAACCGATGTTTCAACGCATTTATGCCTCCCTCTTATTGGCATGGGAATCCCCCTTTCTTAACCCCACATTTTTCTGTCTCAAAGTCATCGTCGGACCAGTGGAAGACACTCAACTGTCTAATAATTATAAATAACGTCAAAAACATAGACAATTCGTACAACGTCTTCGTAGAAGCAGATAAGACAAGAAACTTCCACGAAATAATTAATCACAGAAAATCAAAAAATATCAGAAAACACTACAAAAATAGACACGAATACATAAAACTAGATCAAATAATTAAACAAGATTATAATTAGTTTTGCGTTCGTGTCTATTTTTTGTAGTTTTTTTTCTATGGTTAATTAAGATAGAAAACACTACAAAAATAGACACGAACACATAAAACTAGATAGATATAATAAATACAGTAAACAAACCACTTAAAATTAAGAAGAAATTAGTAAAACAACCTCTCTGGAATTAACAATTAAATGAATGGATTTACACAGATGAGGCAATCGCTTAGTTTAATAGTATCGAAAATAAAAGTGAATGCAACTTCCTACAATTCAACATCGTCAACATATCACCCAAGAGTTCCGAATAATTGACACCGACATATTACAAGGTAGAAATCCATATTATTAAAAAGTGCAGAAAATCGGAGTTGATCCTTTTGATCAGTAATTGATGAAGACCATAATGCAGAGACGTCAGACTTTGTAGGTCTATATATTCTGTACTCTGTACACCCTCACAAATATGTTTGCTAATCGACCTGCATATACGAGGCCTGTCTAAAAAGTCTCCGACCTTGGGCCAGAAAAATATCTCAAATACCTGACGAGGTTGGGACCCTAATTCTCTTCAAAGTAAGGCCCCTTGTGCTTGCCCACACTTTTTCACAATATTCTCCTTATTATTGCCATTTCATCAACGTTTCCAAGGTGACTTTTCATTCTACCCTATTCACGTGACCGCGTGCTACACACACTGACATATCAACATTAATCCTCGATAACATCAAGACGAATTTCAACTTGACTGCGATAAATATGTCTCAATCAAGAAGGATTAAACGAAATTAGAAGAGGAAAAAAATATGCTTATACTTTTGACAAGGGTGTATATCACCGAAAGTACTCAAGTTTTTAACGTAAATAAATAATTTATTTCAAAAAACATAAATAAATGCGTTGTCCAGGTTTTCAAAGTATTTTTTCAAAATATTCTCCTTATTATGGGCATTTCATCAACGCTTCCAAGTGTGACTTGTCATTCTACCTTATTCACGTAAATATTTAAACGATAATGCTAACCCAATAGACGTGAACCCAACATCCAACTCAATTATGAAACGTATTCCAAGTTATATCTAACGTAGTCTCAGTAATAACTCTAGTAACGAAATTGTATTTAAGAATTTAAGCTCAGAAAAATAATGAGTATAATAATATTAAAATAAAATGTAAGCAACTAGATACTACTACTACTACTACTACTACTACTACTACTACTAATACTAATAATAATAATAATAATAATAATAATAATAATAATAGAAGAAATAAAAATATCATTTGGTTTACATCACCGTAAACCATAAACTTGGTAAAAAATTCCTAAATCTGTGAAAATATTAAATGACAGTAGCAAAGAAAAAAATAAAAATAAAATGCTTATTATTATTATTATTATTATTTGTTTTTTTCAAAAATCGGAGAATGTCACTTTCTAACCTGACAAAAGTTATAACTTCATGCAAAATTTGAGAGAAATTCAATGGATTGTTGCGGAGAAAAATCTGGACGGACGTCGGACGGACACGCCTTAAAAGATAAGTCCCCCGATTTTATAAATCGGGGGACCAATATTTGTAGAGGGTCGAGAAGACCGAAAAGGAACAGCACAAACCAGACCTCCACTGGAAGAGTGCAGACAATACTGGGACATTTGGGGGCCTTATTGCCACCCAAATCCCAAAGACCAATGGTCCTTACTAGCGAGAAATCAATGGTAAAAGGCTATTGCGATACCACAAGGTTATTTGCGGTGGCTATCGAAAAGAAATGAAGAATACTGGAAATCTGAGGATGCTTGTTGTTACTCAGACTCCAGGAAATACCACTGGTTATTGTCGGTGAGCGATCACTGATGATGATCTGTGTGAGAACTCCTAGTGAGTACAAATAATAATAATAATAATAATAATTATAAGAATATTAAAACACTACTGCGATATGATTCTATGCATATAAACTTATATCGAAATAAAAGAGGCATACAAAAGGTTTAAGGACTCAATATTAATCTTGAACTTTGATATGTAATAAAGTCTGATTCATTTCTTATTTTGTTCTGTCATTCATTATTATTAATGCTCTATCCAATATATTGGGCTTTGTTTATCTTGATAGTTTACTAGTTAAAGATATTATTTATATATTTGAAGTATCATCTTACTGTCCCTCTCTCTCTCTCCCTCTCTCTCTCTCTCTCTCTCTCTCTATCTATCTATCTCTCTTTATATATATATATATATATATATATATATATATATATATATATATATATATATATATATATATTGTGTGTGTGTGTTTGCTTTTAATTACCACTGTTTTAAAACCCGTGTGCGTTTTTCTTTAATTACTAACATTAAATAGTCTCATGATTAAATAGTCTTATGAATAAATAGTCTTATGATTAAATAGTCTCATTATTAAATACTCTTATGATTAAATAGTCTTATGAATAAATAGTCTTATGAATAAATAGTCTCATTATTAAATAGTCTCATTATTAAATAGTCTTATGATTAAATAGTCTTATGAATAAATAGTCTTATGATTAAATAATCTCATGATTAAATAGTCTTATGATTAAATAGTCTCATGATTAAATAGTCTCATGATTAAATAGTCTCATGATTAAATAGTCTTATGAATAAATAGTCTCATTATTAAATAGTCTGATGATTAAATAGTCTTATGATTAAATAGTCTCATGATTAAATAGTCTCATGATTAAATAGTCTTATGATTAAATAGTCTCATGATTAAATAGTCTTATGAATAAATAGTCTCATTATTAAATAGTCTCATGATTAAATAGTCTTATAGTTAAATAGTCTCATGATTAAATAGTCTCATGATTAAATAGTCTCATGATTAAATAGTCTTATAGTTAAATAGTCTTATGATTAAATAGTCTCACTATTAAATAGTCTCATGATTAAATAGTCTTATGATTAAATAGTCTCATGATTAAATAGTCTTATGATTAAATAGTCTCATTATTAAATAGTCTTATGATTAAATAGTCTCATGATTAAATAGTCTTATGAATAAATAGTCTCATTATTAAATAGTCTCATGATTAAATAGTCTTATAGTTAAATAGTCTTATGATTAAATAGTCTTATGATTAAATAGTCTCATGATTAAATAGTCTCATGATTAAATGGTCTTATGATTAAATAGTCTCATGATTAAATAGTCTTATGATTAAATAGTCTCATTATTAAATAGTCTCATGATTAAATAGTCTCATGATTAAATAGTCTTATGAATAAATAGTCTCATTATTAAATAGTCTCATGATTAAATAGTCTTATAGTTAAATAGTCTCATGATTAAATAGTCTTATGATTAAATAGTCTCATGATTAAATAGTCTCATGATTAAATAGTCTCATGATTAAATAGTCTTTTGATTAAATAGTCTCATGATTAAATAGTCTTATGATTAAATAGTCTCATGATTAAATAGTCTCATGATTAAATAGTCTTATGATTAAATAGTCTCATGATTAAATAGTCTTATGATTAAATAGTCTCATTATTAAATAGTCTCATTATTAAATAGTCTCATGATTAAATAGTTTCATGATTAAATAGTCTCATGATTAAATAGTCTTATAGTTAAATAGTCTCATTATTAAATAGTCTCATGATTAAATAGTCTTACAGTTAAATAGTCTTATGATTAAATAGTCTCATGATTAAATAGTCTCATGATTAAATAGTCTTATGATTAAATAGTCTTATGATTAAATAGTCTTGATTAAATAGTCTTATGAATAAATAGTCTCATGATTAAATAGTCTTATGATTAAATAGTCTCATGATTAAATAGTCTCATGATTAAATAGTCTTTTGATTAAATAGTCTTGATTAAATAGTCTTATGAATAAATAGTCTCATGATTTAATAGTCTTATGAATAAATAGTCTTATGATTAAATAGTCTTATGAATAAATAGTCTCATGATTAAATAGTCTTATGATTAAATAATCTTATGATTAAATAGTCTTGATTAAATAGTCTTATGAATAAATAGTCTTATGATTAAATAGTCTCATGATTAAATAGTCTTATGAATAAATAGTCTCATTATTAAATAGTCTGATGATTAAATAGTCTTATGATTAAATAGTCTCATGATTAAATAGTCTCATGATTAAATAGTCTTATGATTAAATAGTCTCATGATTAAATAGTCTTATGAATAAATAGTCTCATTATTAAATAGTCTCATGATTAAATAGTCTTATAGTTAAATAGTCTCATGATTAAATAGTCTCATGATTAAATAGTCTCATGATTAAATAGTCTTATAGTTAAATAGTCTTA
Organism: Sepiola atlantica; assembly: GCA_963556195.1. Lineage (NCBI taxonomy): Eukaryota > Metazoa > Mollusca > Cephalopoda > Sepiida > Sepiolidae > Sepiola > Sepiola atlantica. Next base: position 11,577,411 of record OY744525.1, on the reverse strand, counting down.
TGATTAAATAGTCTCACTATTAAATAGTCTCATGATTAAATAGTCTTATGATTAAATAGTCTCATGATTAAATAGTCTTATGATTAAATAGTCTCATTATTAAATAGTCTTATGATTAAATAGTCTCATGATTAAATAGTCTTATGAATAAATAGTCTCATTATTAAATAGTCTCATGATTAAATAGTCTTATAGTTAAATAGTCTTATGATTAAATAGTCTTATGATTAAATAGTCTCATGATTAAATAGTCTCATGATTAAATAGTCTCATGATTAAATGGTCTTATGATTAAATAGTCTCATGATTAAATAGTCTTATGATTAAATAGTCTCATTATTAAATAGTCTCATGATTAAATAGTCTCATGATTAAATAGTCTTATGAATAAATAGTCTCATTATTAAATAGTCTCATGATTAAATAGTCTTATAGTTAAATAGTCTCATGATTAAATAGTCTTATGATTAAATAGTCTCATGATTAAATAGTCTCATGATTAAATAGTCTCATGATTAAATAGTCTTATGATTAAATAGTCTCATGATTAAATAGTCTTATGATTAAATAGTCTCATGATTAAATAGTCTCATGATTAAATAGTCTTATGATTAAATAGTCTCATGATTAAATAGTCTTATGATTAAATAGTCTCATTATTAAATAGTCTCATTATTAAATAGTCTCATGATTAAATAGTTTCATGATTTAATAGTCTCATGATTAAATAGTCTTATAGTTAAATAGTCTCATTATTAAATAGTCTCATGATTAAATAGTCTTACAGTTAAATAGTCTTATGATTAAATAGTCTCATGATTAAATAGTCTCATGATTAAATAGTCTTATGATTAAATAGTCTTATGATTAAATAGTCTTGATTAAATAGTCTTATGAATAAATAGTCTTATGATTAAATAGTCTTATGATTAAATAGTCTCATGATTAAATAGTCTCATGATTAAATAGTCTTTTGATTAAATAGTCTTGATTAAATAGTCTTATGAATAAATAGTCTCATGATTTAATAGTCTTATGAATAAATAGCCTTATGATTAAATAGTCTTATGAATAAATAGTCTCATGATTAAATAGTCTTATGATTAAATAATCTTATGATTAAATAGTCTTGATTAAATAGTCTTATGAATAAATAGTCTTATGATTAAATAGTCTTATGAATAAATAGTCTTATGAATAAATAGTCTCATGATTAAATAGTCTTATGATTAAATAGTCTTATGATTAAATAGTCTTATGATTAAATAGTCTTGATTAAATAGTCTTATGAATAAATAGTCTTATGATTAAATAGTCTTATGAATAAATAGTCTTATGAATAAATAGTCTTATGAATAAATAGTCTTATGATTAAATAGTCTTATGATTAAATAGTCTTATGATTAAATAGTCTTGATTAAATAGTCTTATGAATAAATAGTCTTATGAATAAATAGTCTCATGATTAAATAGTCTCATGATTAAATAGTCTTATAATTTAATAGCACGCTATCAATGTTGGCCATCCAGAAAGAAGTATGTAAGAATAACTTGATTAAAAGAAATCTTGTCAGGGAATTACATTCTTATGACTTTTATACATGAATTCACTCGGAATAAAATACGTGATTACAGATAATAGAAATATTTCGAGTCAGCTGCTGCTGATGCAGATGATGTTACAATATATCGAATGGAATGAATCACGTCCGACTATTTACTTGTAACGCTTATATTTATATTGAAACCAAGACACGACGTGTATCATTATAGGTAAAAAAATTTGGATAGATATTTAGAGATCTTTTAATTTATGGTGCACTCTTCGATTTCTAGATGAGCAAAGATATATATATATATATATACGCATATATATGTACATATATATATATATATATATATATATATATATAGAGAGAGAGAGAGAGAGAGAGAGAGAGGGGGAGAGAGATAGAGAGAGAAAGAGAGAGAAAGGTGGAAAAAGGGGTAAGAAGAGAGAGAAAGAGATAGAAGAGGAAGAGAGAGAGGAAAGGGGGAAAAGAGAAAGATCAAAATAGAGACATGGAAGAAATATAACATGGAGGGGAGAAGAGGAGAGGGGGAGAAAGAGTAAAGAGTGTTATGAACACACATACATACATACACACATACATACATATATGTACGTGTGTATGCATGTATATATATATATATATATATATATATATATATATATATATATATATATATATATACACACACATAAGTATCTGTGTGCTTGGATGTATCTACTTATATTCATAACATAATATCAGTGAATATGAATATATATATATATATATATATATATATATATATATATATATATATATATGTGTGTGTGTGTGTGTGTGTGTGTGTGTGTGTGTGTGTCTTCGTCCGGTGAATATGTTTATGCGTTCGAGTTTCTAGCGACCTGATTACCGTTTATCGACCTGTAATTCTACTCTTACATTTGGTCTGTTTATCAATCTATTTCCACCTACGATTAAATCGTCATTTAGGCCACTTGGACGACTCAATAAACGGGTCAACGGGAGGAATGCTCCCCCCACTCCACCTTCACCCACACCCCTCTTCACTTAAATCTGCATTTTCATCGAATGTTTAATTTTTGGGTCTGGTATTTTCAATTTCACTAAAATTATAGCATTACTCCTCCGATAAATATTATCAACAGATGTAATCGCAGACAAAAATTAACCACTTTTTAGAACTGTTTTTTAAAATTATATTCATGAAGATTCATCTAAAGTGATCGTTTTATATATATGTGTGAAGATAAGTTCTTTCTTAGTATTTATATATATATATATATATATATATATATATATATATATATATATATATATATATATATATATATATATATATAGTCTAAAGAAGCTTTGAGTTATTTTAAACAAAAAGACAAAAAAAGGAAAATGCAGTTTAAATTCCCAGAGAAACTAACTAAATCCAAAATAGTGCAGACTTAACATTCGTTGGAAAATTCATAAATAAATAAAAATATATAATAGTAAGTAAATAAAATAAAAAGGGGGATTAAGTATCTAACAGTGAAACAAAAACAAGAGACCTTAACGTAAGCATCTAATATTAACACGGGGCTCATCAGCTGTTTACCATGTAACTGTTTCGGAGATTTAAAAAAAGGACAGTTATAATATGCATGGCTCTCCAATGGTACTGATTATACGACCATTTCTCCAATAATCAAGTGTCGAAATAATTCAGCTTAAAATTTCACTTATATATACATACATAAATAATAATAATAATAATAATAATAATAATAATAATAATAATAATAATAATAATCAAATAATGATAATAATATACTACCCTTTAGACTACGGTGTGATATGGTAATTTGCATATCAAATAAAATTCATTATAATAATAATAATAATAATAATAATAATAATAATAATAATAATAATAATAATAATAATAATAATAATAATAATAATAATAATAATAATAATAATAATAATAATAATAATAATAATAATACTATCTAAACACTACATTCAAGAACCATTCTGCGATATGGTAGCTTGAAATAAAATTATATAGGAATTAAAGTTGCATTTAAAAAAAAAAGAAAAGAAAAAGCTTAAGTACCTTAGGTACCAGAAAGGATGCGTGTATATCTATATCCATGTACATATATAGAGAAATTAACATATATATATATATATATATATATATATATATATATGTGTGTGTGTGTGTGTGTGTGTGTGTGTAAATTACTCCATATATATACATGGATATAAATATGCACACATACATACATATAAATATATATATATATATATATATACATATATATATATATATATATATATATATATATATATATATTAAGAAAAAAACTGATCCTCACACATACACACACACACACGCGCACACACACACACATATATATATATATATATATATATATATATATATATATATACATTGATAAAATTCTGCATCGGATTAGTGTGATCTATTCCTTGTTTCTTTTCTTCCTGGTCGTTTGACTCGTTGGTCTAGTGATCTCCATTAGTTCGTTGTTGTGAGTGATACCTCATTATAATACAGCTTCCTATTCTAGTAACTTCTTTCCAAGAAATGCAAGCGCGTGGAACTCTCTTCCTGCTAACTGTTTTTCTCCTACTTATGGCCTTGGTATTTTCAAGACTAAGGCCAATATGCATCTCATGTCTCTGCGATAATCATATTTCATTTGTGTTAGCTCCTTACATCAAGTGGCTTTATGCCTTGTCTGGAGGGATTTCCATAAAACAAAAAAACAAAAATGCAATTCTGGCTATATAGAAATTGAGATATTTTCCGACAAAAAAAATAACAAAACAAAAAGACAAGAATACATACAAAATTGAACCTTTAGATCTATTTTATTTTTTGAGATAAAACCAATTTTCCTATATATATATATATATATATATATATATATATATATATATTAATATATATATATATTTTTATTTATAGGTGTGTATTTATTTTTATTTTGTACAGAAACTGAAAATAACATATTTTGATGATAAACACGAAATATAAAAAAAATCTCACAATGCGTTTGCTTGCTGTATATTTGAATATGGCTTTTTCCTATATAATTCATCTCCCCATCTCCCCTCCAACCCCAAATCCTTCTCGCTATCATCTCTCTCTTCCCCTCTCTTCCCCTCTCTCCCTCCATCTTTCTCTAGTAACATTCGAAGTTGATAAAAAATGAACGAATAAAACGATTGGCATTGTACGTTAAAAACAAAATGGGAATATCACCACAATCAGTAATACTATTTAACCCCTAGTTGGAGAAGAAATGGGGAAGAAGAAATTGATATATATATATATATATATATATATATATATATATATATATATATATATATATATATATATATATATATATATACATATATATATATATATATATATATACAGTGAAATAATAAAATAATTTTATTAGAATTCAATGTTTAGGCAAGGTATTGAGCTTCAGTTTTATCCGGATGTTCACTAATTTAAGATATTAGTTGCCTCTTATATCTTTTGTTGGATTAATTCATATATATATATATATATATATATATATATATATATATATATATATATAGATAGATAGATAGATAGATAGATAGATAGATAGATAGATAGATAGATATATGATTATTTTATTTATACAGACCTACAATATCTGCAGCACCGGTAAACCTTAGAATTTAGATATAGAAAACAACTAAGTCGATTAAAAAAAAACGAAAAAAAGCAAACAAGATTAGAGTCTAATGTATTAACATCCCACCCCAATTTGAAACCAACCGGGAAAGTGTCAACCGGATATCGATGCGCCTTCGACAACCACCAAAAAAAGTCAGACATAAGCTGTGTATTTTTGACTTCCTTTTCCTTTCCCCATTTTTCTTTTTAATTCCCCCCCTATCCACCACCCACTTCCCTCTTTCCTTCCTTTTCTCTATCCTCAATAAATTTATAATTTATATTTTTATATTCTATCTTATATTTCATTTTACTCCAATTCATTTTATTTCATTTGATTCTCAACAGTCTTAAATCTAACCACGTGACTTTCCAAATTTTCTTTTTTTTCTTTTCTTTTCTACCCTATTTTATTCTTCCCAAATATGACCTGAGGTAAATATCAGATTCTAACTCTGTTTGATTAGATCTCAGTTTATAACAGCTGTTGGTCGATAGCATCGACATGCCGGTGTCGCAGATTTTGTACATGTCTGTATGAATAAAAATAATCATATATATACGCTCTATTTGATATTGAGTACTTTTTATAAGTCTGGTTAAAATTTTTAAGATTCCTATCCTGTGGATATTTACCTTGCCTGGATTATATATATATATATATATACAAATATAACTTTTTACTGATTAAATTAGATTAACAAGAGTTTAATAGGTAACCCAACATGTATAAAGTATATATATATATTTATTTATATATATATATATATATATGTGTGTGTGTGTGTGTGTGTGTGTGTGTACATATATATATATATATATATATATATATATAGTAGAGAATGGTAGTTTGCTTGAAGCATTGCTAGGTATAGTAGTAGTAAGTTTTTGAAAGGCTGTGGGCAATATATATTATTTCATGTATACACGTATTATCAGGTGATATATATTGTGTATAGATTTACAGTATTTATTTCAACAGTGCTCAATATGTGAGTAGAGCTTAGTAGTAAAGTATGGAAATATATGGCAATTAAGCTACACAGAAACGTCCGCGTTTTATTCCCATAGAGAAGTGTCAACGTGACGATTATCTTCGGGGATGAACCGCGGACGCCTCTGTGTAATTCAGTTGTCATGAATATATTTTTATACTTTACTCTAGATTTCTCTCTCTTCCCCCTCTCTCTCTCTCTCTCTCTCTCTCTCTCTCTCTATATATATATATATATATATATATATATATATATATATATATTCAGTTTAGTGCGAGATAATATATCATTATTTCCTGCCGCAGCATAGAGTAAACCATGAAATGCACAACACAGACCGGAAGCCCTACACTCGCCTAAGACGAATATTATTCCAGTATCTCTCTCTCTCTCTCTCTCTCTCTCTCTCTCTCTCTCTCTCTTTCTCTCTCTCTCTCTCTCTCTTTCTCTCTCTTTCTCTCTGTCTCTCTCTTTCTCTCTATTTCTCTCTCTCACTCTCTCTCTCTATATATATATATATAAATATATACATTTATATATATATATATATATATATATATATATATATATATATATATATATATATATATCAGTGAACCGAGTTCGCGCCTTATGACCGTCTGAGATTGTTACTTCCCTGCGCTGATGAGTCATAAGCTCGAAACGACGTCGTATGTATGGTAAAAATATTAAAAAATCATGTAATGTTATATATATATATATATATATATATACACACAGTGCGATTTAACCAGGTAATTCGAACTATTGAAACTTATGAATCATTTAAACATGTTTCTGTGTAAATATTTTTAATTAGTTAGTTTCATGCTTATCAACACATTTAACACTATGCATACTCCTCTCTCTGTCTCTGTCTCTGTCTGCCTCTCTCTTTCTCGCCCTCTCTCTCTCTCTCTCCTTCTCTCTCTCTCTCTCTCTCTCTCTCTCTCTCTCTCTATATATATATATATATATATATATATATATATATATACATAAAGAAAGAGAGAGAGAGACAGACATTCCGACAAAGAAAGAGAGAGGAAGTTAGAGGATGGGCATTCAAATATATATGTGTGCGCGTATGTTAAGATCTTAATATTTATTCTTATAAATATGTGTGTATATTCATATGTATATATATATATATATATATATATATATATATATATATATATATATATATATACACATATTTATATCAATAACTATTAAGATCTTATTAAGATATACATATATATATATATATATATACATATATATATATATATATATATAGAGAGAGAGAGAGAGAGAGAGAGAGAGAGAGAGAGGGAGAGAAAGACAGAGATTTCGCGTATGTGAGATAAAGCTGCACCTATGTTGGCCCTATGCCTGACAATCTCGTTAAATCAGAAGAAAAAAGAAATCGAATATTCAAAAGAACAAAACAAAACAAGATAAGATAACTCTGTTTTATCGATCCTCGAACGACAGCCGTGCGCATCCAATAACAACTGATCAGCCCACCTCGTCCAAAGGAGCACATGGAGCGACATGTGCTCCTTTGTACTACATCATCCACCAAAAACGATCCGGAAAGAAAAAAAAATCACTCACAACGACCCAATATACGAAGCAAAGACTTCATAGTATAAGTATTGGACTTTAGTGAGTTCTATTTTAGACGCACACACACACACACACACACACACACACACACACACACACACACACATATATATATATATATATATATATATATATATATATATATATATATATATATATATATATATGTGTGTGAAGAGAGCAAGCCAGAAAAGCTCGAAACGCGTTATAAAATCACAAAGTTATAAAATAATAAAATAATAAAATAACAAAAAATAGTTCAAAAAAGTTTTTTACAAATGTTGGTAGCTTCACTTCTTTAAATATACATTTTTCTCTCGTTGAACTGCACTGATGCTGCATTACCCTCTACTATATATATATATATATATATATATATATATATATATATATATATATATATATATATATATATATATATATATATATATATATATATATATATATGGCGTCTAGGTCCGATGGTTAAACGCTGGACTATGTACATCAATAGCGAAGGTTCAATCCTTGTCTAAGCCATGCTGATGACGGCTGTGAGCCAGAAACACGTGTCCATGGATTACTTTTATATACATATAATATATATATACATATATACATAGAGAGAGAAAGAGAGAGAGAGAAAGATGATACTTTAAAGATATAAATAATATCTAATATATAACTAAACATTTGATGTTGAGCAATTTTTTTCACTATTAAATGTTTTTTACCGAACTTAGTTTTAAAGTTTTTAAGAGAATCATGTGATTTGGGGTGAGCGATCCCCATTTAAATGGTAAAATAAAATAAAAAATAATAATGTGCTCATGTTACTCACTAATTCATAATGATCGTTTCATTAGTTTTGAAGTTTATCCTGTACACCGATATATATATATATATATATATATATATATATATATATATATATATATATATATATATATATATGTATATATATATATATATATATATATATATATATATATGTATATATATATATTATATATATATATAAATTAATTAATTTAGTTCAAATATTAACTAAATGAACAAAAACATTATTTTTCAAAAGTGCTCAATATATATTAGAGCTTTTATATTAAAATAAACATAGTTGGAGTATCCGACAATTGTTTCAGAACCGGTCGGCTCTTCTTCAGGGAAATGTAATTTGTCTGATTGTTTGTTTCTTTCTTTTTCTTTTTGTTCCTTTCTTATGATTGTGTAGGGGCGGATATCATTTTAATTCACCAGTTTCTTCCCTGAAGTAAAGCCAACAAGGTGCTTAAACAATTGTCGGATACTCCAACTATGTATAATTCATATATATATATATATATATATATATATATATATATATATATATATATATATCAGTGTACACACTACTAATAGACGCACACACACACACACACACACTCGCACACACATCTATATACATATATATATGTATATATATATGTGTGTATATATATGTGTGTGTGAGTGAGTGTGTGCGTGTATTAGTAGTGTGTTTAAGAAAACAGGTATGTTGTAAACTGGAAGGAACAAAAATAATAAATCGAAGTGGAACTTACTATTTATTTTTGCTTAAAATCTTTCATAACAGCAAGTGTGGTGTTAGCTGTTTGTGTGTTGTCCGGATGATTATTAAAAATCATTTATTTAATATTTCGGGGAAAAACTTCCTTTTGTCAAAAATAATAAACACCAAAGGAAAAATCCGTCTGTGTAGAGAATTCACCGAAATGGATGTCAATTCTTGGAATTGATATAAATAATGTTCTAATTTTATTCCAACTTACCTTATATATATATATATATATATATATATATATATATATATATATATATATATATATATATAATATTTGTTTTTTGTTTATTATCTATGTCCTTTTGTCCTTAAAATTAAAAATATGCGAGTTAAATCTTACTTAAAGAAAAAATACCCTAGTAAAGTTTTTCAAAATCGCAAGATAAGTTTTACTCAAGAAAATAAACTAAGTTTGTAAATGGATATTTTCGAAGAACAAGAAAACTCTTAGAAACGAAATTATATAGCAGAAATCTAGTAAAAAGGAATACACACCTGGGCAGTATCACCAATAAGATACTCTGAGCCATTCACAGGCTGGACTACAGAATAACTGAGGCACATTGACCAGAGGACTAGAAAATTAATGACCATGCACAACGCACTACATCCAAAAGACGATACGGACAGACTTTACGTGAAAAGAAACAGACACAAAAAAAGAGCTGGAGAAATACATAACTCAGAACACGGAAAGGCTAATCACCGCAGCGAGAGACACTTTCCCAACGAACAATTCGAGAAGCACCGAAACCCGAAACAAAAAGATAAGCAAAGAAAAGTGGGAAGAAAAACAACTACATGGACGCTTCAGAAGACTGACAAGAGATGAAACAAGGAAAATAGCTGGGCATGGCTAAGAAAATGACACTCGAACAGAGAAACAGAATTGACGGCTGCACAGAACAATGCGATTAGAACTAACTACATTATGTGGACAAAGAGATGAAACAGTGAATCACATAATAAGTGAATGTAGCAAAGTAGTCCAAAAAGAATACAATAAAAAACATGACTGTGTGGGAAAAGCAGTACACTGGGAACTATGCAAACGTATGCATTTTGAACACTAGGACAAACATAAATAGAAAACGAAACACACAAAATCCTCTGGGATAGCGAAGTGCAAACAGATAAAGTAATACAAGCAAGGAGACCAGATGTGATAATAATCGACAAGAAGGAAAAATCCTGCCAAATCGCAGGGTGAAGATCAAGGATACAGACAAACGAAGCAAATACACATAAATCGCCAGAGAATTGAAAGGGATATGGAGTAGTAAGAAAGTCAGTATAATACCAATAATCGTAGGGGCACTAGGATCAATCCCGAAAAACCTGGAGACGAGGAGAAATTTGAATTAAAGGGAAGACTGAGACCCTACAACGGACAGCAATTATGAAGATAGCTGAAATCTTAAAGAAAATCTTTGAATGTGGAAACCAGCCTACATAAGCCACAGATGCTAAAAAGTCACGTGGAAGTTACAATACGAAGAAAACAAAAACAGAGGAAGAATACCACCACATGAAACCAAGGAACAGAAAATGCAAGATATTTCATAAACTACTCACTCCCCAAAAAATGATGCAACTAGCCTTGTCGTGACGGGTCAAGGAGGATCGAAAGACTGAAGACGGGTAGCAAAAACCAGACCTCTACTGGAAGAGTGCAGAGAGGCCTGGGACGTTGGGGAGTCTTATTGCCGCCCAAATCTCAGAGAAGGCCAATGGTCGTTGCCAGCAAGAAAAAAATGGTAAGCGTCTGTTCTGATAACGCAAAGTCATTTGCATTAGTTATCGAAAGAGGTGGAGAGTACTGGAAATCTGGAGAGATTTGTGTTTACTCAGACTCCAGGGAACACCACCGGTTATTTCCAGTGAGCAATCACTGATGATGACCTGTATGAAGAACTCCTAGTGAGTACACATAATAATGAACAGTATCACTATTAAGAAAAGTGGGGATAAAAACAGCTACATGGACTTTTGATAAGAATGACAAATGAGGAGACCAAACAACATTCCTGAGCATGGCTAAGCAAAGGGTACCTAAACAGAGAAACGGAATATCTACTGCCAGCTGTACAGAACAATACGATTAAGACTAACTACATTAAAGCTAAAATAGATAAAACCCAGGAAAACAGTCAATATAGATTACATAGACAAAATTTTTAAAAACTATAAAACGACTAGGAGAAATTGGAATCAAAGGGATCGCTGAGACCATACAAAGGACGGCAATGATGAAAGCAGCCGCAATCTTGAAAAAAATTATCGAATGCGGAAACCAACTCGTATAAGCTACGAATGGTAATCAGTCATGTGGAAGTTACAATAGGAAGAAAACAAAGTCACAGGACGAACACCACTATATTAACCCAACGAAACAGAAATTTTCATAAACTGCCCTCCCCCAAAGTGATGGCACCAGCCTCGGCTGATACCACACAAAATTGTTGTGAAGGGTCAAGGAGGATTGGAAGACCGAGGAGGGGGAGCACTAACCAGACCTCCACCGGAAGAGTGCGGGGCGTACTGGGATCTTGGGGAAGCTTATTGTCGGCCAAATCCCAGAGAAGACCAATCGTCCTTACCATTTTTTCTGTACTGGGTTCGTACCTACCGGCGTCCGTAGGTTAAAATAATTTAATATTAAATATTGTTATTACCCTCTTTAAAAAATGTTCGGGGAGTTAAAAATAGACTGTCACCAACCTATAAGCAGGGTCCTGAAAACGTTCGTTGAACACTCTAGACTGTCTACTGTCTGTTGTCTGGTTTCTTAACGCATAAATATAACTGAATTCCCCTTCTTTACGTGGTAATTTAACGTGGCCGTGAGGTTAGAGCGCTATCTTGCAGAGTCGAGGCCGATTCTGTACTGGGTTAGTGCCTTACGACCGTCTGAAATTGTCACCTCCTACACTGATGAAAGCAAAGGCTTGAAACGACGGCGTTTGTAAGTTGAAATAATGTAATATTTATTTAATAAGATATTATTATGTGTATACATATTTATATAATGCATGAAAATATATATGTGTGCATATATTTTAAGGAAAATTTACCAAAACTTATTTTTGATTATAAAAAAAAACAATTTTTCTTAATGCATTTAATTAAATATTAAATTATCTGGCTTGCATCGCTCGTAATGTTAATTGTATTTGGCTCTGTTTTATAAATACAAAATGGCCGATTGTCTATGAATGGAATTCTTGGTTATTTTAAAGAACTGCTTTATACGGGAAATGAATGTAAAAGTCTTTTTGTTTTTGCTTGAAGATTTTCTACCGGAAGTGATCTGATGGTCTTCTGATGAGCTGCATGAATGAAAGATCCTGGTATGTTTATTTCTGGTTGTTTGTTTTTTTTTTTGTTTGTTCAACAATATTTTTCCAGGTGTTTGCTTCTTATGCCTGTGCACAATTCCTTATTTGTCTGGTTTTTTTTCTTTGCTAATATTCTGCGAGGTTTTTAGAGGGGTCAACGCGTTCGAGGTTTAAAAAAAGGTATAAAGTCCCACCCAAACGAGTTAAAAAGCTACGATTCGAGACATTTATATCTGCCACCGACAAGGAATGGAGACCCCAATTTAATTAAATATAAAAGAAAAACAGCTACGTTCTTAATTTCTTATTTCTGAACTGTCTCTGTCTTAAATAATCAATGTATTTACGTTGCGATGACTACTTAGGTCAACAATATTTTTTCCAGTTAGTTCGATCTGTAGCGCAACTACTAAATTGACTTTTATACTGTAACGTCATAACTAAGTGCCCCCTTGTCAGACCTACTCAAAGTAGATTAAACCCTCCCCACAAAATGTTTTCTTATGAAAAAGTGAGAGCAGAACCTATCTTTAGTCCATTATCTCTAGAAAGCGGTGGTTAGACTTATTCTATCTCCATATATATATATATATATATATATATATATATATATATATATATATATATATATATATATATGGGAAAATGAAAAAGGAAAACCAAAAAATGGATGTTTTTTATGTGTACATCAACGTTTCGTCTTTATTTATAAGACTTCATCAGGATGATAAAATAGAGAAAAAATGTCATGCAAGCACAGATACATGTAGGGTAGACATATTGGGAAAAATAGAATGAAATAGTGGCCAACTACTACCAAAATCACAGCCCCCCCTTCCTCTCTACCCATCCTCCTTTCCCTGCATACACCCCCACACACAAACATTCCAACCTACTTTTTCCCCTTCAATCTTGAACCGCAGCCATCTGGTCAAACACCCCCTCCCCCTCTTCCTCACCTCCCTCTCTGCCATCCACTTTACCCCTGCTCATCCCCCACCTCTTTCTCTTACCACCAGCTACAGTAGTCCTGGCTCACCCCATCCTTCCATTTTTTCCCCACTCATTCTTTTCTACATTCATTTCTATTTCTCCAACAAATACGGACGTCCACCCAGTAGTTGGCCACTATTTCATTCTATTTTTCCCAATATGTCTACCCTACATGTATCTGTGCTTGCATGACATTTTTTCTCTATTTTTTGGTTTTCCTTTTTCATTTTTCCATCACGTCGGATTACTTTCATCCTTCTCTTCCCATATATATATATATATATATATATATATATATATATATATATATATATATATATATATATATATATATATGTGTGTGTGTGTGTGTGTGTGCGTGTGTGTGTGTTTATCATACCTCAGGGGCACAGAAATACCCGACTAGTACACGGGCGCAGGCTATCCCCTCTCGGTGTGTTGGACCCGTAGACCTTGTCAGGCTGTCCAACTAAGAGAAGGAAAACTCTGATAATCAAACCGTGCTATTAACCACTTACGTCTTGGCAGCAAATCGTTGGGGAGGGAGGATTCATTAGTCCTGATCGACAACCTTCCTAGAGCTGGAATCTCGAACAAAATATCCGGTTTGCAAACCTAAAATTGCTTAAGGAGTAGATGGGCTCTGCCTATAGCCCGGTCTTTGCACTCCTTCTCTGTCTATTAGCCAGGTGCAGAGGTACCAGCGCTGGGACGCCTCAAATTCACCTAGTGCCGATCCTTGTTTCCTCACTAGGATAATGAATGCTGTCTCTCTTTCTCTCCATCTGGGCAACTTGGGGAAAGGTTTTTCGTCACTTACTCTTACATGACCGGTCTGGGGCGCTCTTGTTCCGACAGGTTGAAGGTACAGATTAGACAGCTTGTCTGGCTGCTGTTTCCGTCTGTCAGGATAGGAGCCCAAACTCTTAGGTAGCGCTATGGACAGCTATTCCATCATCAGTTGTATAATACCGTGGGTAGCAGTGCGTGCCATGTCGCGCATGGAAAAACCCCTACAGTTATCCCAGTGGGCTTTCCCAAGACCACAACCTCCATAGACCAGGTTGCGACTAATAGACTGGTTGTGTGAGCTTATTGGACCCTAACATAAACCCACTTTGTCCTCCCCACTCTATCAAAAATAAATATGACATTGCAAAAAAAAATCAAGCCTAAAACAGACACCCAACACAAAACATCTTCGCCTCCGCCCTTGAGGCTCACATTAACAAATATCCGGGGACTTAGAACCAACATCAACGACGTAGAAACCTTTCTCCTGACAAACACCCCGGATATCCTAGCACTAAGTGAAACGAACCTTCAATCCTCAACCTCCTCTCACTATTTTGACATGACTGACTACCTCCCTCTCTACCGTAAAGACTCTGACAAACACACGCACGGGCTAGGAGTTTATGTTCGGAACACCCTCCCCCTGACTAGAGAACATAGGTTAGAATCAGATGACCACGACTACATGTGCTTTAGATTGACTATACATCACAGCGTTAGTTACTTAAATTTCTTATACCGTTCACCTTCGACCCAGGACTGTGCCCTGCTAAACTCTGTCTCTGAAAGCATAGATAGAGCACTCTTAATTGACTCGAATACCCAGATACATGTATTTGGGTATTTTAATGCACACCACAGTGACTGGCTGGGATTCTCTAGCCTTACTGACGCAGCCGGCAACTCTACGTATTATTTCGTCCGCCATGAATCACCTGCAAATAGACAGAAATTTATAGAGTCAATAAATAATTGTAAGGCAGTGATAGTTGAAGTAAAGAGAAGGTATACAGAGATAACAAAAAAACGCATTCAGTTACAGAAACTAGGCACTCGCGATCTCTGGAAAATCTAGACTAGTGTGGTGAACAATGGTCAATCAACGATTCCCCCGCTATCAAACAACAATGATGTTTGCACGGCAACTGATAAGGATGAACTATTTGCCCAGCGTTTCGCCTTAAACTCCACTTTGGACTCAGCAAACAACGATCTCGCAAAATTTCCATTGCGGACTAAAGCCACACTTGAAAACCTGGTCATCACCCCTATCTCAGGTCAGGGACATCATAAACAACCTCAACACCTCCAAAGCTTGTGGGTCCGATCTTATACCGGTCATAGTAATAAAGAAATGCTCTGCAGAACTGACCCCTGCCCTCTCCAAACTCTACAACAAATATCCTTGCTGAATCTTGCTTCCATGATAGCTGGAAAACTGTCTCTGTGGTACCAGTCTTCAAGAATTCTGGAGATAGAACAGATCTTCAGAACTATCGCCCAATCAGCATACTCCCGATCTTTGCTAAATCTTTGAATACTTAATCAATCTAGCGATAGTTCGGCACCTAGTAAATGCTAAACTTTTTCTGCCCGTCAGTATGGATTTAGATAAGCATGATCTACTGCGAATATCTTAACGGTCATCTCTGAACGCATATATCATACACTGTACAAGGCAGGTGAAGCTAGGGCAGTAGCGCTTGATATATCCAAGGCTTCGGACAAGGTATGGCATAAGGGGCTCCTCCAAAAAATTCACTCATATGGTATTACTGGACGTATATTTAATATAATTAGATCCTGGTTATCTTCGATGGCCGTTCATCTAAGCAACATGACATAAATGCAGGTGTACCCCAAGGATCGATCCTTTGACCTTTATTGTTCCTGATTTTCATAAATGATCTCCCTGATGACATCGAGTTTGAGATAGGTATATTTGATGACGACACCACGCTCTACTCTCGTCATGTGGGCAAAACGGACGCGTACATATCCGAGGCAATGGCTGAATCCTTAGAAAGTGATCTTCACGCTGTAGTGGATTGGGGACATTAATGGTTGGTAACTTTAATGCCATAAAGACAAAACTTCTTTCTATTCAACAA
Organism: Sepiola atlantica; assembly: GCA_963556195.1. Lineage (NCBI taxonomy): Eukaryota > Metazoa > Mollusca > Cephalopoda > Sepiida > Sepiolidae > Sepiola > Sepiola atlantica. The sequence continues at coordinate 11,560,721 of OY744525.1, read as the reverse complement.
CTACAAGAAACCTCTCCAACCAACGATTGCCATCGCAAATAACACCCTACCTGAGAGCTCAACATTCAAACTACTCGGTCTAACATTCACAGGTAACATGAATTTGAACAAATACATTGAAGACATAGCCAAGACTGCTGCAAAGAAGGTGGGCTCCCTCTACCGTGCTAGTAAACTTCTCACACATGACATTATCCTGTATCTCTACAAAGCCACCATCTGCCCATGTATGGAGTATTGTTGTCATATCTGTGCTGGTGCATCACCCACTAGTCTCTCCCTCTTAGACAAGGTCTAAAAAAGAGTCGCCAACTTAATAGGTCCCTCACTATCCACCAAGCTCCAGCCTCTGTCCCATCGCCGCAATGTTGCATCCTTGCGCCTCTTTTACAAATACTTCAATTGATTGTGTTCCGGCGAATTAACTGCCCTAGTGCCCCCTCAACGCAAATACACTAGAACAACCCGACAATCAACTAGGTCCCATCCATTTACCGTGGAGGTCCCCAGATGCCGGAGAACCTTATACTCCAGCAGCTTCTTTCCTCGTGCTGCCGGACTCTGGAACTCCCTCCCTGCTCCCTGTTTCTCCGACTGTACCGACATTCAACGGTTTAAAACTAATGTAAACAGACATCTCGCTGCACAGCTCCCAACTTAGGATGACACCCAAAACCTACTCTTTCATTTTTAGCAGCCCCTTACGTCTACAGTGGTAACCTGCCGTGTTTGGAATTAAATATCTTTTTTTTTTAAATTGTCAAGTTTTTAAATTCGGCAAAAATAAATGCATAAGGACTTGGTCAGTGGAATTGAATATATCATTGTTTACTTAAAGCGCCGAAAAAAAATTTATTTTAGGAAAAATATTTTTTAAAGAAAAGGTTCTTTTAGAAAAAGTCAGATTCAATTTTTATTCCAATAACGATGGTTTTTTATTTTTATATTTTTTATTTTTATTTTTTCGCATTTCTAAAATCATAACATTCATGTGAGATGTTTATTTTACGATTCGTTTCTCTTGTGGTGTGCCAACCAAATATTATTATGTCAACTCTCGGCTCTGCAACACTTTCAAGATCATCAGAAAAATATACAAAGAAGAAAAGTTCACAAATTGAAAAGTCTTGAAAAAACCTACACCACACTATGGGGCATTGTGGAGAAAAACAAAGCAAAAAACAAAATAAAAAACGCTTACACGTAAAAAAAAAAAATTCATTAAGACGCCATTTTTAATTTTTCAGTTGAAAGTCAGCACAATAAAATACGCGGACATTCGAAAAATTAAATTCACTGGTATTTCTTTAATATAGTTAATTAATCCTATCATTTTTTTTATTAAAAACAAGTTTGAATACACTTAAAGGTGATTTTTGATAGCCTAAAATTACTTTATTTTGATTACAGATGCATATATATATATATATATATATATATATATATATATATATAGTGTGTGTGTTTGTGTGTAATATTGTGTAATTTGATTGTCCATCGATAACTGCGGTTTTACGGAACCACTGGAAACTCTGCCCGTAGGGCTAAAGATACCAAGTATGGCCGTTTTTCAGTCGAATCTATGGTGAACTAACACATTTTCATCTATCATCAGAAGGTTAGTTCGACAGAGCAACGGTCATACCCGATATCTCAAGCCCTACTGGTTGAATTTCCATCACGTCAATCACGAGGATAACAATACAACTTATCGGATGAACTCTACACGCAAAATGACCCGCTCTCTCCAACCATCCGCACCGCGTGACTTATCTGATCGCATGTGATATATATCCGAGTTTTCCTGTTCCTAAATATATTTCAATACCAAAGCTTAAATGTCTATTAACTAATAATATTCTCAAAGATATTAGTCAAAACGACTAAATAATCCCGGCTGAAATTGATCAAGGTATGCCGAATCAACAGTTTGCTCCGCTAACACCCGAATATAGTAAACATATGCAAATGTATTAAAAATATTTTTCTAATCATCTCTATACCATCCTATGAGCTAATTCTACACACACACACACACACACATATATATATATATATATATATATATATATATATATATATATAACAGAAGATAAGATGAAATAAACATGGTATCTTAAGTTCAAGACTCAGACTAAAAAACGGTTTTCTTTTGAGTTTTAATTATTTAATTATTATCTTGAAACCTATGGTACTATGTTGATTTCCTAATATTATCAATAAATATTATGCTCTTATTATTAAATAATCGAGCACTCTTGGATTTCTTTCTACCAAATCAAATCACCAGGAATTATATATATATATATATATATATATATATATATATATATATATATATATATATATATATATATATATATATAGTGTAACCCGGATATAAGAGACCCGGATATAAGAGAAATTTTCTCTGGTCCCAAATTAGAGCCTGTATTAATGTATATAAATGAGAGCCGGATAAGAGAGATGTTTGCTCTGGTCCCGTCCTCCCCGATATAAGAGTGACAGTGTTATGTCGTAAATCAGACACCTTCTACTTTATGATTTTGCTTTGTGTGTCTAAGGGTAGCGCCACCCGCTTTTTTGCCGACTTTGCTTGTCGTTGCATTTATCTGGACAGCACTTTCACTTTACCCACTGTTCTGTGGAGTCAGAAGTTGGTTTGTTAATTTTGCCACTGAAAACCGTTTGCTTGCGATCATTGCGATTAGTGATGTCGGCGTCGGCGTCTCAACGAAAACTCTGAGCATTTCTGAACAGTTGGAGCTCATCGACGATGTCAAAGTGAAATTGAATCACAGGCTGAAGTGGAAGAAATACTCGGCGAAAATGATCAAGTTTATCCACCATCGGGCATGGAGCAAACAGATTTTGACGACTGTGTCAGCTTTGACGACACAATGTTATGGAGAACTGAGTGACACGGACATCACACGTGGTATAAAATCGGATGGTCAAGATTTTGACAAAGATGATGATGCTGAAAGCGTAAGTTCTGAAGTTTCTGAAAGTGACAAACCAGTGCAAAATTCTCTGGCTGCATTGAATGCGCTTGAAACTCTGACAGCCTACTTTGAAGCAAAAAGCAGTAATCCTGATGGCGCATTAGAAATGATTTACGGACTGTATGAAAGTGTTCATGATGTTAACAAAGAGATTTGCGTACAATCAAAAATGACTGACTTTTTAAGAAAAAAATAATTTTTGACTGAATTATTTGTGCAAACTAATTGAAATTGTATTTTTGTGTTTTTATGTCTATAAATGTTAAATACACTAGTGTTCTGTACGTAAAAAGCGTTATATGAAGTGTCCCTATACTTACCTAAACAAAATAGACCAAACCCGGATATAAGAGACTTCTCCGGTCGTGACAGCTCTCTTATATCCGAGTTACACTATATATATATATATATATATATAAGTTTCTTTAATGGCGAATATTTTACATCTTAATCTCCTCTGACGCCTGCCTGCATCTTCGAATGTACCTCTTATTGGACTTTTTACCCTTTTTGGATTTTCTATTTTCGCCGTACCTGAAGTTGTGGCTTCTTGGAATTTAACTTTGAAACCTCTCTCATTATTTCTCGTGCCTCTAACGACCTACCTATCTACATCTTATTCTCTCCGCTGGACTCTTCGACACCGGACTTTTTGGCAATCGGACATTTGCTTGCACCCTGGCACAGTTTTGCCCTCCGTTTCTTTCCCTACAACTTTTATTTTATTTCATTTTTTCAAATTTTAAATCTTGGCCATTGCCAACTTATCTATCCCAGCGACTTCCTCTGATGATAAGATTTTGATCTTTGAAAAGCCTGGCTTAAGGAAAATTTTAACTTGAATAAATTGCCTTTTTGCGGAATATACCTTGCTTTGAACTTTTGAATTGAATTTTGATTTGGCTTTTGCTTTCTCTAATTCCTTTCCATTCTCCTTCATTTATATATATATATATATATATATATATATATATATATATATATATATATATATATATATATATATATACATACGTATACGTTTCATTCTTTTACGGGAATCGTCAGTGTAGACAATAATTATTCACACCGGTCGCCGGACCCAACCCCCAGAACAGGAGTTATATATCAAACCCAAATGTAAATGTCCCAGCCCGCACGGCCGTTGTCATATATATATATATATATATATATATATATATATATGAATTTGTATGAATTCCGGAATATTTTCTGAATAAGTATATATATATATATATATATATATATATATATATATATATATATATATATATATATATATATATATATATATATTGTGACTGACTACCCAGTTGGCTGCACAAGTGATTATAGATCTACTCCGGCCATTAGCCTGATTACTTCGATAATAATACTTTTAAACACATTAGTTTCGCCCCGTTTTTCTTTTAATTATACAATGTTATTTATTTGTTTTTAGCTGAGCTAACGGCTATGAACACATTGCTATGATAAAAGTAATACATTCATTGGCAGATGTGATTTATGATCGAAATATGATATTTGTGCCAGCGATTTACAGTATTATTGTTGATGTCCTACTCCGGTCATTCTCATTATCTACTCACTAGGAGTTTTCACACGACTCATTCACTGATTGATCAAGTGCTGTTCCCTCGAGTCTGAGTGACAAAATCTCTACCCTAATTTACAACACTCTCCGACTTTGGCATTATTGCAACAGCCGTTTACCGTTGATTTCTCAAAATGCAAAACTATTCGCAACGGTTATCGGGACATCACTTGTTGGTACCAGCGTGCTATCACTGGTAATGACTCGCACCAACCGATGCTAGTTCTACCTTGTTTTTGCTGCAAGGGAGGTTAGGGTTAGGGTTAAGGTTAGGGTTAGGGTTAGGGTTAAGGTTAGGGTTAGGGTTAGGGTTCTGATTATGGAGTTCTTCTTACATACAACCGCTGGCAGTTTCAGTTCTATTGATTTCGTGCAAATGTCTTTTCTATATTCTTATTTGTGTTTATGCAATGTTCATTTTTTTCGAACTAATATTCCGCACTCTTGGATTGTTCTTAAATTTTCATCTGTTTTCATCTGTTTTTATCTGTTTTCATCAGTTTTCATCTGTGTTTTCATCAGTGTTTTCATCTGTGTTTTCATCAGTGTTCATTTGTTTTCCTCTGTTTTCATCTGTTTTCATCAGTGTTTTCATCAGTGTTTTCATCTGTTTTCATCTGTTTTCATCTGTTTTCATCTGTGTTTTCATCAGTGTTTTCATCTGTTTTCATCTGTTTTCATCAGTTTTCATCAGTTTTCATTTGTTTTCATCTGTTTTTATCTGTTTTCATCAATGTTTTCATCAGTGTTTTCATCTGTTTTCATCTGTTTTCATCAGTTTTCATCTGTTTTCATCTGTGTTTTCATCAGTGTTTTCATCTGTTTTCATCTGTTTTCATCAGTTTTCATCAGTTTTCATTTGTTTTCATCTGTTTTCATCTGTTTTCATCAATGTTTTCATCTTTTTTCATCTGTTTTCATCAGTTTTCATCTGTTTTCATCTGTGTTTTCATCTGTTTTCATCAGTGTTTTCATCTGTTTTCATCAGTGTTTGTGCTTTGTGTGGTGTCAATCCAACCTTTGATTCCAATTATTATTTATTCAAACTTTCAATAGCAGCTGCAATTTTTTTTTTTTTGCGTTTATATGATCTCTCGCTTATAACAGCTGCTGGCTTTCTCTGCTTCAATTCATTATGATTATTCAGTACTCACTCGGAGTTCTCACACAGGTCATCATCAATGATTGCTCACTGGTAATAACCGGGTGTTTTCCCTGGAGTCTGAGTGACAACTAGTCTCCGCAAATATCCAGTACTCTCCACCTCTTTTCGATGACTATTGCAAATTACTTTGCGGTATCGCAACAGCCACTTACCATTGATTTCTCATTAGTTAACGATCATTAGTCTCCTCTGGGATTTGGGTGGCAATAAGCCTCCCCAGGGTCTCAGTACTCTCCGCACTCTTCTAATGGAGAACTGGTCACTGCTCTCCCTCCTCGGTCTTCCCATCCTCATTGACCCTTCACGACTTTGAGGTATCAGCCTAGGCTGCTGCTATTACTTTTTTAGGGGGAGGGGGAGCTTATGGGGGCAGTTTATGAAGTTTTTCTCATTTTCTGTTCCTTGGGTTCATGTGGTAGTGTTCTTTCTGTAGTTTTGTTTTCTTCCTGTTGTTACTTCCATGTGATTGGTTATCATTCGTAGCTTACGTTGGTTGGTTTCCGCAATCGAGGATTTCCCTTAAGATTATAGCTGTTTTCATCATTGACGTTCTTTGTATGGTCTCGGTGATCTCTTCGATTCCAATTCCTCCCAGTCTTTTCCCAGGTTTTTTGGACTGTTTCTAGTGCTCCTGCTATTATTGGTATTATATTGACTTTCTTATTTATTATTATTATTAGTAGTAGTATATGTAGTAGTAGTAGTAGCAGTAGTAGTAGTTATAGTAGTAGCAGAAGTAGTAGTAGTAGTAGTAGCAGCAGTAGTAATAGTAGTAGTAGTAGTAGCAGTAGTAGTAGTTATAGTAGTAGTTGTAGTAGTAGATGTAGTAGTAGTAGCAGTAGTAGTAGTAGTAGATGTAGTAGTAGTAGCAGCAGTAGTAGTCGTAGTTGTAGTAGTAATAGTAGTAGTAGTAGTAGTAGTAGTAGTAGATGCCGTAGTAGTAGTAGTTGTAGTAGTAGTTGTAGTAGTAGTAGCAGTAGTAGCAGTAGTACAGTAGTAGTATATGTAGTAGTATATGTAGTAGTAGTAGTAGTAGTAGTAGATGTAGCAGTAGTAGTAGATGTAGTAGTAGTAGTAGTATTGTTGTTGTTGTTGTTGTTTTCTTATATATCTTCCTTGGCAGTAGTCTCATTTCCCTTAGTTTCGTCTTAATATGTCCTGCCTGTATTTCTAGTTGTCTTAACAAAGTGCTATTTTATTTCAAAATCTAGCTCATCTGCATAAAACTGGATTAAACTAAACATAGCCTACATTACACACCATCACGCATAAAAACTGTTTCATAACTTCATAATGATATGTTTATTAGTTTCCGAGTTTACCCCCACACAAACATATACACATAGCTAACTGTATATATTAGCTGTCACTTTTTGAAACTATCCCTTTTTGTAACTGGATTATTTTTTTTTTTTAAATGATTTTCAATATAATTGCGGTCATTAAATTATTAATTGAACACGAATTTCGTAAATTAAAGGTCACTTTACTATCTATTTATACAATTATTAGATGCAAATAGTTTCCAAAATTAAACAATCGGACTTACTAAGTCGTTGAAGATAGAAATTACTCTCTATTCGACATAGCAAATGCTTCTAAATTCTTTTCAAATTTAAAAAGTGCAACGAAATAAAAAATTTTTTAAACTATTAACAAAAGATTTATTTTTAAATTCTTTACGAAAAAATAGAAATGCATTCTGGTAGAATTACATTTCGTGATTAAAATATTGCAATTTTTATTATCATTAAAAAATCGATTAATAATGAATATAAGTAAAAAAAAAAACTAAAAAAAACTATCATGTGTAAATCACGTAGAGGCAAAAACGCATTTCAAATTGACTTCGCTATTCTTGTTTTTTTTTCTGTAATGTAACGAAAAGAAATGGTTGACGTATTTTTGGCTGTACATTTACTCGCGTTCGTTTAATAAACGAAACAGTTTCTGCTTTTAATTTTTTATTTTAATTATTATTAGCATTTATTTTAATTTTATTAGTAGTTGTTTTAGTATTAATTTACTTTTTTTAATAAAACAGTGTTTTAAATAATAAAAAACGGTTAGAACACATTTTACTGTAAAGAATATGAGACCGTACATTCGGACTCAGTTTAAAGACTCCCAAATCACTTTCGAACGGAAAATTTAGAGTTATCTCCCTTCATAATTTATCGGTATTTTTGTAGCAATGAAACCAGAAAGAGAGAGAGAGATGTATAAATTATTTTTTAGGGGGGGGGGGGCGGCTACCAGTTGATTTTGCTTTTCCATAATTCTCACCGTTTTTTTAGAAAGTTGCAAATCACAGTTTTACTGCGATTTACCGTAACAGCGATCGCCCGCTGTTACAAACCTTGCTTATGGAAATCTAGAATTCGAGTATGCTCAACTTCGGTAAGTTTGCTTGCTTTAGGCATGGTGACACCTTTACACAGTGATTGCTGATCTCTAACTGAACTAAAAACATTGGAATTACCATAGATCTAACAATTTATACCCCTTTGTCTAATAATTTTGATCAGGTGTAAAATGCCTCATTTTATAAAAATGTACATTTTTGAATAAAATGTTTGGAATGTAGCTTTTTGTTTCCATAACCTTTTAGATTGTAGTATTGGTAACCTTAAGTGGGAGGAGTTTTAAATCTATCCTTAAAAAAAGGTTTCCTTTAAAAGGTTTTCAAGTGGTCTTAAATTTTTGATCAGGGGTGTATATATATATATATATATATATATATATACAGGGTGGGCAAAAATAAGGGTCCTATTTTTAAAAATTCATAACTTTTTTATTTATTGATTTTTTTTTTTTTAGAATAAGTAAAGGACCCCTTCCGAAGCAAGCATGAGCCGTATTAGCCCTAAGGAACGTACCCTCATTTAGAAAACATTATTTTTGCTTAAAAAACTCAAAACAGTGTAAAAAACAATACTTTAGTTTTTGTAAGTTTTAAGAAGTGTTTTTCAGCTAAAATTTGTTTTGTTTATTTCAAAAAATCTCGGAAGGGTCAGTCTACACACACATAAAGTTTGGTGAGTTTAACTTTTATTTTGTGGAAGTTATTCAAATTCAAGTTATTCAAATTTAAAGATAGGACCCTTATTTTGGCCCACCCTGTATATATATATATATATATATATATATATATATATATATATATATATATTCTCTAAGTAATTTTCAGCGTTCATTCGAGCCAAAAAGTCAGGGATTATCTGTGACCTTAAAAGACAATTTCTTGGAGCACTCAAGGTTTGTGAAACGCATAGAACATTCTTCTACTTCTTGGCTTGAACTGTTTAAACATTTTGGATTATTTGAATTTGATACAAAATTCTACCCATACACATATTTGATCTTTCCCAGGACTTAAATCGAGACATTTTTTCCTTTAATATTTTTCAAAATTCTTCACTTTTGCAGTTTTTAAGATATTTACCTCTAATAATTAATTAATATTCAATTATTATTTGTTAGACATTCTGACGATAAGAGCGTTATCTTTGAAAAGTCATGGCTTAAAGGTCTTTTTTATTTGTATTCCTTGCTTGAACACTTGATGAGTTAATAAACTTGTAAACTATACAAATGTTATATACTTCATCACTTATATATCTATCTATCTCTCTCTCTATATATATATATATATAGATATATATCTATCTATCTATCTATATATATATATATATATATATATATATATATATATATATATATATATATATATATATATTATTGTTATTATAAAACAAAACGTAAGTTCTAATATTAAATATGTGTTTCCTTAAGACTATTTCCTATATCCTTTAATAAAACAAAATACATGCTAAGGTAAAGGTCGCATAGCCTGGACGCGCACAAGTGTCGTTGCCGACATCGCACATGGCCGTAGCGGCGGTGATTTGTTAAGAATCACCGTGTCTAGGGCACAGCATATGGAAGGCGGAGCCCATCCCTCTCCTTCCGCTGCCTTGAACCTTCCCTGAGTTTTAGTCAGGTACCCATTTACTGCTGGGTGGACAGAGGGATTTTTCGTGAGTGGGATCGAACCCGGGACGTCCAGCCCAAAGACAAGTGCTATAACCACTCGTCGACAGGCCCTCCACAGGCCCTCCTTAATTCTTGAATTGATTTAAGATATCACTCAATAAGTCCCGGGCTTGCCACTAAAAAAAATCTATATAAGTGTTATAAAGTACTAACCTTCAAGTGGCAGATGTCAAAATTTGAGAATAATCGATGTATTTGTTTACTAATTACAGTTTTTTTTTAAATAAAACTGCCGGTGCAAATTTTAAAAACAATGGAAACATCTGCATTTCGTGTGTTGATAAAGCATTGCTTTCTGATGAGAAAAATACTGTTCAAGCAAAGATAAGTGTTATTCGGACTCTGCTCCGTCAGAAACAACGATTAAGAAGAAGTATACTGACTTTAAATGCGGTCGTACAGATACAAATGATGCTGAACGCTTCGGCCGTTGTCCCGGAAAACGTAAAAGCCCATAAATTCGTTTTGACCGATCGTATATAAAAGTTGCGTGAGATAGCTAAGGAGTTTAAAATATTAGAAATTCACTATTTTGCATCAACATTTGTCAATGGGAAAGATGTGTTCAAAATGAATGCCACGTTTGCTCGTCATCGTCGATTAAAACCAGAAAGTGTCGACAATTACGAGCGTTGCTTGCGACAAAAAATTGCGACAATGGATGAAACATGGATATACCACTTCATTCCGAAGTCCAACAAGCAATTAGCTGAGTGGACAGCAGCGGGTGAAAGCCGTCCAAAGCCACCAAATACGCAAAAAAATCAGCTAGCAAGGTTTTAGCCTCTGTATTTTAGGATGCTCAACGTATTTTGTTCATTGATTACCATCAGAAGAGGAAAAATCATC
>OY744525.1:11520052-11545052 GCA_963556195.1 Sepiola atlantica | reverse complement strand
ATATATATATATATATATATATATATATATACAAACACACACACATGAATCCGTGAAGGATAGAGTAATTTATGTAGGGAATATTGAGTAAGAGAGCTCAATGTAATACAGAGCGAGAATATAAGTTAAAAAGAAAAAACTCAAGCCCTAACCCTAACCCTAACCCTAACCCCAACACCCTAGCTATTTCCCATTATAATTTATTTCATCTCGCCAAGACGAGATTCTTCAGATGTGGCTCGATGGCTGCTGGTTTATTTACTGAAGAATGAGAGTGCTTATGTCGTCTTGGTACTGCTTAAGAGGGGAGGGGGGATTTGGACAGAGGTGTTTACCATTCACCCCCGACCCTAGCAGTGGAGCGAATTCCCACTTCGGACTAGGGTGAAATGCCAATTACACCGTAACTCCATCTGACTACACGTGTTGGCAGTTTTGACCTAGTTATCTTTGCCCTTAGTGTCTGAAGGACTATGTTGTTCGATATAGTATGGTTAAATTGCAAAAGTTATAATCTATAAGTAAACTATTGTTGATATATCTAATTGGATACTAAGATATATTAAGTAGATTTAAAATCAAAATATATAGTTGCTCGTTCATAACTTATTCATATTTCGCACTAAAGACGGGCTTAAGTGTGGGTAGGCCATCAGCTACGTCTCTGTGTAGGGATGGGAGAGAGAAGAACAAAAGAGGGGAGCTTACACAGTGTTGTCCAGTTCAGTCCGTCTTTGTATCTTATCGAAATATCTGTAGCTGGCAGATGTATATATGCTAACTGGATATACTACTCGAGTGAGATGGGGAACCCAAACGCACACACACTTGTAATGTAATTAGGAAGTAATTATATTAACATAGAGTACAGAAGTAATGGCTTGGCAGTGGCTGCTGCCTCATTTCGCTTCTCTTATGTTGATTGGTTATACCGACTTTATTCACAGAGTCAGGAAGAGTCCATACAGAAACGGAATAGGGTGGATAACTATAACATGAATTTTATAACTGTAAAAAATAATAGATTATTCTGTTTTATCGCAACTAGCAAATATATCCTCTCTCCGGTCGCATATTTTTGCTAGGTAGGAAATATTATATAATTGTGAAAGAACTATATACAATAATTAATTAATTATTAAAATAATGTCCAACGCTATTGATAATATTTACTTGTACATTTATTTTTTTTTATTATCGCTTTTGGTTGAATTCATGTCTTGAAACATGACGTAAATAATAAATCTATAATCTTATGCCAAAGCTATAATTATTTAGTTACGGTAATGTTTTAAGCTCTATTTATAAGAAAGTTTAAATAGGTCAGTTGGTAGAACGTCAGACTGATGATGTCAAGGTTTCGGTTTCGATTTCCGGTCATGGCATCCGCTTTATTTGTTGGGAATTTCTTATTTACTATTAATGAAATATTTTTCACTTCTGAAAGTAGTTCAGATTTCTGATATTTCGAAATGAGATAAATTCCGCGACTGACGGACAGATTGACGGACAGGCGGACGGACGGACGGCAAAATCACTATTTACATAAGAAAAATAGTATAATAAAAAAGTCAGAATTAGACATTGTCCAAACGTGTGTCGCTTGATTAGTCGCTATGGTTATTTTTTAATTTTATTAAATGGAAACCAACAAACCCCTCTGTTCAGTATCGATAGACAATGGATGCCCATGTAAGTGGTTCCTGTGCAGGAGGTGTATTGTGAAGCAAGGGTTGCGCAATCCTCTACCACACCTCTCCTGAACCAGCATTGCTTGAATCTTGTGGCGAGGAAAAGTCCATGGTGACCGGAAACAATGTCGGGAAAAGGAGCGCGCATCTCCCACATACAGCATCACCTGGCATTTCCAAATGGTCGCCCATTTAGTACTGGCCAGACACAATTTCACTTAACTTCGCTGATCTAACGAGAAGCGGTGTTCCAACGTGAGTATGCTGTAGACCAACAAATCGAACAGAATGGAAACAAGGATACCGACCACCTTTAAAAAATAATGAAACTTTAAACTAGCGAAACAACTAGGATTCATATTTTTCGTTTCATTTATTTTATTATTTATTTATCTTATACTAATGAGTGACAACTTACCCAGTTTAAAAGTCGTATTTAGCAAAAATGTATATATATATATATATATATATATATATATATATATATATATATATAGTATAATTTTTTCGGTGTAAAAGTTATATATTTTTATTTTATTTTTATATTTATTTCGTATGTACGTATGCTTAGGTTAATGGACATATTTATACGCCTATGTGTCTATTTATATAGGTACTGTACGAACATGTCCATGTATATGTGTGAGTAGGTATTTTATATAAACATATGCATATGGTATATATGTGTATATATGTGTATATTCGTGTATAGATATATACGTATATATTTGTGTTTGTTATGTTTTATATATGTATATATATGTATGTTTATATATTTTATGTGTGTACTTGTGTATCTATTAATTTGTGTGCACGTATGTATTTTATATTGAGATCAGATATTTATGCTTAAAAATGCATATCTTTGTATATATCTGTATATCCGTGTATGGATATATATATATATATATATATATATATATATATATATGTGTGTGTGTGTGTGTGTGTGTGTGTGTGTGTTTGTTATTATTTTATATATATATATATATATGTGTGTATATATGTTTATGTATGTACGTGTGTATCTATTAATTTGTGCGCACGTGTGTATTTTATATATTGACCAGATATTTATGCTTGAAAATGAATATAAGTGTATATATGTGTATATTCGTGTATGGATATTTGCGTATATATTTGTGTTTGTTATTTTTTTTCTTTTTTATATATGTATATATATATGCTTGTTTATATATGTACTTGTGTATCTATTAATTTGTGCACACGTGTGTATTTTATATAAAGATCAGATATTTAGCTTGAATATGTTTGTAAATAGATTAAAACTTTGAAGTGTTAAATAGAGAAGAAAGGAATCCAGGCTAAGTGGGTAATAAAAAATAGAAAAAGGAAAGAAGAAGGCAGGTAATAAAAATGATAAAAAAGATAGAAACTAATTGAAACAGTTAACAAGTAAAGTATGTAATCCGATACTAAATTATAAAAAATATCTCACCTCCCAAAAAGATTTATTTAAAGGGAAAGTTTTCCAAACTCATCTCACTTCTCTGTCTTCTTTGGTCTGAAGAGGTTGACTATCTGTGAAGAGTAAAACCGAAACATGTATGCACATATGTAACCAATAATGTTTGTATGAATAAAAATGTATACTTAAGAACAGCTCTACTTGTTATTGAGCAATTTTTATAAACACTGAAGATTTAACGGATTTACATCTACAGAAACTAATGCAATACGTGTAATATATATATATATATATATATATATATATATATATATATATATATGGATTTACATATCTGACGAGAGCGTACCACGCTTGAAACGCGTTATATAAAATGATAAAACTGTAAAATGATAAAAAAAAAATAAAAGTAAATAAATGTTGAAAAAAAACCTCTTCCCTCAATACTACTCCCTCCCTCCTCAATACTCCTTCCCTTCCTACCTCCCTCCAGCCTCAAAAAATTTCACACTTCACCACAACAAACCCCTCGCCATCTTCACCTCTCCCACCTTTTTGACTATTTCCTTTACATTCTTACCCCCCCCCCTTATTTTCAAGTTATCTTCATTTCTTCAAATCTTTTTCTAAATCTATGATACCACCTACATGCTAAACACACAGAGTTTCCCTCTTCCCTACTCTTTCCCCAGACTCTCAAAATCCCTGCCACACCTCACCAAGACAAAAATATCAGCCCCCCCTTTCATCTCTCCCACCCTAAGGCAACTGCAATTATATTCTCACCCTCTACCCATTTCAGTGCTGCCTTAATGGTACCCACTCAAAGCTTTCCATATTCATTTCATTCTTCGCCACCACTGACTTCTCACAGCCTAGACTCTCCTCCAGCGCTCACAGTAGCCACAGCTACTACTTTCCTTTATCTCTTCATCATATCAACCCAAAATTTCGATGTACTTGCATGACATTTTTCTTCAAATTATCATGCTACGGAAGTCTTGGTGACCGTTATTCAAGGGTTTTGCCATAGTATATATATATATATATATATATATATATATATATATATATATATATATATATATATATATATATATATATATATATACTATGGCAAAAACCCTTGAATAACAGTCACCAAGACTTCCTCATATATATATATATATATAATAAAAAAGAGTGATAAATATGCGACGATTGTCCAAATTTATTTCAAATTTCAATTGTTCAATGCAATGTGTATTCAGTAATAAACTAGTGTTTATTATTCTTTCCTTGAGCCAAGGCTTTTCAAAGATCGAGATCTTATCATCAGAGGAGAAATACAGATAGATAAGTTGGCTTTCGAAAAAACCAAAGTTCAAATATTTGAAAAATATGTGAAAAATATTATTAAAAAAATGCAGTGAAAGAGTAGTTCCGTAAAAAAGATATGTGGTTTGTCCGGGTGGAAAATTTCCGTTGAAAAGATGTCCAATGAGTTGTAGAAAGCGAAAAAAAACGTTTGCGTAGGAGCAGTGTGGAGAAACTGTTCAAATATAAGTAAACAATTGCTCTATCTCGTATATTGAGCTAAACCTCTTCACTATAGGTTCCATCTACTAAAAGTTTTACTTTTGGTTTATATTTGATCCTATATATATATATATATATATATATATATATATATATATATATATATATGCTTCGTGGGTTAAGAACTCTAGAAAATTAAATCGCTGTATTGTATTTGCGATGATGCAAAGCTATTCATAAATGAACAGAGCACTTTTCTGCAGTTAATATTGGTTATATGAAAATGAAGATTAGTTTCGTAGAATGTCTGACTGTCGAAACAAGTTTGAAGCACTTGCCCGTCTAGCCATGGGTGTGTGTATAATATTTATAAATAAATATTAATTATTTATTACCTACAGACATCGGTGTTTCATGCTTACGCAACCTTCAGTGTAGGGAGTTAATTGCCGACGGTCAGCGGGCGCAAAATCCGATCACAAATCGCCACTGATTCGCAGTCAAGAGTCTTACCCGTCGGCCACCGTCGATTAGCTTGGAATTTAGGAGGAAATTAACTTCGTAAATGCCAAGTCGGCGGGTATTTACAACGAGCAGTGAATAGTTATCAACAACAACAAACTGTGTTGAATCCCGAACAGAAGCTAGTGGTACTGCTTGTTATTAAACTCTCTCAGAGTGCCAGGCCTTAGTAAAGGGGGCTATAATAATATTTTTGTGAATGAATATTTATTATTTATTACCTACATACATCGATATTTCATGCTTACGCAATCTTCAGTGAAGGGAGTTAATTCCCGACGGTCGGCGGGCGCGAACTCCGATCACAAATCGCCATATATACATACATATTTATATAATAGTTTAATTTAAACAGCCAGGTTTACAATATCTCCTGTGGAAATGTGTCATGACGTGTAGCCAGATGTTTGTGGAAATAAAAGTATTAAGTAAATAGTTCTATGTGTTATTGAGAACTATTATATAAACACAGAAAAGATTAACCGGTGAATACAAATCTTACCTGGATTACTATATATATATATATATATATATATATATAGTATGGTATGTATGGACACACCTATACACGTTAGCAAGGACACACACACACACACACACACACACATATATATATATATATATATATATATATATATATATATATATATATATATATATATGGGAAATGTAAAAGGAAAAAACCAAGAGATATTTTTTATATATTAATCAACGTTTCGTCTTATTGTAAGACTTCCTCAGGATGATAATTTGAAGAAAAATGTCATGCAAGTACATCGAAATTTGGGGTTGACATGATAGAGTGATAAAGGATAAGTAGTAGACGTGGCATGACATTTTTCTTCAAATTATCATCCTGAAGAAGTCTTACAATAAAGACGTCGATGAATATATAAAAATAATATCTCTCGGTTTTTTCCTTTTTTATTTCCCATTACGTCCGATTACTCTCATCCTTCCTTTTTCATATGATAATAAACAAGAACAAATATATATATATATATATATATATATATATATATATATATATATATATATATGTTGGTACAGAGAAGTTGGGTATATGCATATATTAGCATTGATATATATATATATATATATATATATATATATATATATATATATATACATATATTAGCATTGATATATATATATATATATATATATATATATATATATATATATATATATATATATATATATATATATATTAGTATTGATACATATATATATTCGCTATATTTAAGAATTTTGCGTTTAATTGTGCCTTTTTGTAACAGAAGAGATATCATCTTTCAATATAATCTTTTCTCGTGTTCAATTCGATTATTGTATGCAGCATTTTAAATCATTCGGATCAAAAACACATGGAAATATCCCATGTAAAATTTTGTAGAATGGAAATTTAAAAACTGATACAATGAAAATAAAAAATTGAACTTCCGCTAACATTGAACCGTTCATATCAGACCGTTAATATCGGATGTGTTTATACAAGAAACCAATCAAAAAAGCAATTGAAGAATTTGCTTTGACGTATCTTGGATATGTAAATCATATAAACATATTTTGTCAAAGGAAAATAAAATTATTGTTTTTATAAAATTCCTTTGAATAACAAAGGAATTTTATTCTAAGAAATTTATTCTAAGGAATTTCATTCTAAGGAATTTTATTCTAAGAAATTTTATTTCAAGGAATTTTATTCGAAGGAATTTTATTCTAAGGATTTTTTTCCTAAGAAATTTTTATTCTAAGAAACTGTATTTTAAGGAATTTTATTCGAAGGAATTTTATACTAAGAAATTTTCTCCAAGGAATTTTATTTTAGGGAATTTTATTCTAAGAAATTTTATTCTAAAAAATTTTTCCCAATAAATTTTTTTCTAGGGAATTATATTCTTGTAAATTCGATTGTAAGAATGTACAAAACTGTAATAAGGCCGCATATCGAATATTGTTGTCTCATCATTACACGATATGATCGAAACAGATATTGATTGTGTATTATACATGGAAATGTAATTATATGTTGACCCTCCAAAAATTCCACCCATGGTATCGTCAATAAAACTCACAATCCTTTCTGCAATCAAACCATATTTCGTACAAATGAACTTCAGTCTATGCCTGACTTGTCCACCAAGTTTCAGTCGTGAATGTCCAACAGATTTTTTTATCCCCGTTCAATTATCTGTTCCAACTGTGTGAAGACAATTCGGGATTAGATCTTCTACTGATGAGACGATCACCAAAGTATCTGCGCAACCATAACAAGTCACTTAGGGAAGCTTAGACACTTGCAATCCTGCCAGACGATTGTCTGCAGCAGTCACTGCACTCCATTTAAGTGTTGTTGTTTTTTACTTTTTCCTAATCGTATTTTTTTTATTATTATTTTAAAATTATGAACTACGCTTATACTTATATCTTTTTAGATGATTGATTCAAATCACAAAAAAAAACGTTAACAAACAACGGATTACAAAACGATAAACATTAAACACAAGTTTCTTTGGGGGGAATTTAGAAGCGAATTCACAAATAATCAAATGTGACAATTTGATAAAATTTGTATTCGTAAGCACGCTTGACACAGTTGCTATGGAAACACTCCGACTTGTTGAGCTGTCTACTATACCGCACAGCGAAAACGATTGCACGTGTGCAACGCAAATCAGTGCTACTATATTATGAAGCAATTTGATAAAACAAATGTAGCGGAAATATTGTCTGCGAGAACGTGCTCGACCCAATTGGCCTGTTGAACTATATTTATCTGGCAGAGTAAGGTGACAGATAAACGCATTCGCGCCAATAACTGCAAACACAATTATTTTCTTCGTTCTCGATTTAAAAATTCAGTCTTTATTGAGAAATTTCATTTTTTACTCAGGTAAGCGTATTTTACGCTATGAAAATATCAGAAACAAATTCCATTTGATGAACAAATCAGAAATTGTGTTCGATGAAAATATAGATTTAAATCTATTTTCTGCTATTCGAAGTTGAACAAATGATAATAATAGATTATAATAGATAATAATAGATAATAATAGATAATAATAGAAAGACGGATTCACAGATTAAAATGAAGTAACAAGTTTATTCTCATCTCCAAACCAATAAGTGCCAATGATCTCAGGTGTTTATATTGCCGCCATTGCAGTGTACTCTTCTTTTGCGAGCTTTTTTGATCGTTTGCTTTTGACGAAGAATCGAAAACATTCCTGAAACCCATGGAACATTTATTAATTTGTTTGATTTTAATACAAAGACTACCATCAGAAAAAAATTTTTAAATAAAAAAGTATAATTAAACAGACGAATTCTGTTATTCTTATATATATATATATATATATATATATAATATAAAAACATAAATGAAGGAAGAGAGATAAAGATGTCGGATGACAAATCTATTTCAGCTGCAATTGTCCAATGCAAGGTGTACTCGGTAAAAACATGTTTATTTTTCTTTCCTTAAGCCAAGGCTTTTCAACGATTAAAATCTTATCACAAGAGGAATTACATGGATAATTTGGCAGTGGAATAGTCAAAGTTCAAAATTTGAAAATTAAAGAAGCAATATAAAGTAATGGAAAGTAAGAGTGCGGGTGTAAAAGGTTATCAATATATATATATATATATATATATATATATATATATATATGTGTGTGTGTGTGTGTGTGTGTGTGTACGTAAAACATCATTATATTATATATATACTTTTTATTTTTTCATGTATTTACATACAATATTATAAGGTGAAACAATATATTGTGTATAAATTTTCACTATTTATTATAAAAGTACTCAATACGAGAGTAAAGCTTAGTTGTAAAGTATAAAAATATATTTATAGCAATTAAGCTACACAGAGGCGTCCAAGTTTAATCCCCGCAGTGAATCGCCACACTAAGTATACTCAGCATAATTGTGATAAATATATTTTCATACTTAACTATAAATGAAATGCTGTGAAAGACAAGATGTGTGAAAAAAGACAAATAGAAACAACAAATTTAAATACAGAAAAAATCATCAAAGAAAACGAGAGTTTTTACCGGTTTCGTTCGGATCAACGAACGTCTTCAGAAAAAGTGAAGATTTTAAATTTATTCAATAACGGTAAAAACATAGAAAAATGAAGAACGCACAGAGAGACGTCATTGGCACGTGTTTAACTTGTTGAATTAGGAAAGAATAATAAACCGCGCGTGCGGAAATACGTTACAAAATAAAATAGATAAATAAATAAATGGGGGGAGGGGAAGAAAAAATATGAAGGAAGTGTAGTAAAAAGAAACAGTTTCTTTAACCCGGATCGCAATGGCGCAATAAATTGCAGTGTTTCAGCGCGGTTTTTTGCCAGATGTTTGCTTAAGGTATACGATCCGAGTCTGAGGTTTATCTTAGATGAAGATGAGAGAAGTAGTATAGCGCTTTCGATGCATTTGCGACGTGGGGTGAGTATTCGGTTTTGACGGGGTGCATTTTTTAAAATAAAAACTATATATATATATATATATATATATATATATATATATATATATATATATATATATATATATATTTAATAGTCAACGTATTTATTCATTTTTCAAAAAATCTATATAACTTTACCGACCGTTTCGTCTACACATGAATAACCAACTATATATATATATATATATATATATATATATATATATATATATATATATATATATATATATATATATATATAGGAAATGAAAAAGGAAAAAGACACAGATTTCCCCTTTCCCTCCTCTTTCTCCAGCCCCTTAAAATCCATGCTACACCTCACCACGGCAAAAACCTCAGCACCCCCTCCCATCACTCTTACCGTAAGACAAATTCACTAACACCCCCACCCCTCCCCTTTTTCAGTCACAGCCATCCACATTGATTTCACTCTCTACCACTGACTTACTTCTTTCAGCCCGGACCTTGCTCCAGCGCTCTTAGCAGGCACGGCTTCTACTTTTTCTCATCAACCATCATGTCAACCCAATATTTCGATGTACTTGCATGACATTTTTCTTAAAATTATCATCCTGAGGAAGTCTTACAATAAAAACGAAACGTTGATGAATATATAAAAAAATATCTCTTGGTTTTTCCTTTTTCATTTCCCATTACGTCGGATTACTCTCATCCTTCCTTTCTCATATATATATATATATATATATAGCCGCTTTAAAAGTGTTAAAATTATCATTGTTTATCAGCTATTTAAAATTGGCAGAGCGGTTAGCGACGTTGGATTTAAGTTGAAAAATACTTGTAATCCAGGTGTTCGAATCGCATGACCGGTAGTGAATAGTCATATCTCTATGCTGATGAGTCCAGATTAAAAAGGACGAAACGTATACGTACATAGATAATAGACAATAACATATATATATATATATATATATATGATTAACTTTTAGTTAATCATGATAGAGTATTATAGCAGGAAAACTTGTTTCAAAGTAAATTTACTTTTTAGAACTTTTATAATTTAACAAATAAATTGAAATTTCAACATTGGCATTTTTCTTATGAGAAAATATAAAATTAAAATAATTTACGTTTTGCGTAAGAAAAAGTTAAAAAACCGTTCCAATAAACATATACGAAAAAAAATATTTATAATATGATGACTCGTATAGTTTCTACTAGTAAAACAATTTTAAAAAGCTTTTCACATTTTTTGATCGACTGAACACGTGACAAAATAGTTTCCTCTATTTTCTTGTAATTGCTTCAAATATTTTCTAGATTTTTCTGATAATAAGTTTGCATTTATTTGTTATAATATATACAAAACTAAAAATAAATAAAATTTGAGTTTATTTATAAAAATCTGAAATCGAAAAATAAATTAACTTTTAATGAATTCGTTTTTTAGCTAATTCGAATAGAATGCACAACCAAGAAGGTTTTTGAGTGCTTCAAAGTTAAGTTATTTATAAAATTCATAATTTTACAATTAAGTCCAAATTTAATTCATATATAAATATATATATATATATATATATATATATATATGTGTATGTGTGTGTGTGTGTGTTCGCTTGTAAAGACTTTAAAATAATTTAATTATCTTCCTTTCATTGTAGTTTTTAGGTTGTTAAGTAAGATGCGTGGTTCTAAGGGTTCAGACAAGAGTTAAAATGCTGATTTAAGTCTGAGGTTCGAAGCGTGTGATCGGCAAAACATTGATAATTGACGGAAAAATAATTTAAAGATATATATATATATATATATATATATATATATATATATATATATATATATATATATATATATATATATATATATCGTACATGTATTGTATTAGTTTCTGTAAATTTAAATCCGTAGAAACTCAAGTGTTTATAAAAAGTGCTCAATACCAAGTAGAGCTGTTTATAAGTATAATTTTTTTATTTATACAAACATTATTGGTTACATATGTGCATACATGTTTCGGTTGCACTTTTCCAAGAAAGTCAACCTCATCAGACCAAGAATTTTCGAGAAAATTCTTGGTCTGATGAGGTTGACTTTCTTGGAAAAGTGCAACCGAAACATGTATGCACATATGTAACCAATAATGTCTGTATAAATAAAAAATGTATACTTATATATATATATATATATATATATATATATATATATATATATATATATATATATATTCCTGTGTGAATCGAAAATTTGAATTTAAATAAATAATATGTTTATATAAAAAAAACATATATATATATATATATATATATATATATGTTCGTGTGTATTAATAAAAAAAAACTGGTTAAGTTTTAGTCAGACCAACCGCTGTCATACACACTGTAATGTAATTGAAGAAAGGTATTAATCCCTTCTCTCAATATCTATGACTTCAATAGCAACGTGTGTTCAATGAAACATCTACATAATTTTTTTCTCAATAGGTATTGTTTATACGCATTAAATTGTTCTAAATGGGGTGATATGCAGCAAATTCTCTCTCTTTATATATATATATATATATATATATATATATATATATATATATATATATATAATATAGAGCATTTGAATATTTAAATAAAATAATTAACATTAACTTTTGTAAGACCTATTATCGAGCAGTTTGATGTTTTTCTACTAACTTGATATACATCCTATATACATATTGTTGTTGGCATATATATAAATATATATATATATATATATATATATATATATATATATGTGTGTGTGTATATATATATATATATTTATATATATATATATATATATATATACATTTGTATATGTATATATATATATATATATATATATATATATATATATATATATATATATATATCGTTAATGATGAAAATATATTAATGACAATTGAGGTGCTCGGATTATTTTTTACTAATCAGTAACAAAAAGATATGTGTTCACTTAGCACGACTATTCCCTGTGAGTATGAAATGCGGACGCCTCTGTGTAGCTTAATTGACATACATATATTTGCATACTTTACTATTAAGCTCTGCGAACGTATTGGAAAGTGTTGAAGTAAATACCAACAATCTATATACAATATATTATATCACTTTATAAATTTATTTTTGCATATATGAAATAACACACACACACACACATATATATATGTG
Organism: Sepiola atlantica; assembly: GCA_963556195.1. NCBI lineage: Eukaryota > Metazoa > Mollusca > Cephalopoda > Sepiida > Sepiolidae > Sepiola > Sepiola atlantica. The sequence goes on along the minus strand of OY744525.1, from coordinate 11,532,267 downwards.
TGTGTGTGTGTGCGTGCGTGTGTGTGTGCGTGTGTACAGCACGTATGAATGGTGCATGTATGGTGGTTTTTACCATGTTCCTAACACTGTTTCTAGTTCCACAAGTCTTCTACCATGTTTCAAGCACCTACCTACAGAATAGTACAATTTAGTGCGAGAGTTGCTGTAGTCGGCGCCTTCGAACGTGTGACGAGGCGAGAGGTGGCGAAGGCGAAGGCGATTGGCGTCGGGGTGGGTGTGGAGAAGGATCTACATATCGGCCTACTAGTGTGCTTCGCTGACTGACTGCAATTGTGCGCTCACTCCTAAAGAATCCACATAGGTACTCTTGAGGTCGGCGGGGGTGTAGAGCGGGAGGGGGATGGCGAGTGTTAAAAAGAAGAAGAAGAAGAAGAAGAAGAAGAAGAAGAAGAGACATCATCTCTCAATCGTGGGCAGGTCTTGGGATGCGTACTTACTTACTATATACCTAGTCTAGTAAGAGTACCAGAAACATCTAAGAGGTATGCAATCGTAATTCCAGGATAGATCTTCCATGGATGTCAAGTTAGGTTTTTCTTCTTCTTCTTCTCTTTCTTCTTTTTCTTCTTTTTTTTCTTCGTCTTCTTCTTCTACTTCTTCTTCTCTTTATTCTTCTTCTTCTTCTCTTTATACTTCTTCTTCTTCTTCTTCTTCTTCTCTTTATTCCTCTTCTTCTTCTTCTTCTTCTTCTTCTCTTTATTCCTCTTCTTCTTCTTCTTCTTCTTCTTTTTCTCTTTATTCTTCTTCTTCTTTTTCTCTTTATTCTTCTTCTTCTTCTTCTCTTTATTCTTCTTCTTCTCTTTATTCTTCTTCTTCTTCTTCTCTTTATTCTTCTACTTCTTCTTCTCTTTATTCTTCTTCTTCTTCTCTTTATTCTTCTTCTTATTCTTCTTCTACTTCTTCTTCTTACCTGAACTGTTGCAGCTTGTACAAATATTACTTACTAAAAAGCAATTGGTACTGCCAACAACTATAGTATGTACACACTCACACACAACCACATATACACTATTACATATATATATATATATATATATATATATATATATATATATATATATATATATATATATATATATATATATGACTTCTTTTGCAATATAGCAGGAAAAATCCCAGCAGAGTGCTCGATTAATTGAGAATTAAAATTGAAAATTAAGAGCGTAATATTTATTTATTTTGGTACAGAAAAATTAGTACCACATTAGTACCGTCGGTTTCAAGCACAGAAGGACTTAGCCATCCGGCTCTCTTCAGCTTATGTTGTCATTAGATGACAACATAAGCTGAAAAGAGCCGGATGGCTAGGTACTTCGGTGCTTGAAACCGACGGTACGAACGGTGTACTAATTTTTATGTACCAATATATATATATATATATATATATATATATATATATATATATATATAGTCTTAGTTATATTAATAAAAGGTGCTCAATATCGGTGATTGAACGTATGTAGGTTTAGGTTTGGAGACCTAATCCGTTTTTATTTACCTCTCTACAAGGGAAGAGTTAGACACAAGGTTTGTTTTTAATGTGGGGAAAACCTAGCTCCCCAAAAGGGGCACTTTGGATTGGGCCAAAAAATAGCCTCAGTATAGAAGGATTTCTCCTTCACTGACCGAGGACAGGAAATATGTAGTTTAGTATCAGAACAGATATGACACTTTGCTCCTAGCCAAGAACTCAAGGAGTGACAAAAATATACTTATGGCATGTAAGATGGCTAGAAATATTCGTGTCTTATTCCCGAGGGGAATTAGGCATTTCAGTTTCTGTCGCTTTTTCAATTTTCTTGAAAGTCTATCTTCATGTTAAAAACATTCCTGTTATGCTCTTGTCGTTTCCTCCATATATTGCTCCAGAAGTGTCTACTTTCTGATGGGTAAGGTTTCTCTGTGTGTTTGTCCTTCCTCCGTTTACTTTTTGGTAGAACTGGCTTTCATTGTTTATGAAGTCTCTGTTTTCACTAAGCTTTCTCATCAGAGTTATTACGAGTACTCGCTCACTGGCAACGGCGTGTGGTTTCCCCTGGTGTCTAGGCGACAACAAGTCTCTCCAGATGGTCATCTCGCTCCGATCATTCCGCTAACCGTTGCAAATGACTTTGAGTTAGTTCGAGCAGCAGCCGTTTGCTATTGTTCCTCGCTGATTATGGCCTTTAGTTTTTTCTATGGAACCTGGGTGGCAATAAGCGACCTCAAGATCCCAATACTTTCTGTCGCCTTTAAGTGGTGGATGTCTCGATGATGCTCTCCCGCCTCGCTCTGTCCTACGTGAAATTTCATCATCATGTTGTGTGGCACCAGCCAATACACCGTGTTGTGTGTATTGTCAATTTATATTTTTCTTATCTACCCAAGAGGTTTCAGTTCTCTTGGTTTATTATGGTGTTCCTTCTATGTTTTTTTTTGTAATTACGCAGTGTTATTCTATTTCATTTTATATGTGATGCGTCGGCGTTATCTGGTTATGTGAGTTGGTTTCCGCATTCGAGGATTTTTCTTAATATCTCGGTGGTTTTTATCAGTGTTGTGCTTTGTATTGTGTCAATCCTCCATTTGATTCCAATTTCTCTTCATTATTTACTAGCTATTATTATTATTATTGTTATTATTATTATTATTATTATTATTATTATTATTATTATTATTATTATTATTATTATTAGTCTTCCGACATTTCCAGAATACTCAACCCGTTTCGATAACCTTTGCAAATAATGCTGCGTTATCGTTAGCAGCCGTTTACCACTGATTTCAATCCCAACGACTGTTGCCAATCGTTGGGATTTGAGTGGTAATAAGCCTTCCAAGGTTCCAGAACTCTCCGCACCCTTCAGTGGAGGTCTGGTTGGTGCTCTTCCTATTCATTCTTTCCGCTATATTTTACCTTTCACGACCATCCCTCTTTGATTATTGTTACTGTTGTATTTTATTAATTCAAGTTCTATCTTTATAATCTTATTCTATTATTATATAGCTCTGCATAGATTGTATTGAGCACTATTGATTTAAACTTGATATTGAACTATATATTCTTTTGGTTTGCAATTCATTATATAAATGATATTATTTATGTACATACATTGACAAGCGCATAACCAAAAACAAAAACAAACAAAAAACAACACACACACAAACACACACAATAAAACTGAACAAACACATACATATTTCTAATGCAGTGTTTTTTCAAGATATGATTTTAAAACATTCTAAGGAGACCGGTTATCTTATTAATGCTCTAACCTACCTTCGTATCCGTTCATACACACTGTATACATGTATGTAAATTAAATAGCAAAATAAATTGGTGCTTTTTCGGAATAGATATTTGTAGCCATGATGTAAGCAAACGAAGAAAGCCAAATCAAGTTCCAATGTATATATTTATGTACATATATATTTTTATTCGCAATCATTCATACTGATATATACACATACTCACACACATGCTCACACACATGCACACACAAAAAGTCGTAATTCTGTCTCCGTGTTTCCGGCTATAAGTCAGAACTACACACGATACACTTAGAAACCTTACATCGTCCGATTCGGTGTGACCCCGACCAAGCTATGGTAAAAATCAAAATACTGCAATATTCCTTGGGATCACCAGGGACAAAATTAGTGCTTTGGAATTTGGACTGCAATTGTGCGCTCACTCCTAAAGAATCCACATAGGTACTCGTGAGGTCGGAGGGGGTGTAGAGCGGGAGGGAGGGAGTGTTAAAAAGAAGAAGAAGAAGAAGAAGAAGAAGAAGAAGAAGAAGAGGCATCATCTCGCAATCGTGGGCAGGTCTTGGGATGCGTACTTACTTACTATATACCTAGTCTAGTAAGAGTACCAGAAACATCTAAGAATTATGCAATCGTAATGCCAGGATAGGTCTTCCATAGATGTCAAGTTAGGTTCTTCTTCTTCTTCTTCTTCTTTTTCTTCTTTTTCTTCTTCTTCTCTTTATTCTTCTTCTTCTTCTCTTTATTCTTCTTCTTCTTCCTTTTCTTCTTCCTCTTCTTCTTATTTGGAATTAAAAAAAAACAATATTCTTTTTCATTCTTACTCATCGTTAAAAATAAACCAAAACACTGAAACTAGGTCAAACAGCAGTCAGTAATTTTCTTTTATTTGCTTTCTTCCGTTTTCTATCTGGCTATTATATTGAACCATTTGTCAATGAGAATGGGGAGGGATATTCGGGGGAAGAGATAGAGAGTGAGAGGGCAGAAGTTTGAAAAGAAGATGTTTCACACGTTTTAACTCTTCTATTTTGTTATCCATGTCCCCTCTCACCGGTAAATGCTGGGTAATATATACGAAGTCATGTGAATATATTTTAGCGTGTATATTATTCATGCCTACAATTAATCGAAATTTCTGCAGTTTTATTAAGCAGCTTTCCTCTAGCACTAAACTTAATAATGTTTACTTCTAATTAATACATTAATAGCATGGTGTATTTAATGATTCCAATATTTCAGCTTTTATAATTATTTCCCACTTTACTATTAGTTTTTTTATTGTTTTCAATTTAGTTATATTTAAAATCTAATAAGTAAAGCCATGTAATGTGACCTATGCTACTTGTAATCTCTCCGTAGTCATGTTCTGTCATTTTCATACTAAGAACTTTTACTGACGAAGTTCAGCTTATTCCCAACTAGAAATTTTATAAAGTGTGTCTATCACTTTTCGCTTTCGTCACTAACCCCCCTCTCTCTCTCTCTCTTTCTTTCTCTCTCTCTCTCTCTCTCTCTCTATATATATATATATATATATATCTTTCTCTCTTTCTGCGTTTTAACTGTGGAAGGTAATAAAACTAACTATAAAACAGAAGATCGAAATAGTCTATTATATACAATGGGGAATATCATCACAAATATTAATACTATTTAACTCATAGCTGGAGATAATGAGAGAAAGAAAGTAAGAGGTATAGAGAACAGAACGAGACTTATTTTTGGTATACATATATATATATATATATATATATATATATATATATATATATATATATATATATATATATTAGTTCTAATGCCCTGTGGTAGAATGCATCTCCAACAATAATGAAACTAATTGTTACATTAGCTGATCCACTACTACACTTTCCTGAAGGCTCACAGTATATCTCTCCGACTCAAGTTCAATCTTCCAACACTTGAAAGAACATGACTTCCTCAGTTCACAATTGAGACACTCCTTATTCAACAACACAAAAATGATACATCATGACCCTAATGTCAAAAGATTAAAAATTGCCGAAGCACTGTATATAAAAAAAAATCGACTACATACAATCAACAATGTTAATTACGAGACTAGCTACAATATTTTAAAGTGTCTAGTAATTGACTCTAACAAATCGTTAGCTGTAAAAATAATATTTTTAATTTTTCACGCGCTTTGCACGTTATCACGTCCCGCATACGGCATCTCATCACTCATGCGTTCATTTGAGAAGCCATATATTACTGCACCGTTCGGCGAACTCAATCGCCACTTTGAGATAGTTGAGTGAATAAATAGAAAGTACTCGTGAAAGAATGGAACATAAAACCTACGAATTCTACGTAGAATAATTTGAGTTTATCTTTGAAAATCCATGGATTAAGGATATGAAGCTCCTTGCTTTGAACTTCTGATGTTCTAATAAATAGTGTATCTTTACAATTGTTATTCTCATCTTTCATCTCTAGAATATATATATATATATATATATATATATATATATATATATATATATATATATATATATATATATATATATATATATATATGAGAAAGTGTAGTAGTGGATCAGCCAATCTAACAATTAGTTTCATTATTGTTGGAGACACATGGCATTGGAACTGATATATTACGTTAATTCGTTCCCCTTAAAACAATAACACATTTCCTCAAATGAAACAACACTCTTTCAAATCAAAATACATTTCTTTAAATGAATTTACATATCTGATGAGAGCGAACCACCGCTTGAAACGCGTTATATAAAATTATAAAAGTATAAATAACAAAATAATAAATAAATGTTGAAGAAAACTTTTTACAAATGTTGGTAGCCTTACTCACACTGTACAAAGGTTTGTCAGAACAGCCTGACGTGATATACTTCATCCTACAAATAAACCCTGACCAAATATTCAAAATAACATAGTATTCGAAGCCCAGATAAGTTCTCAACACAACTATACACTGGCTAATACAAGGAATGGTGCACATTCTCCAAGTCATGTTACCTTAAGTTACAGCACTTAGCTGGATACTCCACCAGACTAGATGAATTCTTGTCCTGGAATCCGGTAAAACCAAGAGACCACAAGAAAGATATAATATAGCATAGTTAAATGGTCAAATAGGGATAGAAAATTTAATGTTCCTAACTTCTTTACTAACTCAACGTTTGTCAAGTAAAGGAGAACTTTAATGGAATATTCGAATATCCATGGATCTCAAATAGAGATCAAGTATTAGCCCCAGAAAGGCGGCCCTTTCTTTCTGAGAACTTCGCTATCTGTCTCACTTCTCTCTCTCTCTCTCTCCACCCCTCTCTCTCTCTCTCTCTCACTTTCTTTCTCTCTCTTTCTTTCTCTCTCTCTCCACCCCTCTCTCTCTCTTTCTTTCTCTCTCTCTCCACCCCTCTCTCTCTCATCATCTATCTCTTTCTTTCTCTCTCTCTCTCTCTCTCTCTCTCTCTCTCTCATCATCTATCTCTCTCAATGCGTGAAATAAAATAATTTAGAAAAATGAAACAAGAAAGTTTAATTAGTCACTATATTAATGGGGAAGAGTGGAGTGGTGGTCACTTTCGGTGAAAGAACGTGTAAATCCAAGTTTGTATATATGGTGACTGCCAGTTTCTTGTCTTGCGTTCTTCAGAAAATTTAGTTTCCCCGATGTGTGCTTTTTATACATAACTAAACGAATACCCGTCTCAGGACAGGTAAAAATTAATTCTTGAGCAGAACAGATTTGCACCACTTTTATGTCCCCTTACGAAGATTAAAATCAAGATATAATTCTATCAAACCTTATGTCTAGAATTCTTATTCAAATTTTGATCAAAATTCATTACATGATTTTGATTTTTTTTTAAATAGGCTTAAGCTTAAATGGTCTTAAGAATAAATTGAAATTCAGGGTATTTTGCTTAATCGATGTCTAATTACGGATCAAATTTAATGCAAATCTGAAATAGTTTAGTTTTTAAAGGGACGCTTGTGTCCATATTATGCCCCCTAAAAGCTTAAAATACGCAAAGAAAATCAACATTTGGAGAATAATTATTAATTGATGTATCATATCCATAGTTAAAATTTCATAAAAACCGGAATACCCAAATGTTCTCTTTGCCCTCTTTGCATAAACTAAATTAAGCTAAATATAGCCCACATTACCCACTCTTACGTCTAGCAGCTGAGTTCCAAAATTGATAATGAACGGTTAAGTAGTCTAGGAAAGAATCCTGTACATACAAATATATAAACATACATACATACATACATCATTTTATAAGGATATGGATGACTATATATATATATATATATATATATATATATATATATATATGAAAATGCAGGAAAAGTGTACTGAACATCGTCTCGACCTATACCAGGTCTTTGTTGATCTGAAGAAAGCGTTCGATACAGTTAATAAGGATGCGCCGTGGAAGGTATTTTGTAAGTTGGGATGTCCTCCTAACTTTGAACGACACAACAACATGAAAGCACGTGTCAGCTGCAATGGTTGTCTCTCTGAACCTGTTGCAGTTGACAACGGTGTTAAACAGGGTGATATACCTGCGACTACTTTGTTTTCCATCTATTTTACTGTAACTCTGTCGTTGGCTTTCACTAACTGTGACAAAGGTGTGTATCTTCGATTTCGCATTCGAGATTTGCTCTATGTAGATGATGTGGATCTTGTAGCTTACTCTCAAGATGATATGCAGCATATCATGGATCGCTTCAAATAGGCGCGTAGAAGCGTGTCTCGCAACAAGCTAGGGCAATACAAAGGCTATGTTTGCCCCAGCCCCTGGCAACCCGTATCAGGAACCGGATATATGTGTTGAAGGCCACAGACTGTCTGTGGTGGTTCGTTTTATGTATCTGGGTAGTGTTTCTTTTTTAGGAACGGGTTGTTGGATGCTAAGATAGATGGACGTATTGAACGGGCTGGTGTGACTTTTGGTCATTTGGAGAAGCTGGTGTTGGCACCACGTGATATCAGGCTGGAAACTAAGATCTCAGTGTGTATGAGGCCTGTGTGGTATCAACTTTGTTATATGCTTCGTAGACATGGACCACTTACAGAACTCATATTCGCCTGCTGGAGCGTTTCAAGCAGAATTGCCTTAGGCACTTTCTTAACATCCATTGGGATAGCTTTACCCATGACACAGCATCGAGTCTCGTATAAGTAAACGTAGCCTTTGTTGGGCTGGTCATCTTATTCGTCTTACTGATGACAGACTGTCGAAGCAGGTGATTTATGGGGAATTAACTGGGAATACTCGCCCACAGCATAAACTTCGTAAGCGATTCAAAGACAGATTGAAGTGCTTTAGAATTGATGTTGGGGTATGGGAGGGGTGGTTGTAGATAGCGCAAGGTGGGGAAAAGCGTTTTTTGAAAGAAAAGCAAGCTTTTTGAAAAGAATATGATGCAACACCAGCAGCAGAAGAGAACAGCGAGGAAGAGACGGGAAGTGCAACTTGGTAACTATGTCACGTGCAGGTTTGTTGAATCACCAACGAGTGCATGTTTGGCAAAATCAAGCACGAACAAAAGGTGGCTTTATTTATAGCATCCCATCAGATCATCACAACACTTGCCAAATATGTGGCAAGGTCTGTAAAAGTATGTCAAGCTTGAAAGGTCACATCCGCGCTTCTCACTGGGAACCTTCATACTAATATCACATCGATACGCCAAAAGTGGTAATATTCGAAATCGAATAGATAGCCACCATATATATATATATATATATATATAGTCATCTATAGTCAGTTGTTTCGCCGTATCATAGTTCTTGAGTGTGGCTAGAGATGGTAAGTTTTTTCACGCTGAAATTTGAAGCCGAGTCGCCAGACCACTTCCAACAGTGATCTACACTGGAGACTCTCACCTCCGCGCGCACGTGTGTGCGTATGCATGTGTGTGTGTGTGCGTCTGTGCGTGGGGCTATCTGTGCATTAACATGCCACAGTAATGCGTATTCAATAGTAGGCATAGTAGGCATACTCTAAACCGTATCAGCATCGTCTAGAAAGATTGGAGGAAATGATTGACTTGCAATTCAAATTATTATCTATTAAGGTGTGGGGGTGAGTCTGTGGTGTGTGGGTGTGTCTATATGCAACGGTGAGCTTACTTTTCATATACAACATGACAAGATTGACACACATACAGAAATATACACACACACACATATATATATATATATATATATATATATATATATATATATATATATATATATCAAGAGAGAGTATATATACATTATTAACATGTATGTATAGATATTCGGCGTTTATTTTGAATATTTTTACAGTATGCAATCATAGATGAATAATGTATGTATTAATATTTCATGTATATACACATAAACATGTATGTGTGTATGTTTTATCCATTATAGTATAAAGTAATCCTTTAACTCTATAATAAAGATCAATGTGTATTTATTTCTCTCTCTCTCTCTCTCTCTCTCTCTCTCCTTCTCTCTCTCTCTCTCTCTATCTATCTATCTATCTCTCTCTCTCTATCTATCTCTCTTTATATATATAGAGAGAGAGAATGAATATTTTATATATATATATATATATATATATATATATATATATATATAGAGAGAGAGAGAGAGAGAGAGAGAGAGAGAGAGAATAATTTTTTTATTTATACAAACATTATTGGTTACATATGTGCATACATGTGTTTCGGATGTACTCTTCACAGAGAGTCAACCTCTTCAGACCAAAGAAGACAATATATATATATATATATATATATATATATATATATATATATATATATATATATATATATATATATATATATATATAAGCAACATTTAGCTACATATATATATATAATTTTGCTACATCGTACCGAAGTGTTTTTGTTTAAAAAAATGATTGGAAAGATGAATAAAATCTGGGTCTTTGGAATGTAGCAAAATGTTGTTTATTTATATATGCTCTGTTGTTGTATGTTAACAGTCATCGAGCTTTCACTTTGAAAAAGTGGTATATATGCAAAAGCATATGTTTTCACATATTGGAAACTCAACTCGAATTGTTAAAGATACCAAATGTTGCCGGTTCATCAGCCGATGTAATGATATTTATATATATATATATATATATATATATATATATATATATATATATATATATGTGTGTGTGTGTGTGTGTGTGTGTGTGTGTGTGTGTATGCGCACTTCCGTCACCCAATTAAATGTACCTCCCCCGTCATGCAAGTAATCCGATCACGCGAGTAAAATAAGTACCGGACGGAACCATTTTAAGTGTTTCGGGGGACAAAGAAAGCAAGTCAGTATGATATGTATTAAGAAATACACACTGCACGCCATATAAAATTTCAACTGTTGTTTTTGTTTACTTTAGGTCATCAGAAATGATAATAATAATTGATATCTGAAAAATTAAATTACTGACATAATTCTATGATTTTTTATGAATATTAGTACGAACACTGGCGAACCATTTTTTATTCCATCATTCTAAACAGAGGGTGTCCTCGTATGATATACAACGCATATATTCATGATTTCATACGTAATGTTATTAATTGAAAGTTCCTGGGTTTTAATAAAGATAGCTTCGAGTATTTTTTGTTTAATAAATGTTATATTTTCGTGGGTAGTTATGATTTTGTTAATGCTTGTAAATTGAGCTTGAATTTAAAAAGTGCATGTTGGGGCGGCGGGATAGGATAGTGGTTGTAAAACCAATGTCGCTATTAGCATATCATTATTATGGGAGGTCATTTTAACTTAGAAATAACATTGGTTCTTTCTAATGTTTTATAGGCTTGAGAAGAGTTATTTTTTACTACAAGATTTCGGGTCTTAACTATCTTATAGTAAATTATGAGTCTAATTTTATTATTAATGAAAAAATGTTGGCTTATATATATATATATATATATATATATATATATATATATATATATATATATAGTCTGTATGTAGATGACTATATAAAGCTCCCCCCCCCGGGTAGAGCTTATGTTTTTAAGGGTATCGCCAACTGCCATTAGTTTAAAAAAGGCAATGCTCATTAGGTAAAAACTAATTCGAGCTCCGGCAATTGCAATGTTTAGATTAAGATACAAATTACATTCAGTCAGGGTCGTATGATGGCGTAGGGGTTAGCGCCGACTGTCAGCTCGACGGTTGCGTTTCGATCCCGACTTGAGGCACTAACTAGCCGCACTAATGAGCTGTGAAACAGCGAAACAGTCTGTATGTGGATGACTATATATATATATATATATATATATATATATATATATATATATCGATGGTGGTTGTAGTGTAGGGGAGATACTTCGAAATCCTAAAATAATTTTAGAAAGTAATATCTTACTTAAATTAAAGTTTAAATACAAAAGCCAAGTATCATGATTCATTTGTGCTCCTGAACCACGCGACTCTGTTGCATCAAAGTGTTTTGGTCATTACTAGATTCAAGTAAAAAATAAATTTAATACGAAATAAAAATACAATAGTATGCGAGTATAAAAAATGTGTTTTTTAACTTATTTAAAAAACATAAATAAATAAGTAAATTTATACCAATTTTATTCATTTTTTATTTTCCACGGTAAAATTCACATTTTCAACATTTTATTGACAAATGCAAGCGAACTGAAAATACTTTTTTTTAATATAATTTTAAGTAAATGTATTTTAAAGAGAATCATTAAAAATATATTTTATTGTAAATTATCCATCCGTTGGCTAAACATCTATTCAACAAGATGCCTTCCGTATAATGTTTAAAAGATTATATATATATATATATATATATATATATATATATATATATATAATAATGGTAATAATCCAGGTGAAAAATATCCACAGGGTGGTAATCCAGAGAATTTTAACCGGGTTTATAAAAAGTGCTCAATATCAAAATAGAGCTTTA
>OY744525.1:11480052-11512552 GCA_963556195.1 Sepiola atlantica | reverse complement strand
TATTGATTGTGTTGTAATTCTTATAACTGATATAAATAATGTGTTAATTGTATTTATCTAAAACTTATTTCATAATAGCTCTGTTTTATTTTAATAATCAATCATTGAGCTGATATTAATAATTGCGATATTTGGAGTATTTAAATGCCTGTATTTTGACTCCACCTATATTGATTATAGGTCAGTTATTCTATTGTACATTTATACTCTACTTAAGTCGAAGTATTTGTACTATATATATATATATATATATATATATATATATATATATATATATATATATATATATGTGTGTGTGTGTGTGTGTGTGTGTGTGTGTGTGTGTGCGCGCGCACTCTTTCTTTCTAACCCGTTTATCTCTTCCGTGCCTCACGATCATCCCTGTCTTCTCCACTCTTCCTCCCTGTCTCTCTTTACACTGATTCTCTTCTGCTTCTTCCTCAACAGACTCTTTCCCCTCTCTGTTACACTCATTTCTCTCTCCCACCCTCTCTTTACTTTCTTATCTCTTCATCCCCCTCCTTCTTTCTTGTGTCTCCCTTTCTTGTCTTCCTTCTTTTTCTGTACCGTTATCTCCCCTTCACCCTTTATTTCTGTACCTCCTCTATTTCTTTGATAGGGCGTGGATGGGTGTGACTAGTGGTATACTTGTTACCTACGCCAACTGTGATACTTTCATGAACCTCTTTCCCCATGTTGGGAAAATATCAACCTGTGTTGAATGAATCGTTTTCAACGGCCATTATGTCTCGGTATTAAACAACCCATACAGGGTTGATATGCCGTCAAACAGATAAAGAAAGAAAAGTCAAGATTCTTTTACAAGAGGTTTGGTATTTTGGCATTAAAAAGCCAAAAAAGTGTTGATATGCCGTAAAACAGATAAAGAAAGAAAAGTCAAGATTCTTTTACAAGAGGTTTGGTATTTTGGCATTAAAAAGCCAAAAAAGTGTTGATATGCCGTAAAACAGATAAAGAAAGAAAATTCAAGATTCTTTTACAAGAGGTTTGGTATTTTGGCATTAAAAAGCCAAAAAAGTGCTGATATGCCGTAAAACGGTAAAACCAACTAACATCTGCATATCCCTACTAGTTCTGCCCCCCTCTCTCTCTCTCTCTCTTTCTCTCTCTTTCTCTATCTCTTTCTCTCTCTCTTTCTCTCTCTCTCTCTTTATCTCTCTTTCTCTCTCTCTCTCTTTCTCTCTCTCTTTCCCTCTCTCTCTTTCTCTCTTTTTCTCTCTCTTTCTCTCTTTCTCTCTCTCTCTCTCTTTGTCTTTCTCTCTTTCTCTCTCTTTCTCTCTTTTTCTCTCTCTTTCTCTCTCTCTCTTTCTCTCTCTCCTCTCCTAAACAATTTTCTTTAGATTAAGCTTCCACTTCTATTTACCTCCCGCCCACTCACTCCTCCTTGTCTGAATCGTGGTTCAAGGTACATCTGAGGAGACCAAGTTATGGTCGAAATAGACTATTATGTATACAACCTAAATGTGCATCTGATTCATCTCATCTTCAAATTTATATATATATATATATATATATATATATATATATATATATATATATATATATATATATATATATATATATATAAAATTTTAAACTATTACATAAAATACATTAAATATTTAGGTGATAAAAATCGTATGCATTTCCAGGCATGGTGTCATAGCCTGGAGCAAAACGCCAAACTATTGACATCAACATCGAAGGTTCGATCCTTGTCTAAGTTAGCCATGCTGATGACGGTTGTGGGCCAGAAACGCGTGTCCATGGATTGCATTTATGTACGTATAAATTTAACTAAATATATATATATATATGAGAAGAATGTTGTAGTTCGCTTGGAGCATTGTGTATAGAGTAAGAATATTATTTTTTTGAAGGCGATAACAATGCGTTGTTAGAGTGACACATACGACACGTGGAATCGTAAAAACAAAACAAAGTGACAATATTGAAAAGTCAATAATTTTCAGAATTTTTTTTTTATTTACCAGTGTATCGTGACCGTGGTGTTGGGTTGGAGTGTGTCCTTTTCATTTAATTTTCGAGGGTATCCCTCATCCTCAGAATAAAATAAATATTACCACTCGTTGGAGTGTGTTTTTTTTTGTTTTTTTTGCCAAAAGCCGGGGCCGGAAATGTTGGTTTGTTTTTAGTAGTAGGTCCGGGGAAGTTTCTTTATTTATTTTTTATAAATTATTATTTGTTATTTTAACCGTTGCTGTTTATTTTGTTAGTAATTATACTGAGTAATTTATTTTTATTTATTTATTTATTATTTTTTTTTATATAACGTTGTTTGTTTTGTTAATAGTATACTGAATAATCGTATTTCGGTGGCAGGGGCTGATAACTCGCGGTAGTCAAGCTTTGTTTGTGGGAGTTATGTCCCTTTAGTAATTTCGTTCTATAAATTTGTTTACCGTGTGTGTGTAGTAGCGGATGTGATTGGGTGGGTGAGGAATCCTGGGTATGGAGGTGGGGCGTCGTTAATAGAGCCTTTGGTATATATATGTGTGTGTGTGTGTGCGTGTGTGTGTTGGTGTATGTATATATGTGTATATATATACGTATATGTAAAATACATACATGCATACATATTATTTTATTTATTTATTAATTTCTTTATTTTATTTCTTTATTTCTTTATTTTTTTTATTTTTATTTTTATTTTAGTTTTTTTTTATTTTTATTTTTATTTTTTCTTTATTTATTTATTTTATTTTATTTTATTATTTTTTTTTTGTTCGATTCTATATTATTATTTATCTATATTATTAGATTTTTTTATGTGCAGTCGTGGTATATAATGTTCGGGATTTCAAGTTAATAAGTAAGGCGGGCAACAAGTGCAACCACGTGTCCGAGTTAGCAGCAGGTGCAAGTGGTTGTGTGTGTACCAGTGTCAGTAATTGGGCTAATAATATGGGCCTAACTAACTTCATTTAGTGTTGTTATTGTTAATAGTATGTCTGCATAGTATCATAGATGTTTGTTAGTAAAATGTGATGATGGTGCTTGTCGTGTGTGGTTATATTAAGAAGTTGGAGTTTAGCTCGGCTCTGTTGTTCAATTTAGGGGATAGCTTTCTAATTAATATAGATTCTTTGAGTCTGAGATTGCCCTGGTCTCTTTCGCTAGCTAGTATCTTGACTCGTATGTCTTTGGTGGGGTTGTGGCCATGTGTTATATGTTTTTGGAAGGATGATGCCTTGGTGGTTACGTGTTCTTTAATCCGTATATGCAAAGGTCTCACTGTACTGCCGATGTAGAATTCATTGCAGACCGCACATTGTATCTGGTATATAGCATATGTGCGGTTGCATAAACCCGTGTTGTTGATGGGGCAGTTTGCTAGGGTGCAAGGGTTCGTGTTGAAAGGTGTTCTAGGTTTAGATAGGTGTTGTCTTAGTGTAGGTCCGGAGTGTGTGAGTTGAATGTCTAAGTGTTCTTTGTGGATGGCTTTGCGGATGGCCGAGGTTATTCTATCGCTAAAGTGTGGTATTTTTAGGAAGCATGTGTTAGAGGGAGTTTGTTTTGGGTGTTTTCTAGATGTCTTATTGTAGTGTCTGATGTTTTTAGGGTATCCATTCCGCTCGAGTATCTGTTGGAAGTGTCTAACAGAGGATGTCTTGTCGGTTTCCGTAGTACATTTGTTACGGATGCGGTTTACTCTACTAGACTTCACGCTCTGCATCACCGACGAAGGGCTCATTCACACCAAATTCTACAAGAAAGCTGCCTGCAGAGATATCTTCGTAAACTATAAATCGGCCCTCCCTACCAAAGCCAAAATAGGATATGCTGTGAACGAAGTAAACCGCATCCGTAACAAATGTACTACGGGTTTTTTTTCAACATTTATTTATTATTTTGTTATTGTAACGAATCTCACACAGGTGCGTCCAAAACATTCAACAACAGAGCATCTCTACACAAAAGCAATACCAAAATCTAAGAAAACCGCAAACCAATATGCGCACTCATGCAGCGGAGGAAAATTTTAAATAATGCCAATTTTCCAAAGCCAAGATTACACCTACACACCAACACAAGGAAAATACTTTATATTTAAATTCAATCCACATTCGTTACATGTTGTACATTCTAGCACATAGACAAACAATAACACATTTCTTCAAATGAAACAACACTCTTTCAAATCGAAGGACATTTCTTCATTTGGATTTACATATCTGATGATAGCGAACCGCCGCTTGAAACGCGTTATATAAAATTATAAAATTATAAAATAACCAAATAATAAATAAATGTTGAAAAAAAAACTTTTGACAAATGTTGGTGGTACATATATACTTTTCTCTCGTTGGAACTGCACTAATACTGCACTACCCTCTTATATATATATATATATATATATATATATATATATATATATATATATATATATATATATATATATATATATATAGCCAGGCCTGTTCTCTTACATCCGCGAGTGAATCGGCTTTAATCTTTTGTTTTTTTTTCTCGGCTTTCTGTATTGCATCATGTCTATCGACGGAAGTTGATGCTAGATCCTGCAACGGAATAATAGCGGGTTGCATGTGCCAATCTGAGGCCCCGGAAGTTATTCATGCGTTGCACTGTGGACAGTTTGATATTTTCGGGGGGGGGGTATCTATGTTGAGATTAACCTAAGGGTATGTGTTCCGCCAAATGTGGAGGATTCCCCCCTTCTCTTTTTCCACTTTTTTTCCTTCCTTTTATTGCATCGAACTTAATTCTTGTGGGAAGGGGGCACATCACAGCTACCACACATTACCAAGTTTTTTTAGTTGTCTTTTGAACTTGTTTTCATTTTTTTCTTCTTAAGTGATTTCAATTAGGTCAATCCCCCGTGGGGTAATTGTCAGTTGTTGAGGCCAATATCTTAGGTTTTGTATCTTCCCTGATGAACTGCCTAACAAATACCTTGCTTATGTTGCGAAACACGTGTAGGGAACAATAATTTTACAAAATAAATAAATAATAAAATAAAATATATTTTTCGTAGTGACGAATCCTCTCTTGAAAGAAATATATTGGTAAATATATATATATATATATATATATATATATATATATATATATATATATATATATATATATATGAAGAGTTTACCAATATATAATATTAAATTATTTTTAATATTTTACCTACGCACGACGTCGTTTTGAGCTTATGGTTCTCATCAGCGAAGGGAAACAACAGATACATGTTAAATCTGTAGGCGTTCACCTAGCCCCATTGGGCCACGAGGGATTGTCACGTAATAACGGAGAAATTAAGTGATGTTTACACTGAAAGCAGCGAGTGTAGACACCTAAACATTCGATAGCACTCAACGACAGGATCGAAGCATTGCATTGCAGCTTTTAAGTGAATGTTTATTTTTTTTATCTTTCCGACAGTGCTCAACTTTCAATTTTTACTTGGAAGGAGCTTATAAATAATATTAAATATTTAATATATATATATATATATATATATATATATATATATATATATATATATATATATATATATATATATTATTCAAGAATATTATGAAAGGATGTTTTTATGAATATATTTTAAACGTATCATGAAAAAATTCTTAATACTATACTTTATACTCAATATTAGGAGTAGAGTATTGTCATGGTTTAATGAGAGTGAAAATAACCAAATATATTGTTAAAAATTGAACATATTTTCATAATATGCAACAAAGCAAGAGTGGGTCTTATATATTCGAATTTAAAAAATCTTTTCATCAGAAGGTTAGGCTAACTTTGGAAATGGTAAAAATCAGCTTGAAATATTTTAATGAAACTTATGTAAATTATTACAGAAGTTTTTAAGATAGACACAATCCTTTTAACGGGAAATTGTGAACGTTATACTTCCAAAGACTGAGAAAAAAAAGTTTTAAATTGGTATACTTTTTCTTTGGCATCGACCATTATGAAGAATATTTAAGCATTTATCCGAGTGGAAAATAAGAAGAAGTCTTGAATATCCATACAAAAAATGAAATAAGTAAATAAATATAATATATGTGGAATTATGCACAGCGAAAACAGCTCCCTATGCTGGCAAACAATAGATGAGTGATTGAAGTTTTTTTTATATGCCAGAACGAATATGGTGATAATGTCAACCCACGCTAGATACGCATATAACATTACACTTACCTAAAATAAATGCTTTAATAATTTATATAATGTTCAAAAAAATATTTGAAGCTAATTTTTATCATTTCCAAACTTAGCTTCACCTTCTGATGAGAAGACACATTATTTCAAAAATGGACTGACTTCTACGTTGTTTCATAGTATGAAAATATGGAAATAAATATGTTTAGGGTGTAACAATTATTTAACCATATATATATTTATATATTAATAAATGTTTACGTACATTTTAAAAAAAAAACCCTTGACATGTGTTGCTGGACATCAGCCGTCATCAACATGGCAACCCTACGATGTTAATGTATGTAGTCTGGTGTTTTACCACAATACCACAAACAATTTGCCGAAATATCTACGATTGTTTATCGCCATAATATTACGTTGTCTTTATTATTGTTTTTACTGGCGTAGAAACATAGCTGTTTACTTAGTGATTTTCCACGTTCTAAGCGGTAAAGAACATTATATTAAGTTGCCCTTTTTTAATACGACGTGTAATTATAATCATCCTCAGGAAGTCTTGAAATAAAGATGAAACGTTGATGAATACATAAATAATATTTTTAATTTTTCTTTTTTCAATTTCCATATATATACATGAGTGATTTTCCACTGGAAGACTTGAGACTATAAGTTTGTTTTTTTTTGTTTTTTTTTAATTTATTTTTTTTATTTATTTCTTATTTATATAGTTTTAACGGTTGAGAAACTTCCGATACTATATATATATATATATATATATATATATATATATATATATATATATATATATATATATATATATATATACGCTGATTGTTTGTTTTGTTATGCCGGTGACGGCTCATAGCCAGCAACACGTGTCCATGTGTTCCTTTTATGCAGGCAAATTTATAAATTAATTTTAAAATATAATGCACTGATATATATAAAATCATCGAAATATGCTAGATGGTAAAAACAAAGGAAAGTGTACATTTCAGGGTCATGGGTTTCTCGTCCGTGGGTTTGCTAGAGATTCTTTATAAAAAGAAACAAAACCCAGAGGGATCATCAGTAACTCACTAGACACACATAAGTATATAGCATGAAAATAAAGACTATATATATATATATATATATATATATATATATATATATATATATATATATATATAGCCCCCTCCCACAAAGGCTGGGCACTCTCGACTAGCTTTAATAACAAGCAGTACAAATAGCTATATGCACGATCCGAACGTCGTTTCGTAGATCACTCTATACTGCCTGGTATATAGCCGCCGATTTCGCTATTTACATTTAAAGTTCCTCTATATTTACTAACTAATTGGCTATGGCCGATGGGTAAGATCCCCGACTACGAATCAGTGGCGATTTGTGACCGACCGTTGAGAATTAGTTCCTACACTGAAGATTGCGTTAGCATGAAACATCGATGTCTGTAGGTATTTAAATAATTAATATTTATTTATAAAAATATTATTGTATATATATATATATATATATATATATATATATATATATATATATATATATATATATAGTAAGCTATGAAAATATATTTATGACGGTAAAGCTACACAGAGGCTATCGTGTTTCATCCCCGGGAGGGGGGGGGGACCTTCAGGCTAAAATGCATTTTAGCCTGAAGATTAACCCCGGGAATGAAACGCACTGTTGAAGTAAATATATATATATATATATATATATATATATATATAGAGAGAGAGAGAGAGAGAGAGAGAGAGAGAGAGAGAGAGAGGTAGAGGCAAAAGAGAGAGAAACAGAGGGAGAAGGAAAAGGATAGAGATGTAATGTGAAATTTAATAGATCAGAGAGGAGAGAAAGAAGAGAGAGAGTAGAGAGTAACAATAGGATAATGAATCCGGAGAAAGAAAGAGAAAAAAAGAGAATGAGAGAGAAAAGAGAGAGGAAGAGAGAAAGGGAGAAGGAGAGAAATAGACAGAGAAAGAGAGAGATAAAGAGAGAGAGAGAAACAAAGAGAGAGAAAAAAGAGAGAAAAAAGAGAGAGAAAAAGAAAGAAAAGTAGAGAGGGGGGAGAGATAAAGAGAGGACGAAAGAGATAAAGAGAGAGAGAGAGAAAGAAAGAGATAAAGAGAGAGAGAGAAAGACAAGGAGAGAGAGGGAGAGAAAGCGAGAGTGAGAGAGAGAAAGATAGACATAGAGAAAAGGAGAAAGAGAAAGAAAGAGACAGAGAAACAGAGAGAGAAAGAAATATGTTTATTTCCATTAGTATTGTTTATAATTTTGTTCTTCTTAGTCATATTTTTGTTATATTTTCCACTTTTTTTAAAGAGGACAACAGAGAGAAAACATAAAAAAGTGGAAAATATAACAAAAACAGCACTAAGAAGAACAAAAATATAAACAATACAAATAGAAATAAACAAAACACTAATAATAACCACCCGAATAGAAATGAAAAAAAGTTAACAATGAAGAGAAAAGATGTAACTGCATAAATCGTCCGCTACAAAATAAATGCCTAACCAAAAGTATTGTATACCAAACAACAATATTTGCCAAAGAAAGACCAAATAACAAGAAATACTACGTGGGTATGACCTCCCTAGATTTTAAAACCAGATGTTTTGACCACAAAACCACATTTATAAACAGAGAAGGCCGAATTAAAACAGCACTAGCAAACCACTATTGGGAGCTCAAAGAAAATAGACGTTCACCAATAATTAAATGAAAAATAATACGACAGGCCAGTACATGTAGAAATTTAGACGACCAGTGTAGATTATGCCTGAATGAAAAATTTGAAATCCTAAATTTTAAAGATTCCCGAAATCTATTAAACAGTAGAAGTGAGATGCTTACACAGAAATAAATTTACCCTAGGCTAACGCTAAATAAATAAATAAATAATAAATAAACAAATAAGTAAAAAACAAAACTAAACAAAAACTTAGCAATTTAAAAATTAAAACCTAAAATAGAAATACAAGGAACCACGTATTAAAATAAATTCGCCCATTATATTGACACAACAAAGGAAACAGGATATAGGCAAATCTATAGAAAACAGAACAATAGAACAGGATATAGAAAGTAACACCAACAAGATCTTTGTTCGCGGGAAGCCCAACGATTGGCTGAGAGAAAAACAAAGAATCTGATAGCTAGCCGTGTATATAAAAACACCCGGCAAAAATAACTCCATGCATATTAGCCTGAAGATTCCCCCGGGGATGAAACGCGGGAGCCTCTGTGTAGCTTAATTGCCATGAATATATTTTCATAGCTTACTATATATATATATATATATATATATATATATATATATATATATATATATATATATATATAAAATAATATAAGAAATATATTAATTTTTATACTTCTCAATCGGTTTCAAATGAAATGAAATAATCACCAATGCCGTTTTTATTCTGAAATGTTTCCAATCAATAATTAGTTTTGGTTATCGTTTTTTCATTTTCGATCTATGAACTTATTTTGAATATCTTTAATAGCTATCTAATCGATGGACGTATTTGTTTTGTTTTTTCTGTTTTAGATTCGGCGATTGGTTTTCGATCCCGGATGAGCACAAGACTTTCTGACTTCAGAGGCAGGTAAATTAATTAATAGATTTATCTACCAGTAAAACCATCCGATGATAAACATAGCAAATGAATTCAAGCTTTTTTAATACAGTATATCTTGACACACACACACACGCCATATATATATATATATAAATATATATATATATATATATATATATATATATATATATATATATATATATATATATATATATATATATATATATATATATATATATATATATATAGGGGAGCATGTTTACTGAGATGCAGCATAGACGGGAGACCTGCACATAGAAAATATTTAGCCAAGAGAGGCCACCCAGTAAATGGCGTGACCTTTGAAATAGTTGTCTTCTTGGATGCGAGGTTCCGTGCTGTGATTATGACCCACTTGAGATTTTCCAAAAGGTATTTTTTATATCAGATAGTAGACCTAATAGTAAGTTCGTTTTTGATGTCCATAGATTTACAGCTGATAATCTTGAGTGGTTTCTTGGTATGGTTAAATTGATATCTTCTTGAATTTTTTTTTTTTGAAAATCGTGAACTCTTCTGGTGTTCTCTCCCGCTAATCTTACATACATATACATATATATATATATATACATACATATACATATATATATATATATATATATATATATATATATATATATATATATATATATATATATATATATAACTTCTTTGTAATATAGCAGGGAAAATCCCAGCAAGGTGCTCGATTAATTGAGAATTAAAATTAGAAAATTAAAAATTAAGAGCGTAATATTTATTTATTTTGGTACAGAAAAATTAGTACAACATTCGTACCGTCGGTTCCAAGCACAGAAGAACTTAGTCATCCGGCTCTTTTCAGCTTCTGATGACACAGATGACAACAGAAGCTGAAGAGAGCAGGATGGCTAAGTCCTTCTGTGCTTGAAACCGACGGTACGAATGTTGTACTAATTTTTCTGTACAATATATATATATATATATATATATATATATATATATATATATAGAACATTTTTTTTATTATTATATTCCAATAACTATGGTCTGTTTTATTACTTTTATTTTTATTTTTATTTTTTTCACATTTCCAAAAATTCCAAATTTCTGTGAGATATATTTAACGGTCCGTTTCATTTGTTTTGTGCCAAACAACATTTTTATGTCAATATCGTCTCTGCAACACTACACAATCATCAGAAAAAGTTCTCAAATAATAATAAGAGTTCTTAGATTAGAGTGTCTTGAAAAACACCCACATCATACATCAGTTTCATTTTAAGGTAAAAATAAACAAAAGAACAAACAAAGATTTTAGAGCAAACACTCACATGTGTACGATCAAACTAATCAGCCATTTTTATTTTTATTTTATTTTATTTTATTTTTTTTTTTTTTCGTTCAAAGCTAGTATCTCCCCAAAAAATTAGTGCGATCAGTTTAAAAACTTTAATTCGGTAATATTTGCTAAAATATTTAATATGTACTATAATTTATTTATAAAGTTCCAGTTTATTTGAAGATAATTTTTTTTTTATTAAAGTTACCTGAATGTTTATGGTGTGAAACTCATTTAAGCAGATCATTATAGAGCTAGTCTCAATGTGTCAAACCGTCCATTCAATCAACTATTAAAAAAGTTTCTTCTACATAAGTGTTTATATGGAATTTATATAGTATTTATTAGTAAACCCTTTCTAACAATATTGAGACAAGTTTACCTTCCCAGAAATTCATCACTCAAGTAGTAAGCCACTAGTTAAAATGCGAAACTAAGGGGGTGATATTTACGGCGAAATATATCCTCCATATTTAGCCAGATTACGATATCGAAATATAGAATGGGCATTATATATTTATTTATTTATTTAATTTCTTAAAGTGTTCTAAGGATTCAAAAGTAGTTTTACGGGGATCTGTACCTTAAACATTAATTTTTACTATGTTTTATTTCTAAATCGTACTATCAAGTGAATTGCTAAGACAAATATACGAATGTAAACAATTAGAGTCTTACTTTAATAGTTCCATCTATTATTTAGTCGTTTTTCTCCCTTCTTTTAAGTATCATTATGCTTATTAATATACATTCACAAATATGCTTAGTATCCATCAATAAATTCATACCAACCACACATATATACACAAACATAACATAAGTATACATATACATAGATATACACAGACACACACATACACACATATATACATATATATATAAATATGTATACATATATATATACATATATATATATATATATATATATATATATATATATATATATATATATATATATATACATACAGACACATACATGCATGTATACACCTACACATACGCTCACACACATATCGAAATATTTCTTCAGTATATGTACGATAAAAAACAAGTATTTCTTTTACTTCTAAAACTAAAAAATTAAGTGCAAATAGGCTAAAAATAATGTCAAAAACCCAATTCACACTAAACAATTAACGTGACTAAAATAGGAATTAGATCATTCGTGTTTATTTTTCTACGATGAAGCTTTTTTTATTTTATTTTTTTAAATCTAATATTAGGTTGTACTTACTCTTACACTTATCTATCAAACATGCCTACCTGCATACATACATTAAGAGATCCGAACGCAAATAAAAACGTACAATCAACATCTACAAAAAACACCACAAACAACCACTACAGAAATTATTGTATTTCAACAGATTACAAGCCTCTAAATATTTGTGTTAAGTAATATGATATCAAAATCGTTTCACATAAAAAGAAAGCTTAACATCGAAGTTCAGTTATAATATGTTTGTATCTTTCAATTGCTTAAGGTTTCAATATAAGTGAATCGGAACTATTATGCTCAACATCCAAACCTCCGACATACATATATATGCACACATAGAAACATACACACACAATATATATGTACATATCCGAATAAACAAACATACACATGCATACACCATATATATACATATATATACACACATTATCAATTTATCTATTTATTTATTTATTTTATTTCTTCATTTATCTATTGGACATTTATTTCGCATAATATTTTAGATGATACTAGTGTTATTAGTTTATATTCCTACCAGAGGGATATCTTACTTACTATTTACAATTTCTCACCTAATTAATACAGATCGAAAAAACCAAGATAAAAAAACCTATTTCAATTACTTATTGATGTACTCATAATCTAGCCTTCTTACTATTTTTATTAAAAGTCAGATATAATTTTAATTACTTCGGTTATTTTAGATTATAAGTGATGTGCTCTATTTCTAAATGTTTTATATTGATGTATTAGTACTCAGTTATCTAGTATTCGGTTTATGTTTTTGTATTGTCAAGAAATTCTTATGTTGTTCCTATACATTAGTTACTTACATACTCTTGTTGATGAAAAAGGGTTACGAGCACAGGTATTTTATATGGGTCTGTAGCGGGATAGGATGTATGCGGTTCTATGTAGGCAGTTTTGAATCACCTCCTGTCTTTTATTTAATAAATTATCTTTAGACATAACTATATTGTAGGATTCTAGAATACAGAGGTTGCATCTCTTAGATTTTGTTAGGTCTATATTTCCCTGCTCTACCTAGTATAGACCATTTTAGGTTGTATTGTATGTTTTTGCTATTTAGTTCTCTTACATGCTTAGCTAAAGTCGTAGGAATCCTTTTTGAATTTGTATTAGGTTCTTTAAAAGAGTGTATATGGTTTCGATATCTGTCCTTAAAACTACAGCCCGTCAAACCAATGTATGTTTTAATTATGTTTTCTTCTATAACGTTACACTTATACACTATATCTGAGGTTAAACAATTCATCTCTAAAGGAGACTGGCTAATGTTTCTACAGTTACATTGGGAGTTATTATTCTGATTCTGAACTGTGCTGGTATCTAAGTTACTATTCTTTTTGATTTTCGTGTTATTTGAACTTACTATAGTTGATGTGAAGTTTATCGAAGTTGAAAAGGATAGCTTAACTGTATTCTTATTTATAAGTTTGCCTAGTCTACTATCTCTAGGAAAATTTCTCTCGATAATTTGGTAAAATTGTCTAGGTATGTCAGTAAGGACATTTAATCCATAAGGGGGATGAACCATAGTGCATTTCTACGTCTGTTTTTTTCCCAGTGTTTTTTTTACTACGGATGGTGGATTTGTTGATCCTCTAGTGTTAAGTTTAGTACTAGGTGCAGTAATCTGCGTATTATTAGTATTTATTCTCCTATTGATATTTCTGGGATTCCCCATAGCCATGTTATATGATATTATGTGAGGTGTATTTCTATGAGTCCCGGGATTTACATTATGCTCCAACGAGCTTACCTTTATGTAGCTTATTTTCTCATTATATCCAGATCTGGCTAATGCTTCATTATAGTAATCTTTATTTTTATTGAATAGTGATTCGTTAGATGATAGTTTTGATATTCGCTTAGAGATACTAGAGATTATGGCTTTCTTAATGGGTCTCGGGTGATTAGAATTAGAATCTACATAAAAGAGAGTTTGGTTTGGTTTATGATATGGTTCATATGTTCCATTGTTTAGGTCTAAGCAGATGTCTAGGAAGTTAACTATCTTATGGTTTAAGTCTATTGTTACCTGTAGAAAAAGTAAACAGAATAAAACGTAGAAATTATGGTTCTTGTCATCCCCCCCCCCCCCCAAAAAAAAAGTAAGAAAAAATCGTCGTGTAGATCGGAATACTTTTTCGGAGGTTCTAACGTATTGTATTAGTAAAAAGTTAACCATGACTGTGATGTGTTCAAATAACCCTAACCCTAACTCTATAAACTATGAAATTTATTTTAACTGGTAAGGAAAATAAAAATAAAAAGAGATAAAATATTATTATCGAAATCTAGGTCAGCAGCAGAATTTTAATGAAGGAAGTAAACTTTGTTTTGATTTGTCGTGAACGTTTACGTAGTAGCGTGCGACCTATTTTCGATAAGGGAGACATATTTAATAGATGATTGCTAGGCAAAAAAAAAAGTGTGTTGTTGTCACTTAACGGGTTGGAGAAAGTACGAAAGCGTAATAAGGTAGATGCGTACAACAATGCGGTCACATGATAAAAGTTTGCCATTCTGCTCGATTTTGAAATGCGGAAGAATGTAAACGGAATACGCAGAAAATCCGGTGCGCATAATTTGATATTAAATTACGAATAAATACTGAATGTTTTTTTTCTATTAACACGTGTGATGAGAAGTTGTTTAAGAATATGGATTTACATGAATATGCGAATGAAGGTCGATGGATGGATGAGTTTAAAAATGAGAGAACGTTTGTTTATGTTTATGTTTTTTACATGTAGTGTAGCAGTAAGAAGTAGTATGAGCTAAAGAACTTAAATAATAAACGGTGACGTAATAATAATTATACCTTATTAGGAAATACCCCGGTGAATGTGAGAGACATAGCAGGGGATAATTTTAAGAGAGTTACATTCTTTGTAACTTTTTGCGTGGGATTCCGTATTTGAGAAAAGCAGTTTAGTCAGCATAAAAGTAATAATTTGTGAAAGCAAACGAAATGTGCGCATATTTCGTGAAAACACGCATAAGGAAGTGCTGTATGTGGTTAGTTGAAAAGGTAAGCAGTGATCGATTTTTTTTCCTATAATGTCTGAAGGTTTAGAGGAAAATGAGATTATGTGATTATATAGGACATATATATAAATATATATTCTCTTATGTATCTATGTGGTGTTCGCTCTTGTGTGTAAGTTTTTAATTCTTAAATTCGGCTAGCCATAGTTAAAGGAAACAAGTGACATGCGTATTGACATCTCACCCATCACACACACACACACACACACACACACACACACACACTGTTATGTTTTTTCAACATTTGTTTTGACATGATTATGAAAAGATTTTGACATGATTATAACAAATTTTATGTTGGAAAAGCCTCAACATCTGATTTCTTTTGAGAAATTTGTATTCATTATAAACTTGTGGTCCCGAGGACGTGCGCTGTAGTACCATAACATAAACTAGTTTGTGTGGACCATTTTATATATATATATATATATATATATATATATATATATATATATATATATATATATATATATATATATATATATATATATATAAATTAGTCTGTATAAAACATCCGACAATTTGTAAACAGCAAATCAAAAGTTCTTTAACCGATTTATATCATTGATTCACACCTTGTTCTTATGACTAGAACAAGGTGTGAATCAATGATATATAAATTGTACTTGGTTCGTGCCCGACGCCCGTCTGAAATAGTCACTTCCTGCACTAATGATAGCAAAAGCTTGAAACGCCGGCATATAGGTTAAATAAATGATTTAATATTTATTTAATAAAATATTGGTTTACACACACACACAGGAGAGGACTTGAATGCCTACTAGACACCACCCTCGGGTGTCTTCGGTCTCTCTGTACAGGGATTTGTCAGAGACTCTGACATGAGGATACTTTTTACTTGAAGTAAACCCTGACCAAATATTCAAAGAAAAATGGTGTGCTGTCTCCTCAAGCCATCCAGCATGTCTCCCGAATTGTGGGCGTGCACACCTCCTCTATTAATAGAGGGTAGTTTCGAATAATAAATTAGAAGCCATTGACAATGAGGAAATTAATAATAAAAATATGAATAAAAACAAAAATAAATACTGGCAGGCCGGCACCCAGGATAAAAAGGGCCTGTCAACCCGTTCATACACCAGGCGGGAAGATGTAAGCAATGGTGTAAACTTTCCAGCCTCTGGAAATGGTGCTCCAGTCAATACAGAGGCCAGCCAGGGTCAGCTATCAGGCCTTGAGACAAAAGGTCCTGGCCTCCTATCTCCATCAAATGCAGCAATAAAAAAAAGAAACATAAGAGGCTTAAAAGCCCAACCATGGACTGTTGCACAAAGAAGGTGCTATTGTTTTGCTACCACTACTCAAAGTTTGAAAAGTGAAGCAAAACATCCAATGAGATTCTAGCTTATAAGATCCAAGAATCTACCCTCCCCGAAGAAATATATATATATATATATATATATATATATATATATGCTACTCCGCTTTTTCCACATTTCCTAAACCGATTTTACATTTTGTCTGAAACTCTCGTGTCATCTTAACTTCCCTCATATATATATTCGCCCGCGTGTTTAAGCACTCTTTCATCTTGGAACGTTTGAACTCTGCGGCTGGCTTTAAATGTATCTTAATTTCAGTAATGTCTGTGGCGATTTCCGTTGGCCTAATTGATTAGGACGTTTGGATCGTGTTTTTATTTTAACCTACGAACTGCGTTTGAATCCGTTTGACCGCTTGAAACCACCACTTCCTGCACTGATGAGCACGTAAATCCGAAACAACGTTGTCTGTAGGTATATACACTTTAATATTTAATTAGTGTGTATATATATATATATATATATATATATATATATATATATATATATATATATATATATATATACATATATATATATATATATATATATATATATATATGTATATATATATATATATATATATATATATATATATAGTGTGTGTGTGATGATTTAAATTAATTTTGGCTATGTGTTTTGTAATGACGGTTTCGTCTTCTTACTGTCACTCAACTGTGCATCTTCCGTGAGGAAATCACCACGCCATAGCTAGATTCAAACCCCGAATATTAAAGAAAGGCCAGCTGTGCTGTTTGATATCAACGCCGGGAGATCTTCAAATGCTTGTTCGTCTATTTAATAAAGATGCAGAGGATGACGAATGTGTTGGCCGAGTCTGGCATTGATTACGAAGATGCTGCGTCTCGGAAACCTTACTCTGAACAGAATAGAACACCCGAATGCGCGAATCAATGCTATCAATTGACAACGAAGCCGGCAATCCGATTCACAAACAGTGACGGATGGGGAATTACGGCACGAGAACAACCGTTACCCGGCAAGAAAAGTTTACTTCCTGTTGCAGAAGATGTGGGAGACTTCTAATAATAATAATAATAATAATAATAATAATAAGAAGAAGAAGAAGAAGAAGAAGAAGAAGAAGAAGAAGAAGAAGAAGAAGAAGAAAGAGGAGGAAGAAGAAACATGCTGAGACTGGTAAACCAACTGCTGCTCCCCATCAACTGTTTAGTTTATCTTCTGTTTAGGTTATCCAAGTGTGAGACTCGTACGTAGAATAACCGCTAAGTTGATGATGTCTCATCCCCGAGATATTCCGAGACATGAAGACTCAATTCCCGGTCCGCATCGTGGTATTTGGGATGGTCAGTGCCAAGGGTACTGTTATACACTTGTGCATCTTCTCGTGGAGGACTCAAATTAATTACAAATGACCACATCAAGTGTTTCAATGGAAATGGTGTTGCACTAAATCCAGAGAGGATGATACACTTAATGGGCTTATTGTCAGAGAATTTCTTAGCCCACATTAGTATAGGCTTCCTAGAGTATTATTTGTGGTGCGTGGCTGGGTGAGAAAACAAAAAGTAAAATGAATAGTTCACTTCTTGAAGCCTTTTAAATTAATTTTTTTTATGAATATATTTGTAAAAATGAGACTTTTGTGTTATTTCTTTTTATTTCAATGTTCGGCAACATATATTAAATGAAAAGATGTCGGTGAAAACAATGGAGAAATAGAGTAAATTTAGACAAAGACTGACTTTACTTTATATATAAAATAAAAAGATATCGGTGGAAAATAGAGAAATATAGTCAATTGAGACAAAGACTGACTTTACTTTATATATAAAATAAAAAGATATCGGTGGAAAATAGAGAAATATAGTCAATTGAGACAAAGACTGACTTTACTTTATATATGAAATAAAAAGATATCGGTGGAAAATAGAGAAATATAGTCAATTGAGACAAAGACTGACTTTACTTTATATATGAAATAAAAAGATATCGGTGGAAAAATAGAGAAATATCGTCAATTGAGACAAAGACTGACTTTACTTTATATATAAAATAAAAAGATATCGGTGGAAAAATAGAGAAATATCGTCAATTGAGACAAAGACTGACTTTACTTTATATATAAAATAAAAAGATATCGGTGGAAAATAGAGAAATATAGTCAATTGAGACAAAGACTGACTTTACTTTATATATAAAATAAAAAGATATCGGTGGAAAATAGAGAAATATAGTCAATTGAGACAAAGACTGACTTTACCTTATATATAAAATAAAAAGATATCGGTGGAAAATAGAGAAATATAGTCAATTGAGACAAAGACTGACTTTACTTTATATATGAAATAAAAAGATATCGGTGGAAAAATAGAGAAATATAGTCAATTGAGACAAAGACTGACTTTACTTTATATATGAAATAAAAAGATATCGGTGGAAAAATAGAGAAATATCGTCAATTGAGACAAAGACTGACTTTACTTTATATATAAAATAAAAAGATATCGGTGGAAAAATAGAGAAATATCGTCAATTGAGACAAAGACTGACTTTACTTTATATATAAAATAAAAAGATATCGGTGGAAAATAGAGAAATATAGTCAATTGAGACAAAGACTGACTTTACTTTATATATAAAATAAAAAGATATCGGTGGAAAATAGAGAAATATAGTCAATTGAGACAAAGACTGACTTTACTTTATATATAAAATAAAAAGATATCGGTGGAAAATAGAGAAATATAGTCAATTGAGACAAAGACTGACTTTACTTTATATATAAAATAAAAAGATATCGGTGGAAAATAGAGAAATATAGTCAATTGAGACAAAGACTGACTTTACTTTATATATAAAATAAAAAGATATCGGTGGAAAATAGAGAAATATAGTCAATTGAGACAAAGACTGACTTTACCTTATATATAAAATAAAAAGATATCGGTGGAAAATAGAGAAATATAGTCAATTGAGACAAAGACTGACTTTACTTTATATATGAAATAAAAAGATATCGGTGGAAAAATAGAGAAATATAGTCAATTGAGACAAAGACTGACTTTACTTTATATATGAAATAAAAAGATATCGGTGGAAAAATAGAGAAATATCGTCAATTGAGACAAAGACTGACTTTACTTTATATATAAAATAAAAAGATATCGGTGGAAAAATAGAGAAATATCGTCAATTGAGACAAAGACTGACTTTACTTTATATATAAAATAAAAAGATATCGGTGGAAAATAGAGAAATATAGTCAATTGAGACAAAGACTGACTTTACTTTATATATAAAATAAAAAGATATCGGTGGAAAATAGAGAAATATAGTCAATTGAGACAAAGACTGACTTTACTTTATATATAAAATAAAAAGATATCGGTGGAAAATAGAGAAATATAGTCAATTGAGACAAAGACTGACTTTACTTTATATATAAAATAAAAAGATATCGGTGGAAAATAGAGAAATATAGTCAATTGAGACAAAGACTGACTTTACTTTATATATGAAATAAAAAGATATCGGTGGAAAAATAGAGAAATATAGTCAATTGAGACAAAGACTGACTTTACTTTATATATGAAATAAAAAGATATCGGTGGAAAAATAGAGAAATATCGTCAATTGAGACAAAGACTGACTTTACTTTATATATAAAATAAAAAGATATCGGTGGAAAAATAGAGAAATATCGTCAATTGAGACAAAGACTGACTTTACTTTATATATAAAATAAAAAGATATCGGTGGAAAATAGAGAAATATAGTCAATTGAGACAAAGACTGACTTTACTTTATATATAAAATAAAAAGATATCGGTGGAAAATAGAGAAATATAGTCAATTGAGACAAAGACTGACTTTACTTTATATATAAAATAAAAAGATATCGGTGGAAAATAGAGAAATATAGTCAATTGAGACAAAGACTGACTTTACTTTATATATGAAATAAAAAGATATCGGTGGAAAAATAGAGAAATATAGTCAATTGAGACAAAGACTGACTTTACTTTATATATGAAATAAAAAGATATCGGTGGAAAAATAGAGAAATATCGTCAATTGAGACAAAGACTGACTTTACTTTATATATAAAATAAAAAGATATCGGTGGAAAAATAGAGAAATATCGTCAATTGAGACAAAGACTGACTTTACTTTATATATGAAATAAAAAGATATCGGTGGAAAAATAGAGAAATATCGTCAATTGAGACAAAGACTGACTTTACTTTATATATAAAATAAAAAGATATCGGTGGAAAAATAGAGAAATATCGTCAATTGAGACAAAGACTGACTTTACTTTATATATAAAATAAAAAGATATCGGTGGAAAATAGAGAAATATAGTCAATTGAGACAAAGACTGACTTTACTTTATATATAAAATAAAAAGATATCGGTGGAAAATAGAGAAATATAGTCAATTGAGACAAAGACTGACTTTACTTTATATATAAAATAAAAAGATATCGGTGGAAAATAGAGAAATATAGTCAATTGAGACAAAGACTGACTTTACTTTATATATAAAATAAAAAGATATCGGTGGAAAATAGAGAAATATAGTCAATTGAGACAAAGACTGACTTTACTTTATATATGAAATAAAAAGATATCGGTGGAAAAATAGAGAAATATAGTCAATTGAGACAAAGACTGACTTTACTTTATATATGAAATAAAAAGATATCGGTGGAAAAATAGAGAAATATCGTCAATTGAGACAAAGACTGACTTTACTTTATATATGAAATAAAAAGATATCGGTGGAAAAATAGAGAAATATCGTCAATTGAGACAAAGACTGACTTTACTTTATATATAAAATAAAAAGATATCGGTGGAAAAATAGAGAAATATCGTCAATTGAGACAAAGACTGACTTTACTTTATATATAAAATAAAAAGATATCGGTGGAAAATAGAGAAATATAGTCAATTGAGACAAAGACTGACTTTACTTTATATATAAAATAAAAAGATATCGGTGGAAAATAGAGAAATATAGTCAATTGAGACAAAGACTGACTTTACTTTATATATAAAATAAAAAGATATCGGTGGAAAATAGAGAAATATAGTCAATTGAGACAAAGACTGACTTTACTTTATATATGAAATAAAAAGATATCGGTGGAAAAATAGAGAAATATAGTCAATTGAGACAAAGACTGACTTTACTTTATATATGAAATAAAAAGATATCGGTGGAAAAATAGAGAAATATCGTCAATTGAGACAAAGACTGACTTTACTTTATATATAAAATAAAAAGATATCGGTGGAAAAATAGAGAAATATCGTCAATTGAGACAAAGACTGACTTTACTTTATATATAAAATAAAAAGATATCGGTGGAAAATAGAGAAATATAGTCAATTGAGACAAAGACTGACTTTACTTTATATATAAAATAAAAAGATATCGGTGGAAAATAGAGAAATATAGTCAATTGAGACAAAGACTGACTTTACTTTATATATAAAATAAAAAGATATCGGTGGAAAATAGAGAAATATAGTCAATTGAGACAAAGACTGACTTTACTTTATATATAAAATAAAAAGATATCGGTGGAAAATAGAGAAATATAGTCAATTGAGACAAAGACTGACTTTACTTTATATATGAAATAAAAAGATATCGGTGGAAAAATAGAGAAATATAGTCAATTGAGACAAAGACTGACTTTACTTTATATATGAAATAAAAAGATATCGGTGGAAAAATAGAGAAATATCGTCAATTGAGACAAAGACTGACTTTACTTTATATATAAAATAAAAAGATATCGGTGGAAAAATAGAGAAATATCGTCAATTGAGACAAAGACTGACTTTACTTTATATATAAAATAAAAAGATATCGGTGGAAAATAGAGAAATATAGTCAATTGAGACAAAGACTGACTTTACTTTATATATAAAATAAAAAGATATCGGTGGAAAATAGAGAAATATAGTCAATTGAGACAAAGACTGACTTTACTTTATATATAAAATAAAAAGATATCGGTGGAAAATAGAGAAATATAGTCAATTGAGACAAAGACTGACTTTACTCTATATATAAAATAAAAAGATATCGGTGGAAAATAGAGAAATATAGTCAATTGAGACAAAGACTGACTTTACTTTATATATGAAATAAAAAGATATCGGTGGAAAAATAGAGAAATATAGTCAATTGAGACAAAGACTGACTTTACTTTATATATGAAATAAAAAGATATCGGTGGAAAAATAGAGAAATATCGTCAATTGAGACAAAGACTGACTTTACTTTATATATAAAATAAAAAGATATCGGTGGAAAATAGAGAAATATAGTCAATTGAGACAAAGACTGACTTTACTTTATATATAAAATAAAAAGATATCGGTGGAAAATAGAGAAATATAGTCAATTGAGACAAAGACTGACTTTACTTTATATATAAAATAAAAAGATATCGGTGGAAAATAGAGAAATATAGTCAATTGAGACAAAGACTGACTTTACTTTATATATAAAATAAAAAGATATCGGTGGAAAATAGAGAAATATAGTCAATTGAGACAAAGACTGACTTTACTTTATATATGAAATAAAAAGATATCGGTGGAAAATAGAGAAATATAGTCAATTGAGACAAAGACTGACTTTACTTTATATATGAAATAAAAAGATATCGGTGGAAAAATAGAGAAATATCGTCAATTGAGACAAAGACTGACTTTACTTTATATATAAAATAAAAAGATATCGGTGGAAAAATAGAGAAATATCGTCAATTGAGACAAAGACTGACTTTACTTTATATATAAAATAAAAAGATATCGGTGGAAAATAGAGAAATATAGTCAATTGAGACAAAGACTGACTTTACTTTATATATAAAATAAAAAGATATCGGTGGAAAATAGAGAAATATAGTCAATTGAGACAAAGACTGACTTTACTTTATATATAAAATAAAAAGATATCGGTGTAAAATAGAGAAATATAGTCAATTGAGACAAAGACTGACTTTACTTTATATATGAAATAAAAAGATATCGGTGGAAAAATAGAGAAATATAGTCAATTGAGACAAAGACTGACTTTACTTTATATATGAAATAAAAAGATATCGGTGGAAAAATAGAGAAATATCGTCAATTGAGACAAAGACTGACTTTACTTTATATATAAAATAAAAAGATATCGGTGGAAAAATAGAGAAATATCGTCAATTGAGACAAAGACTGACTTTACTTTATATATAAAATAAAAAGATATCGGTGGAAAATAGAGAAATATAGTCAATTGAGACAAAGACTGACTTTACTTTATATATAAAATAAAAAGATATCGGTGGAAAATAGAGAAATATAGTCAATTGAGACAAAGACTGACTTTACTTTATATATAAAATAAAAAGATATCGGTGGAAAATAGAGAAATATAGTCAATTGAGACAAAGACTGACTTTACTTTATATATAAAATAAAAAGATATCGGTGGAAAATAGAGAAATATAGTCAATTGAGACAAAGACTGACTTTACTTTATATATGAAATAAAAAGATATCGGTGGAAAAATAGAGAAATATAGTCAATTGAGACAAAGACTGACTTTACTTTATATATGAAATAAAAAGATATCGGTGGAAAAATAGAGAAATATCGTCAATTGAGACAAAGACTGACTTTACTTTATATATAAAATAAAAAGATATCGGTGGAAAAATAGAGAAATATCGTCAATTGAGACAAAGACTGACTTTACTTTATATATAAAATAAAAAGATATCGGTGGAAAATAGAGAAATATAGTCAATTGAGACAAAGACTGACTTTACTTTATATATAAAATAAAAAGATATCGGTGGAAAATAGAGAAATATAGTCAATTGAGACAAAGACTGACTTTACTTTATATATAAAATAAAAAGATATCGGTGGAAAATAGAGAAATATAGTCAATTGAGACAAAGACTGACTTTACTTTATATATAAAATAAAAAGATATCGGTGGAAAATAGAGAAATATAGTCAATTGAGACAAAGACTGACTTTACTTTATATATGAAATAAAAAGATATCGGTGGAAAAATAGAGAAATATAGTCAATTGAGACAAAGAGTGACTTTACTTTATATATGAAATAAAAAGATATCGGTGGAAAAATAGAGAAATATCGTCAATTGAGACAAAGACTGACTTTACTTTATATATAAAATAAAAAGATATCGGTGGAAAATAGAGAAATATAGTCAATTGAGACAAAGACTGACTTTACTTTATATATAAAATAAAAAGATATCGGTGGAAAATAGAGAAATATAGTCAATTGAGACAAAGACTGACTTTACTTTATATATAAAATAAAAAGATATCGGTGGAAAATAGAGAAATATAGTCAATTGAGACAAAGACTGACTTTACTTTATATATAAAATAAAAAGATATCGGTGGAAAATAGAGAAATATAGTCAATTGAGACAAAGACTGACTTTACTTTATATATAAAATAAAAAGATATCGGTGGAAAATAGAGAAATATAGTCAATTGAGACAAAGACTGACTTTACTTTATATATGAAATAAAAAGATATCGGTGGAAAAATAGAGAAATATAGTCAATTGAGACAAAGACTGACTTTACTTTATATATGAAATAAAAAGATATCGGTGGAAAAATAGAGAAATATAGTCAATTGAGACAAAGACTGACTTTACTTTATATATAAAATAAAAAGATATCGGTGGAAAATAGAGAAATATAGTCAATTGAGACAAAGACTGACTTTACTTTATATATAAAATAAAAAGATATCGGTGGAAAATAGAGAAATATAGTCAATTGAGACAAAGACTGACTTTACTTTATATATAAAATAAAAAGATATCGGTGGAAAATAGAGAAATATAGTCAATTGAGACAAAGACTGACTTTACTTTATATATAAAATAAAAAGATATCGGTGGAAAATAGAGAAATATAGTCAATTGAGACAAAGACTGACTTTACTTTATATATGAAATAAAAAGATATCGGTGGAAAAATAGAGAAATATAGTCAATTGAGACAAAGACTGACTTTACTTTATATATGAAATAAAAAGATATCGGTGGAAAAATAGAGAAATATCGTCAATTGAGACAAAGACTGACTTTACTTTATATATAAAATAAAAAGATATCGGTGGAAAATAGAGAAATATAGTCAATTGAGACAAAGACTGACTTTACTTTATATATAAAATAAAAAGATATCGGTGGAAAATAGAGAAATATAGTCAATTGAGACAAAGACTGACTTTACTTTATATATAAAATAAAAAGATATCGGTGGAAAATAGAGAAATATAGTCAATTGAGACAAAGACTGACTTTACTTTATATATAAAATAAAAAGATATCGGTGGAAAATAGAGAAATATAGTCAATTGAGACAAAGACTGACTTTACTTTATATATAAAATAAAAAGATATCGGTGGAAAATAGAGAAATATAGTCAATTGAGACAAAGACTGACTTTACTTTATATATGAAATAAAAAGATATCGGTGGAAAAATAGAGAAATATCGTCAATTGAGACAAAGACTGACTTTACTTTATATATGAAATAAAAAGATATCGGTGGAAAAATAGAGAAATATCGTCAATTGAGACAAAGACTGACTTTACTTTATATATTAAATAAAAAGATATCGGTGGAAAAATAGAGAAATATAGTCAATTGAGACAAAGACTGACTTTACTTTATATATGAAATAAAAAGATATCGGTGGAAAAATAGAGAAATATAGTCAATTGAAACAAAGACTGACTTTACTTTATATATTAAATAAAAAGATATCGGTGGAAAATAGAGAAATATACTCAATTGAGACAAAGACTGACTTTACTTTATATATTAAATAAAAAGATGTCGTTTAGGTTCATCGTTACAACAACATGAGGAAAGGACGGTTGGGTACAGCGTTAAAAGAACAGGTGAAATTGCGTTTAGGTTCACTGTTCAAACAAACACGGAATTGGCGTTTGATTTCACCGTTAAAAATACATGGGAAAGAGCGTTTGCGTTCGTCGTTCAAACAACAGGGGAAAATTGCGTTTGGGTTCACCGTAAAAACAACAGGAGTAATGGCGTTTGGGTTTATCGTTCAAACAACAGGGGAAAATGGCGTATGGGTTCACCGTTAAAAAAACATAAGGAAAGGACGGTTAGGGTTCACTGTTCAAACAACAGGAAGAAATGGCGTTTGGGGTCACCGTTAAAACAACATGGGGAAAGGGTGTAAGGGTTTACCATTGAAACAACAGGGGAAATGGCGTTTGGGTTTACTGTTAAAACAACAAGGGGAAAATGGCGTTTGGATTCACCGTTAAAAACAGGGGAAATGGCGTTTGGGTTTACTGTTAAAACAAGGGGAAAATGGCGTTTGGATTCACCGTTAAAAACAGGGGAAATGGCGTTTGGGTTTACTGTTAAAACAACAAGGGGAAAATGGCGTTTGGATTCACCGTTAAAAACAGGGGAAATGGCGTTTGGGTTTACTGTTAAAACAACAAGGGGAAAATGGCGTTTGGATTCACCGTTAAAAACAGGGAAAATGGCGTATGGGTGTACCGTTCAAACAACAGGGAGAAATAGCGTTTAGGTACACCGTTAAAACAGCAGTGGTTTAATAGCGTTTGGA
Organism: Sepiola atlantica; assembly: GCA_963556195.1. Lineage (NCBI taxonomy): Eukaryota > Metazoa > Mollusca > Cephalopoda > Sepiida > Sepiolidae > Sepiola > Sepiola atlantica. Next base: position 11,485,184 of record OY744525.1, on the reverse strand, counting down.
TTTATCGTTAAAAAAGGGGAAATGGTGTTTGGGTTCACCGTTCAAACAAAAGAGTTAAATAGCGTATGGGTTCACCGTTAAAACTACATGAGGTAAAGACGTTAGGATTTACCGTTAAAGGAACAGGGGAAATGGAGTTTGGGTTCACTGTAAAAAAAAACAGGGGAAATGGAGTTTGGGTTCACTGTAAAAAAAACAGGGGAAATGGAGTTTGGGTTCACTGTAAAAAAAACAGGGGGAATCGCGTTTGGGTTCATCGCTAAAACAGAGGAAATGGCGTTTGGGTTCACCGTTCAAACAGCGGGAAATGGCGGTTGGGTTCATCGTTAAAACAACGGGTTAAATGGCGTTTGGGTTTACCGTTCAAACAGCGGGAAATGGCGGTTGGGTTCATCGTTAAAACAACGGGTTAAATGGCGTTTGGGTTTACCGTTCAAACAACAAGAGGAATAGCTTTTGGCTTCACCGTTAAAACAATAGGGAAATGGAGTTGTGATTTACCTTTTAAAGAACAGGGGGAAATGGCGTTTTTGTTCACCGTTACAACAACAGGACAAATGGCGTTTGGGTTCACAGTTTAAAAAACCGGGGGGCATAGCGTTTGGGCGACTATTAATCCCAGAGAGTCTAGGCTGTGAGACTCAATGCTATATCCCCAAACTTCTATGTACTTGCATGATATTTTTCTTCAAACTATCATCCTGAGAAAGTCTAACAATATAGACGTTTTTGTTGATGAATATATAAAACAAATATCTCTCAGTTTTTTCATTTTTCATTTCCCATTACGTCGGATTACTTTCATCCTTCCTTTCTCACACAGATAATATTAATATATATATATATATATATATATATATATATATATATATATATATATATATATATATATATATATATATATACATACATACATATACATATGTAATCATAACACCTGTTATTTATGTTTTCCATTCGGCTTTAATTTTTTTATTTATCGAATGCGATAAAATTAATCATTTAGACTTGTGAAACACATAAAATAATGTCCATTTAAAAAAGACTTCAAAACTTCAGTTGTGCCAAACGAAAACGATTGTCGAAAGAGTCGTCTTTCATACAATGACGTCATCTGGGGATCAGGTGTTTTAGTGCTGCCCTCTTCTGCAATCGTGTCTGTTTTACGAACGCTTGTCTCGCATTGGCCACTGGGCCTCATGGAAACAGGTCACAATCTCATTACCACTTGAATTTCTCCTGCTTTCAATATCATGTGGATCAGTGATTGCCGCCGAAGCTCTTAGACTTTGTATGAGAGCCGAATTTTGACAACATTTATTCAACATTTGTTTAAATAAAACCACTTGGCCTCAACAGAGGAGATAGCATCGGCCTGATGGCCTAACGGTTTTTCTTTTTTTCAAACAGCAAATTGTTATTATTCAGTACGACTTTTATAAACACGTTAACGGAATCGGTTATAAACCCTTGACATGTATCAGTGTCAGCGAAGGACCGCGAGCGAGCATTATACGTCGGTCTTCTCGACAGATTTGTATTCAAACTGTTCGTTGTGGAGACGAGTGGAACGATTGGTCCTTACTCAACAGCCTTGGTCTATTAATGACGTGCCACACGGGGGACCATCGTGAATGGAGTTAGCCGTACGAGTGCCTCTTCATCGCCACTATTCGAGTGAACGCCTTGAGCCTGATCTCGCCCTGCCACGTCAGAAGGATGAAACTCTCTGATGTTCAGAACATAAGTTTTTTTTGTTTGTTTTTGTTTGTTTGTTTTTTTTTTAATTTGGCGGTTGAAAAAGATTTTCATGAATTTTTAAATTGAAATCATTTTGTCAAAAATGCAGGACATGTTTTTAAACATTCAATTACAGCTGCTCAAACGAAAGGTACTTGTGAATAAACAAATAACCTTCGCAATTACGTTAGAAAACTACAACATAAAACGCATTATTTTTCTTCTAAAAGCAATTACGTTAGAAAACTACAACAAAAAACGCATTATTTTTCTTTTAAAAGCAATTACGTTAGAAAACTACAACAGAAAACGCATTATTTTTAATCTAAAAGCAATTAAGTTAGAAAACTACAACAGAAAACGCATTATTTTTCTTCTAAAAGTAATTACGTTAGAAAACTACAACAGAAAACGCATTATTTTTCTTCTAAAAGCAATTACGTTAGAAAACTACAACAGAAAACGCATTATTTTTCTTCTAAAAGCAATTATGTTAGAAAACTACAACAGAAAACGCATTATTTTTCTTCTAAAAGCAATTACGTTAGAAAACTACAACAGAAAACGCATTATTTTTCTTCTAAAAGCAATTACGTTAGAAAACTACAACAGAAAACGCATTATTTTTCTTCTAAAAGCAATTACGTTAGAAAACTACAACAGAAAACGCATTATTTTTCTTCTAAAAGCAATTAAGTTAGAAAACTACAACAGAAAACGCATTATTTTTCTTCTAAAAGCAATTACGTTAGAAAACTACAACAGAAAACGCATTATTTTTCTTCTAAAAGCAATTACGTTAGAAAACTACAACAGAAAACGCATTATTTTTCTTCTAAAAGCAATTACGTTAGAAAACTACAACAGAAAACGCATTATTTTTCTTCTAAAAGCAATTAAGTTAGAAAACTACAACAGAAAACGCATTATTTTTCTTCTAAAAGCAATTAAGTTAGAAAACTACAACAGAAAACGCATTATTTTTCTTCTAAAAGCAATTACGTTAGAAAACTACAACAGAAAACGCATTATTTTTCTTCTAAAAGCAATTACGTTAGAAAACTACAACAGAAAACGCATTATTTTTCTTCTAAAAGCAATTACGTTAGAAAACTACAACAGAAAACGCATTATTTTTCTTCTAAAAGCAATTACGTTAGAAAACTACAACAGAAAACGCATTATTTTTCTTCTAAAAGCAATTACGTTAGAAAACTACAACAGAAAACGCATTATTTTTCTTCTAAAAGCAATTACGTTAGAAAACTACAACAGAAAACGCATTATTTTTCTTCTAAAAGCAATTACGTTAGAAAACTACAACAGAAAACGCATTATTTTTCTTCTAAAAGCAATTACGTTAGAAAACTACAACAGAAAACGCATTATTTTTCTTCTAAAAGCAATTACGTTAGAAAACTACAACAGAAAACGCATTATTTTTACTTCTAAAAGCAATTACGTTAGAAAACTACAACAGAAAACGCATTATTTTTCTTCTAAAAGCAATTACGTTAGAAAACTACAACAGAAAACGCATTATTTTTCTTCTAAAAGCAATTACGTTAGAAAACTACAACAGAAAACGCATTATTTTTCTTCTAAAAGCAATTACGTTAGAAAACTACAACAGAAAACGCATTATTTTTCTTCTAAAAGCAATTACGTTAGAAAATTACAACAGAAAACGCATTATTTTTCTTCTAAAAGCAATTACGTTAGAAAACTACAACAGAAAACGCATTATTTTTCTTCTAAAGGCAATTACGTTAGAAAACTACAACAGAAAACGCATTATTTTTCTTCTAAAAGCAATTACGTTAGAAAACTACAACAGAAAACGCATTATTTTTCTTCTAAAAGCAATTACGTTAGAAAACTACAACAGAAAACGCATTATTTTTCTTCTAAAAGCAATTACGTTAGAAAACTACAACAGAAAACGCATTATTTTTCTTCTAAAAGCAATTACGTTAGAAAACTACAACAGAAAAGGCATTATTTTTCTTCTAAAAGCAATTACGTTAGAAAACTACAACAGAAAACGCATTATTTTTCTTCTAAAGGCAATTACGTTAGAAAACTACAACAGAAAACGCATTATTTTTCTTCTAAAAGCAATTACGTTAGAAAACTACAACAGAAAACGCATTATTTTTCTTCTAAAAGCAATTACGTTAGAAAACTACAACAGAAAACGCATTATTTTTCTTCTAAAAGCAATTACGTTAGAAAACTACAACAGAAAACGCATTATTTTTCTTCTAAAAGCAATTACGTTAGAAAACTACAACAGAAAACGCATTATTTTTCTTCTAAAAGCAATTACGTTAGAAAACTACAACAGAAAACGCATTATTTTTCTTCTAAAAGCAATTACGTTAGAAAACTACAACAGAAAACGCATTATTTTTCTTCTAAAAGCAATTACGTTAGAAAACTACAACAGAAAACGCATTATTTTTCTTCTAAAAGCAATTACGTTAGAAAACTACAACAGAAAACGCATTATTTTTCTTCTAAAAGCAATTACGTTAGAAAACTACAACAGAAAACGCATTATTTTTCTTCTAAAAGCAATTACGTTAGAAAACGACAACAGAAAACGCATTATTTTTCTTCTAAAAGCAATTACGTTAGAAAACTACAACAGAAAACGCATTATTTTTCTTCTAAAAGCAATTACGTAAGAAAACTACAACAGAAAACGCATTATAACTCTTCTAAAAGCAATTACGTTTGAAAACTACAACAGAAAACGCATTATTTTTCTTCTAAAAGCAATTACGTTAGAAAACTACAACAGAAAACGCATTATTTTTCTTCTAAAAGCACACGAAAACTAATGAAATATATAACAAAATTAAGTGACAACTATCATCAATATATGTAAAAAGAATATATGATTATTTGTTTAAAGGAATATCCAACAGAATGTGTAGACAAGAATAAAGTAATAAGCAAATATCAAATTATACAGAACAAGAAGAATTTTTTAGATTCGATATTTCACTTCAGTTATGAAATTTGTCAACAATAGCATGGCTATATGTTCTTAGTTACCTTAAAAAGTGTGTTGTCGATTTGATCTCTTGAACTAATTAATAGGGTTTCAAGTGTGTCGAATTATTATAAACACATCCTGGGACTTGTATACCAGCTAGCTAGTATATATATATATATATATATATATATATATATATATATATATATATATATATATATATATATATATATATATATATATATATATATATATATATATATAAGAGGAATAAGGAGAGAATGCATGTTCGAAAATGAGCAGAAACAATTGCATAATATTGCAGTGTTTTTTAAAACAAATTCGGAACATTTATTCGATTATATTTTGAGTACTAGTAATGTATAAA